>CM077253.1:12880068-13457568 GCA_039654775.1 Spinibarbus caldwelli | reverse complement strand
TGGGTACAGAGCTGCTTCTGGAGTTTGCTGCCAGTCTCTGTATTAACTACGGCAAGAACACAGCCATCACAAGGGTGAGTTGATTTTCTTGTGCGAAAGTGATCCCCATGATGGTTACAGTTTGATAAAGTTGTGGTATATGTGGTTTTTTGCTGAGAAGGCACTTACTATTAATAAACACTTACTGAAGCAACTCAGGTTTACTTGATTATCCATACATAATTTTTTTTTGAACAATGATGTTAAAATCTGAGTATCAAATATGATCCATCAGGATTTTGAGGAGCATTATTTGTTCATCCCAATCATTGGATTGCACTGCATTATATGTTTTGCCCCTCACAATAAAAAAAAAAAAAAAAACTACAGAGCTTTGATTATAAAAATAAGCTTTTAAATGTCATCATATTAAGATATTTTATTGAGAGATATTGAATGACAGCTGATATTTGTTATGCATTTAAGTAGTTTGCTGCACTATTATAAATATCTCATTGCTATCAGAATTTCATTGTACTTTTTGGCTATATAAATATCAGCAACTTCTCCAAATTGCATATTTTCTAGTTTGGGCATCTGAATGAAATTGAGGTATTTTTTTTTTTTTTGAGTGTGAGCTTCATATGCAAAAGCCTAATGTATCAGATATGATCAATATGATAAACAAATGTAAACAAAAATGCATATACAACCCTTACCCCAGAGACATTCATTGCAAGTCCCATTTTAAGCAGATTTCCCCTTTTTTTATTTTACAAACTACAAGTCAGTGTCATTTTTGGTGTAAATCAACAGCATTGGTGCCCTGGATTAACACTGGAAATTACTTAATTACTTTTATCAAACAGAATTAAACTTTGAAAGTAAGTACATGAACATCAGTCTCTCGCAAATGCAGCCAAAAAGCTCACAAATGTTCCCCACATGGTTTCTCTCTTCTGTCTTTAGCTCATCAATGAGACCAGAATTGTTATCCTCCCCAGCATCAACCCAGATGGGCGTGAGCTGGCGAAAGAGAAAGATTGCACCTCCACTGCTGGCATGACCAATGTGCACGGCAAGGACCTTGACAATGACTTCTTCGGTGGGATTGAGTTCAAATTATACCTCAATGCCAGCATTCCACTGCTTAGTCTATAGGATGCTGACCATGTGTCCTTCTGTAGGTAATGCATCTCAGCGTGCGGCAGAACCTCAGCCAGAGACACGTGCCGTTATGGATCTGATACAGGAAAGAGGCTTCACTCTCTCTGTGGCTCTGGATGGAGGCTCCGTTTTGGTCACCTACCCGTATGACAAACCAGTGCAATCTGGTACGTTTTGACTCATCCTCTTCTTTAGGAAAATACACATTTATTGTATTGGTGTCCTGATTCGTTTTTCTTTTCTTCCTTGATTCTCAATTTCAGTTGAAAATGCCGATACGCTGAGATATTTGGCTACTGTGTATGCCAACCACCATCCCAAAATGCACTCGGGAGATACTGGATGTCCAAACAGCCAGAGTATGCTGATTTCTTCCATTCATACTTTAAGTTTTTAAAACAACTTTTTATCTTTTCAGTAACAAGAAAATGCTCAGCATGTTCAGTAACCATTTTTAAATCAAACAACCTCTATATTAAATTTATATGTAGAGGAATCATTTTTAGGTTGATGTTATAAATTATTTCTGTCTTTCTTCCTGTCTCCCTCCAGTAGGCACCATCCCTAATGGTGTCCTTCGAGCAGCAGAATGGCACAGTCACATGGGCAGCATGAAGGTAGATTACATTTTGCTCACACTAATTTTTAAATGTTTGGGGTTGTTAAGATTTTTTTTAATGGTACGTATTTAAAAGAAGTCTGTTATAGAAAGCTGCATTTATTTGATCAAAAATAAAAAAAAACTGAAATATATTGTGATCTTACAATTTAAAATAGCTGTTTTCCATTTTAATATATTTTAAAATGTAATTTATTTCTGTGATGGTATTTTTAGCAGTCATTTCTCAAGTCTTCAGTGTCACATGATCCTTCAGAAATCATTCTGATATACTGATTTGGAGCTCAAGAAATGTTTTTTTTTTTTTTTTTTTTTTTAATTATCAATGTTGAAATCGTTTGTGCTCCTCAATATTTTTGTTGAAACAATTATATTTTTTTTAGAATTCTTTGATGAATGGAAAGCATTTATTTGAAATAGAAACATAAATTTGTAACATTATAAATTTCTTTAATTCCACTTTTGATCAATTTAATGTGTAAAATATTTATTTCTTTTAAAAAAATCTTACTGACCCCACACTTTCGAAGGGTAGTGTAGTTTTGTTCACATTTTAAAAATAAGCACACATCTTGAAATCTGACTGTGTTGCTTTTTCTCTAATTTAGCTAGCTTCTACCAAGTGACGGATGAATTTGTGCAAAAATACCATAAAGTTTGATGGGACACACACAGCTTTGGATGTCAGAACATTAAAACATATGAAAAGCATTTGACTGTGAATTTTTATGCATGTAGCATAAAGTATTAGTTTTTTTTTTTTTTTTTAACTGCTCTCTGCTGTACAATCACAACAGACCTGAAGCCCAGTTAGCTCATTTTTGGTCATGACCAACTAGTTCACAGTAATTTATAAAATCTTAATTCCTCCTAATAATTTCTCTCTGATTGCTTCATCTCCATGTTGTAGGACTTCAGTGTGGACTTTGGTCACTGTCCCGAGATCACTGTCTACACCAGCTGCTGCCTGTTCCCAACAGCTGAAATGCTGCCCACGCTTTGGGCTGAGAACAGGAAGTCTCTTCTGAGCATGCTGGTTGAGGTCAGTCTGTTGTCCTCCTCGCTGCCTCTCTGTTCATCACCCTGCACTGCATCTCAACTCTTCCTTTAATGAAGCTGGTTCTTCTGTTGTAGGTGCACAAAGGGGTTCGTGGAGTGGTCAAGGATAAGAACGGTAAGCCTATCGTGGGCGCTATAATAGTATTAAATGGTGGTGTTCGAGTCTTCACCAGTGAAGGAGGATATTTCCACGCCCTTCTGGCCCCTGGTCTACACAACATTGAAGCGGTGGCTGACGGCTACCAGCAACAGTCCCAGAAGGTGAATTTTGTTTTGTTTTGTTTTTTGTTTTGGATTTTGGTGTTTGGTTTGATTGTTGTTGTTTTTTTATTTGTTTATTTATTTTTGGTTTGATTTTTGTTTACTTGTTTGGTTGGTGTGTTTGATTTTTTAGGTTTGTTTTTTGTTTTGTTTTGGTTTATTTTAATACAGAATATTTTGTTTAATCAAACTGTACAATAATATACAATGGAGTATAATAATGATAATATACTATACTTTTTTTATATATATAATGCAGAATATTGAGTTCAAGCAAAGTGTGTATTAATGTATAATACAGTATAAAAATGAATATAGTCTATATGAAAGATAATTTAATTGTCTAATATATTATAAATTAAATTTTATTTTAAATAAGAAATTAGATATATGCATATTTTTTTTTCTCACTGTTTCTGTTGCTCTTTTCAGGTGTCTGTGTCACCGTTTGAAGCAGCAAGTTCCATTATCATTGAGTTTGACATGGAGAATGATATATTTGGCCTTCCAAGGGAATTAGTAGTGGCCAGCGCAGGTAGGCAGATCAAATCACTAAAGTACTAAAGAGCTAAAGTACTCTATATTGATTGTTTGGAGTTCTAAACCATCATTTTGTGAAATGCTAAATTAATATATGCAAATTTCAAATGGCTGGTCTTTTTCATTATTCAATCCCTAGCTGCCGCAATGACGGCTTTGGTCGTGACAGCCTGCATCATCTGGTGTGTCTGCTCAGCCAAGTCAAACAGACAAAAAGATGGATTCCATCGGCTACGACAGCACCGGGACGATTATGATGACGAGATCCGCCTCATGTCTATGGGCTCCAAAAAGTCTCTCCTGAGCCACGAATTTCAAGATGAAAGCGAAAGTGATGAGGATACGCTTTACACCAACAAACTCTGAGACCTTACTGCTCCCTCTCCTCCCCCTGAATCTGTCCACACTACCTGCAGGGCCAGTAGAGGGTGCTCAACGGCCAGCAGCGGTATTGTCCAATCTATTGAAACCCGAGATGCACCATGGGATGCACTTTAATGCCCTGTTGAAATCGGGCGAGCGTTTTGCACCGTAGTGTATGCAACTAACCACCGCTCTCAACCAGCCTGCTTAGTTATCTGGGTCTTTATAATACCAGTCCTCTACCCTTTAAAAAGGAACCCGAACAGCTAAAATCCATCTCAACAGGAATATGAAACACTGTGCCTTGTTAGATTAGAGGTTGCATGGTCGCTACTGTTGTGAGGATGATGATTTTGTAGAGTAAATGGAATTTTGCTCCCCTTTTTTCTGTGGACCCGGGTCAAAGTCAGGAATCAATTCATCTGAGAATCTGGTCTGCTCATTGGCTTTGAGTTTAAGTTTATTGCAAACACACTGCTGTGTTTCTTGTTATTTCCAGTCAGCGCAGTGGCCCAAGCATTTCACATTTTGCAGAGTTACCCGTCCAAACTCAAATGTAGACATTTACATTAAGCAAGGTGACACATTAGATACGTAGCAGACAAACATGCTCATTCACTGCCTTCCCATTTATCTTCTGTTATTTTGACATTCAGGGATATGGTGAAATATTAATAATAACTTCACACGGACATCATAGTTAGTCAGTGTGTCTGGATTCTTTTGTCTTAATGTGCACTCTTGAAAATGTCAGTTGTTTTTAATTTTTTTAAATTTTAATTTTAATTTATTTTGTTTTAACATCCATCCAGTGAAACATTTATTTTGCTCGTCGGCTCTCAGGCATCCCAAAAAGATCAGAAAAAAACAGAGCTGTCAAAACTTTATTCATGTAGTTGACATATTTACATTTTATTTACAATTCAGGAAACTTAGGCATTGGTGTTTGATCAATATCTGCATCCTACATCTTCTCTTCCATAAAACACTTAAAACATTTGAAAACATGCATATAGCTTCTTATTTGGTCTCTTAGTTTGTGTATATACAAAATCTTCAGATGCATTAAAGCACCTCAGTATGTTTCCTCTACAACAGGATGAGGCTTTGATTGTGTGACACACTGAGGCAATGTAGTGTTGCTGAGCAGTCTGCATCTAGCAGAACACCTGCGAGTATGTCTTACTGTGAGCAGGCAGCTTCGCTCTGTCGCTGTTTTGAATCAGTGAATCATTTTCTGAATCATTCTACCCTATAAAAGTTTTGGATATAGAAGATAAAGACTGGTGGGGCATTGCTCATGCTTTTAAAAGAGAAAAGCCTATTAAACCCTATCAAATCTTAATGGAAGATTCAGATTTTTATTTATAATTCATATCATTCTGTGCCAGACTGACCATTCATACAAGTCAATAAGTGGGAAAATTCTGTTTCTATGATTTAATTAGTCATTGATCCTGTTACCAACAAAAAAATGAGTTTAATTTGGCTTGATGTTGATTGTCATGCTTGAATGTAAATTTCTGGGTGTGTTTGAACAAATATGTATAACTTTTCTATGTTTGTGCTGATGTTTATTTTTTCTTTTTATACAACGATTGTAGATATCGAATTGTTGCCAACTATATGTAAATTACACAAGTGCAATTTCTGTCAAGCGTGAAAGAACTGCACAAATAAACCTGTTTATGTGTATTAAAGAAATGAATGGTGTGTAATGAAATGTAAATAAAGATGAAACTTTGTTCTGAATACTAGATGAGTGTTTTTCTTTAATATGGTCATGTTTTTAATGCCGTTGTGTAGTATTTTGATGGGAGTTATGCAGTTTCCAATATTCATTCTATATATATATATATATATATATATATATATATATATATATATATATATATATATAAAAAGAAGAAGATCCATGGACTAAAGAATACGAACATAATATGACCAAATAATCTACAGTAGGAATGAGTATTTTTAAGATCCTAGAATCTGTATAAATAATATACAATAATAAATCATTTAAATAATGTATTATCTATGAAAGGGTATTTGTTTATGTTTAAATTAAAAATACATATTTTGCATACATTTTCAATGAAAATGTAAGTTGACACTAGTGCATGTTGATTGTGTGAGTGTGTGTTACATAATATTTATATTATAATTTTATATAGAGAAACTAAATATATTTAAGCGTAATGTGCTTGTATTTGTTTTACTATATTTTCAATAAAGATAAATTACAGGGAAAATGGGCTCGCTACAGGAGAGTGCGCGTCTGCTGCTCATCACGTGAGGGCGCTGTTATGTCAGAGCAGTGAAGTGCGTGCTCGTGCTCGTGCCCGTGCTCGTGCTCTAGTCTCCGCCTCTGCCAGCACCACCGCGGATGACGTCGAACAACAAAGATGGCAGGAGGAAACAGCAACTATTGGGAAGGTGAGGTGGCAAAGCGTTACAAATTCCGCTCGACCAAAAGCTTTATTGCTCTTTGTGACAGCTCACGCCAAGTCCTTGTTCTGAGCAGTCTTTGGCGACGTTTCCATGAAAACGCAGTCAGGTTACCCCGTTAACTATCGCTGTTAGCATTAGCTCGCTAGTCCGCAGAAACATCAGTGCTTCCGATTAGCCCGAAAACCTGAGGAATACAGCGAGACATCTTTCCTATCTATCAAACATTTGTCAGATGTTTTTCGTTTTATACAGACTTTCTGTATCCAATGTAACACAAACATGTAGAATCTGTCTAAAAAAAAGTTAAGCAGCTGTTTGTATAAAGCTGAAACGAGATAACTGTTACTCCGAAATAAAATAAACTCATGGGCCTTGTTTAAAAATCTAATAAACTGCCTTCCTAGTCAGCACTTGAGGGCTTCATATCTACGTTTTGAATATTCTTCGCGTCTATGATGCCTAAACCACATAAAACAGTCAGTCACTGTAGACAGTTGTGACAATAAATATGAACTATCAACGACCTAATATGAATGTTTTGTCTTCTATAAGTATAAGTAACTACTAACTGAAGTTGTCAGAGATATGCTGTGTGTAACTTTATACAATTTTCTGATATTATTTTGTCATTTAATGTACACAGGGACTAACTGTTGCTAAAGGTTGTAATGCAAATGCAGATGTCATTGTCTTTTATTTTTGAATGTATATAACAGCTGAAATAATTTACTGAATGCTGAATATTATCTTTATTTTATTGCATGTTAACAGACCTGCGGAAGCAGGCGAGGCAGCTGGAGAACGAGCTGGACCTGAAGCTGGTGTCCTTCAGTAAGCTGTGCACCAGTTACAGCAGCTCTCGGGACGGCCGTAGAGGAGACAGGTGTGATGCCACTATACCTCATCGAAGGAATTATGTTTTCTAAATATCATTATAAAGATGTTAATAACACAGTTCTGTTCTTTCTCTGTTCAGTAGTTCGGATACAACACCTCTGCTCTCCAACTCCACTCAGGACAGAATGTCTGAGACCATGTCAGTGGAGATTGAGCAGCTGCTTGCGAAAGTAAGAACTCTGTAAAATGTGCCAATATTAGGTGCTATATGTGTCCTTTATAGTCTCTCAACCTGCTCCTGATGTGTATTAAACTACATATTAACCGATAAGAGTTTTTTTAGTGGTCAATAACTGATCTTTAGAGAGCAGGGTATATATTTCAGTATATATACAATACCACTAAGTGAAAACAAAAAAGATTAAAAAAAAAGAGTATGCAAATAAATTAGTAAACAATTTTATTTGAATTTATTTATTTTACACATTATTAAATAGATGATTTACTAATGGTTTTGGTTTTAAAGCTTACAGGGGTGAATGACAAGATGGCTGAGTATACAAGCACACCGGGAGTAACGTCTCTGAATGCTGCTCTAATGCACACTCTCCAGAGGCACAGAGACATCCTACAGGTGAGTTTCTTATCATTTATAATTTCATGTCATTTCATGAAATAAGCACAGTAATCTGCACGATTGTCCGCAAACAGCTGCCTGCCCAACTATTAATGTACTAATGTATATGTAATGTATAATGTATATGTAATGTATTCTAAACTACTGTTTAAAAGTTTGGGCTCAGTAAGATATTTAAAAACTGATTATGAAAGAAGTCTTTTTTGCTAACCAAGGCTGCATTTATTTGATCAAAAATACAGTAAAAACAGTAATATGTTTTATAATGTTCAAAAGTAATAAAATGTTATGTTATTCATTTTTTAATTAATTAATTTTTATTTTTAAGAAATTAATACTTTTATTTCGCAAGAATGCATACATTGTGATCAGAAGAATAAATTACATAAAATGTTAAAATAGAACAGTTATTTTAAGCTGTAGTAATGGTTCACTTTTTCACCTACAAATTACTGGTTTTACATTTACATTTACATTTAGTCATTTAGCAGACGCTTTTATCCATTACAATTGGGGAATACATAAAGCGATTCGTCTAGAAGAGGCAATCAGACAGAGGAAGTGCTTGTAACAACAAGTCTCAGGCATTGTTCAAATAAGCACAAGCTAGAAAGGAAAGGAATAAATAAAGAGAAAGAATTTTTTTTTTTTTTTTTTTTTTTTTTAGGATGAAGTCAAGTAGTGCTGAAAGAGATGAGTTTTCAGTTGTTGCTTAAAGATTGGTAGGGATCCAGCATTCCGGATAGGGGTGGGAAGATCATTCCACCAGCCAGGAATGGTGAATGAGAATGTTCTGGAGAGTGATTTTGAGCCTCTCTGTGATGGTACCACGAGGCGTCGCTCACTAGCAGATCTCAGACTTCTGGAGGGGGTGTAGATTCGTAATATTGAGTGGAAGTAGGCGGGTGCTGACCCTGTGGTTGTTCTATATGCAAGCATCAGTGTCTTGAACTTGATCCGAGCTGCAACTGGTAGCCAGTGCAAGGAGATAAAGAGAGGTGTAACATGGGCTCTTTTGGGCTCATTGAAGACCAGACGTGCCGCTGCATTCTGAATCATTTGTAGAGGTTTGATTGTGTTTGATGGAAGTCCAGCCAGAAGAGCATTGCAGTAGTCCAGCCTAGAAATGACAAGGGCCTGGACAAGAAGTTGTGCACCATGCTCTGTCAGAAAGGGCCTGATCTTTCTGATGTTGTGTAGTGCAAACCTGCAAGATCGAGCGGTCTTTGCAATGTGCTCTTTGAAGGTCAATTGGTCATCAAAGATTACACCGAGATTTCTGACCGAAGTTGATGGGGCAATTGTTGATGAACCTAACTGAATCGTGAAGTCATGCTGTAGGGTTGGAGTAGCAGGGAAGACAAGAAGCTCAGTCTTTGCCAGGTTGAGCTGTAGGTGATGTTCTTTCATCCATGCCGAGATGTCCGCCAGGCAGCCTGAGATCCGTGCAGCTACTGTTGGATCGTCTGGTTGAAAAGAGAGATAGAGCTGTGTGTCATCAGCGTAGCAATGGTAGGAGAAGCCATGTGCCTGTATGATGGGACCCAGTGATGTCGTGTATGTGGAGAAGAGGAGGGGTCCAAGAACCGATCCCTGAGGAACCCCAGTGACCAGTTGATGTGCTTTGGATACCTCACCTCCCCAGGCCACCCTGAAAGACCTGCCAGTGAGATAGGATTCAAACCAGCAAAGTGGAATCCCAGTGATGCCCAGAGATGAGAGGGTAGACAGGAGGATCTGATGATTAACAGTGTCAAACGCAGCAGATAGATCCAGCAGAATGAGGACTGATGATTTGGAGTCTGCTTTTGCAATTCGCAGGGCTTCAGTGACTGAGAGTAGCGCCGTCTCAGTTGAATGGCCACTCCTGAAACCTGACTGTTTAGCATCCAGTTTGTTGTTCTGTGAAAGAAACAATGAGACCTGGTTGAAGACAACTCGTTTGAGTGTTTTCGCTATGAATGGAAGGAGAGAGACAGGTCTGTAGTTTTCAGTAAGAGAAGTGTTTAATGTAGGTTTCTTGAGCAGTGGGGTTACCCGAGCCTGCTTGAACGCAGTGGGGAAAATGCCTGTGAGGAGAGATGTGTTGATGATGTGTGTGAGTGCTGGTAAGAGTGTGGGAGAGATTGCTTGGAGAAGGTGTGAAGGGATTGGGTCTAGAGGACATGTTGTAGGATGGCTGGAGAGGAGAAGTTTGGATACCTCTGCCTCAGTGAGTGGACAGAAGGAGAAGATGGGAGTTTTAGCAGTGGATGTGGTTGGTTGGAGGTCGTGTATGTGTGGAGGAGAGAACTGACTACTGATTGTTCTAGTTTTGCCTGTAAAAAAAAGTGGCAAAGTCATCAGCTGTTATAGAAGTGGTGGGAGGTGGTGGAGGGGGACAGAGGAGAGAATTAAATGTTCTGAAGAGGTGTCTGGAGCGCTGTTGATCTTGTCGTGGAAATGTGAGGATTTGGTAGTGTGGACTTCAGCAGAGAAAGATGAGAGCAAGGACTGATACCTACTCAGGTCCGACGGATCGTTTGATTTGCGCCATTTTCTCTCTGCCGCTCTGAGTTTGGTCCGATGTTCACGAAGAACCTCGGATAACTCGGATAATTTGATAGATTAGATTAGATTAGATTAGATTAGAAAACTTTATTAATCCCTGTAAAGGGAAACTCATTTGCCACCATTACACAATACAAACAACATACAAGATTTACACAACTTCATTAAAAAACCTAACAGCAGCAGGAATAAAAGACCTTCTAAATCGCTCTGTAGAGCACTGAGGCATCACTAATCTTCCACTAAATGAACTTTTAAGTCCACTAAAAATACAGTGTAGTGGATGACCTTTGTAAGACAAAATCATTTTTACTTTTGTCCTTGTTCTCTTCTCCACAATTACCTCAAGTGAATCAGGATTGAGGCTAATAACCGATCCAGCCTTTCTGATCAATTTATTAATCCTATTTTTATCATCGACAGTGATGCTACATCCCCAGCAGAGCACTGCACAAAACAAAACACTGGCCATGATTCCCTGATAAAAAACATAAAGAAGCTTCCTACTGATGCCAATGTAACTCAGCTTCCTCAGGAAGAATAATCTTGATTGTGCCTTCTTAAAAACAGCCTCACTGTTCTTCTTCCAATTTAATTTATTGTCCAGATGTATACCAAGATATTTATAAGACTGAACATTCTCTACTTTCTGACCTTTAATTGTCACTGGTAATATCACTTCTTTATTTCTTCTAAAATCAGTTATCAAATCAGTTGTCTTCTCCACATTCATTTTTAGGAAATTTTCATCACACCATGTAACAAATAACTCTACCTCTCTTCTATAGTCCACATCATTACCCTGATTAATTAAACCCACAAGGGCAGTATCATCTGAAAACTTTTGTATACAACAAGATGTCTGAGTGTGCCTATAGTCAGCGGTATACAATGAAAATAGAAAAAGTGATAAAACTGTACCTTGTGGGGCTTGTCAAAATAATATCAGACATTTTATCACCCAGCCTAACAAACTGAGGTCGACCTAAAAGATAATCCAGTACCCACATAGTAGTTGTACTATGCAGGTTAAAACATGACAATTTATCAGCCAGAACATGTGGTTGTATTGTATTAAAAGCACAAGAAAAATCTATCTATTCTAAAATCTAAAATCTAAATTTCTAAAATTCTAAATTTCTAAAAAATCTAAAATTGATCAAGTAATACCGCCTTGGAGAGCATAAAATACTTTGTTTATAAAGATAAAAAAAAGAAATAACAACCCCAAACTTTTGAAAAATAGTGTATTTATTATGAAGACTGTTTTCTCAAGATGAAAGGGCACTTCCTGTATTTGACATCAATACAGCTGACCTTGCTTGCTATTTATAACCCCTTCATCTCTGTTTTCCTTCTCTAGGACTACACACATGAATTTCATAAAACCAAATCAAACTTCATGGCAATCAGGGAGAGAGAGGATCTTTTGGGATCTGTGAGAAAAGACATTGAGTGAGTTTTCTCTTTAATTTCCTTTTGAAACCAAAAAGGTTATGAAGATCGATTCCATCTAATGAGTAATTAACCTGCATTATGGAAGTTTGTATATGGAATGATAATTCACTCCAAAAATGTGGTTTTTGCTCACAGTTCAAGCTGTCAGTCTGATCTTTATACCTCCATGCTGTTTCAGCCCAGAGCAAAGCATAAAAATGAGTTGAATCCAGACCCTTATGAAATTCATGGATGTTTTTCTCACATTGTCTGTGCTGATTGTGAAGGAAATAATTTTTCTGAATGGATTTAAAAATGTGTTAAACTGACATGGGAATAACACACTCTTATTTTAGTATATTTAATAAACAAATATGTGAAAACCATGCAAGCTTTCTGTGGAGTTCTGCAGGCACAGATTTGCCATGTTTCTGGTTGCAACCCTGAGATCGGGACTGCAGGGCTGGATAATGACTTACTGATCAGAGCCACAATGCTCTAGCACCTCTGTGGACTGCTTATTTAATTTGAGCGTCTTGAAATAGTTGTTGTGGTACCATATATGATGAGAAAAACTCCATACTGCTCCTTGCAGTTGATATTGAACTTATGTTTTTAGTCTAAATAAACTGACTGTCAGCGTTGGATTTGAGCTCGGTCTATCTCTCGCAGCACTGTATTTATAAAGCCTGTATTTACACAAGTTAGGGCTACTTCCCCCTCTGCCTCATGTTCAGCTGCCTCCCACTCACCTGACCAGCAATAAACTCATTTACCCAGTGATGAGAACAGCACCTCGGCAGATTTCTTTCAACTTGTGCATCAATTTGAGTGGGTTACTCTTAGAATGTTGCACAGATTTGACCTAATCAATCAGTACTCTAAAAAATTATATATAACTCAGGAAGAGAGTATTCTGATTATTAATTTCCTGAGCATACATTGTTTTACTACCATTCAAAATTTGGGGTCAGTAAGATCTTTAAAAACTGATTATGAAAGAAGTCTCTTGTGCTTACCAAGGCTGCATTTATTTGGTCAAATGTACAGTAAAAAAACAGTAATATTTTAAAATGAAAATTTAAAATAACTGTTTTCTATTTTAATATATTTTAAAATGTCATTTATTCCTGTGATGCAAAGCTGAATTTTCAGCATCTGTTATTCCAGTCTTCAGTGTCAACATGAGCCTTCAGAAATCATTCTAATATGCTGATTTGCTGCTCAGAAAACATTTCCTATTATTATCAATGTTTAATACAGTTGAGCTGCCAAAGATTTTTGTGGAAACGGTGATAGATTTTTTTTTTCACAGTTTTTTTATGAATAGAATGAACAGCATTTATTTGAAATAGAAATCTACTTTTAAAATATTTACTTTTTGAAATAGAAATCTTTACTCTATACTGAAATAGAAGTATCTTCTGTAAATTTTGATCAGTTTAATGTGTCCTTGCTGAATAAGAATATTAATTTCTTTAAAAAGATATCTTACAGACCCCTACGTTTTGAATGGTAGTGCTTGTCTTCTTAGTAGATCATATTATCCGAAGCCTACTATTGTTACATTTATTGATTAATGTACAGGCACAAGACTTTTACTTAAAGTCAACATCCTAATTATTTAATGTATTTTTCTGCAAAATAGTTAGTAGAAATTGTTAAATTGTTAATGTGTACAACGTGTAATATTTATATTTACCCCCAGAGGGCGATGGTGCACCTTTTGTAACACCCTGCTGGATTTGTCAGCCAACGTAGAGCATGCTTATACAGTTTCTTTCTGTCAAGCAGACTGTGAAGGTTTTAGTTTCAGCCAGGCCACCGCCGAAGCCTCACTCCTTGAGTTCGTGCAGTGCGTGTCATGCCTGCTGTGCTTCTCCTGTTACTGGGCTCCCCATCGATCAACAGCTCAGTGCTATAGAAATGTCAGCAGCCAGAAATCACAAAGCCCCCTGTGTGATTTAGTGCACTGCCCTTTAAAACCTTGTTGGAATGATTAAGTTGGCTGTCGGCACCCTGTCACTTTGATTGGTGTGGACTGACAGTTGATTTGACCAGCAGGCAGGTGTAATCCCATAGAAACTGAATTAATATCCCTTCTACATCAGTCTGTTTACAATAGGTACAGAGAAAAACCCACCAGAGGGTGGAGCCTAATTCAGACAAGGTTGTTGTTCAGGCTGCCATTTCCGACAACTTTTCCCACCCTCGTAAACTCTCCCCATCAGAGATGGAGATTTGTTTTAATTTGTGCTGTCAGGCCAGTGGGTGTCTTTAGAAAAGCCTATCTGGTGTTGCACAAAGCAGAGGGGGTGTTTTTGTCTTTCATTTTCTTGATGAACTCTTGGGAAAGGGCTGTTCTTCCCAGCACTGTGTTCATTCATTATTTACACTAAATGCTCTCTGTGAGAGAGAGAGCTTGTGCATGACACAGGATGAAGAGAAACCCTCAATATTAACCCAACCCCCACTTCATCTGAAGTGCCAGACTTTCTGTAGAATGATGTTCATAAAATGCCACCTGGGTGATTGCATGTTTCTGTTTAATTGTTACTTAATTTTCTTTTCTCTTGTCAGGACATATAAGAGTGGCTCAGGGGTGAATAACAGGCGGACAGAGCTATTCCTGAAAGAACACGAGCACCTGAGAAAGTAAGACCCTTCCTCCTCTGCTGTCTACTTGATGAAATTCTCTGAAATTCACAGTAGCACAATCTTTGTGTGAAGAAATTATAAATTTATCATTTTACATTTGCCCATTTTTCTTTAATGGTAAGAAGGTTCAGTGAAAAAACTTATACATGGTACACATGGATTTTAAATTCTTTTCTTTTTTTTAACTCTGGGTTTGCTGTGCTTGTTTGTGGGTCTGCAAATTTTGGCCAAAAAAATGTATGATTTACAGCATTTCACTGTAAAATAAAAATGTATTTAAGAAAAAATAATATATTTATAATAAGAATTTTGTTTATTACAGTATGACTGTAAAATTACAATACTAATATTTATAGATGTGTTTCTTTTATTTTCTAATGTTAAATCATCAAACTTTTTGGCAAAAAACTACAGGAAGCCCTTAAAGTGTTAGTTCACCCAAAAATGAAAATTCTGTCATTAATTACTCACCCCCATCAGGGCTCGCAAAATTTCAAAATACCTGGTAGCCCTTTGGGCAGGTACTCTTCAAATTTTGGTAGCCCGAAAATTAATTTAACTAGCCCAAATAAAAAAGACCACTGTTTTAATATAGGAAATAAGATAGGAGTCGAAATATCAATTAAAAACATTTTCAATAAACAAATATCAACAATTATCAAGGAAGGAATTTTATTTCACTTACAGGATATCTGCAGATGTTTTAAAAATCAATTTATGACCCTTTTTAAGAGCTGCACAATTAAAATTAACACCGTATGAGTGGGATTGGACAATGTCTATGGTAACATATTAAGCCATAAGATGACATGATTTACAGTTCAGATACAGGATTTCACAAAAACAAAAAATCTTTTAAAATGACATTTCAGCCTTAAAACCATTTTAAAGGGGTGGTTGGCTTTTTATTTTTCTAGGCTTGATTGTGTTTATGGGATGCAGTCAAACGTGTTAATGCTTCATTTGTTAAAGAACGCATTATTTTTCACATAATTTACCTTTATTTCACACCTCTCTGTCCCTTCTGAAAAATGTGCTGATCATTTCCTGGTTTTATGAAGCCCCTCCCTCAGAAATACGCAATGGGCTCTGATTGGTTAGCTGGCCCAGTGTGTTGTGATTGGCTAAACCGCCTCTAGTGCGCATCTAAACGTCCCACCCCTCAGCTCAGCGGCATGTGCTCTGGTTGTATTGTAAACAATGGCTTCGTCTATATTGCTTATCAATTTGAGTCCGATTGAGAGACAGATGATATTAGTGAAGAGGATCGTGCAGAACCTGTGCAAGCAAGGCTCTTAATGGTATGTTTTTTGTTTGTTGTTGTCTCATACTTTTAGATACGCTGTTATTTGTAAATGCTACTGCTTCTGTTAGCTTTTAATATACGGTTTTATTCTGATTAAAGCTTTAATACAGTACGGCAACCGCACACACATCCATGTGAACTTCATTCACATTTACAACTCTGTGTGTTTGCTGCATAAAACATGGGTCGATATTCGCATTGATCTGAACATAAACAGCAGAAACGCTTATTGGAAATGCAAATTCATTCTTTGCCACAAGGTGGCGATTTAGAAGTGGCTGAAAATAGCTGTTTCCCCAGTAACGGCTGTACACAAAGCAGCACCTCGCTCATAAACGCTGCTTTATCAGGCATTTTGGCAAGATTAAATGAAAATGCCAACAACACGTTTCTGAGGACAGCCGGTTCCCTTCAAAGATACTTTCACAAAGACATCCGCGCCGCGTTTTGACTTTGAAACGGGCTGACTTTGACTTTGAAAAGAGTTTTTAAGAACCCGCGGGAGCCCTATTTAAGATAGCCCGTCGGGCAGGCCGGTAGTACATTTTGGTAGCCTGACTGGAAAACACAATAGCCCCGGGACGTCGGGCTAGTGATTTTGCGAGCCCTGCTCATGTTGTTCCAAACCCTTAAGACCTTCGTTCATCTTCGGGAACACAAATTAAGATATTTTTGATGAAATCCGATAAAATCTCGTAGTTCCTTTACTGTCTATGCAGGGTCAGAAAGCTCTCGGATTTCATCACAAAAGTCTTAATTTGTGTTCCGAAGATGAACGAAGGTCTTACAGGTTTGAAACAACATGAGGTTAAGTAATTAATGACAGAATTTTCATTTTTGGGTGAACTAATCCTTTAAAGTTTCTCTTATGTTGACCACAGCCAGTTTATAATTAGTTTGGGAAGATGTTTGAGGCATACGTGTTACAAGCAACGACCCAGTTTGTGTAGATCTGAAAACCAATCTGCTCCCAGACCCTGAAAACACTGAAAGCATGCATGTAAATGAACACAGTGCTGTGCTTCACTCTGTAATCCACAGTGCTTATATTTAGTTTCAAGTTTACTTTATTTATATAGCACATTTAAAACAGCCACAAGACTGACCAAAGTGCTTCACAAAAGAAACAGCATCATAAAAGTAATAAAACAAACAAAACAGACGAAAAACAGACAACCAGAAATAAATAAAACACAAATATAAAATACAATATATAAATACAAATATATTATATTATTATATTATTTTAATTATTTTATTATATTATATTATACTAAGCTATAGTGTGATTTTGGTTTTATTTCAAATAAATGTTTAGCTCTACAATGGTACCACATCTTCATTTCAGCCTTTTTTGATAAGATCAACACAACCACTGATAGATCAATAAAGATAGAGGTGCAATTCTAGTCAATCCAGAGTTTGTCAATGATTGAAGAGAAGAAGTAAACTTCAGAGGCGCCCACATTCAGTGAAATGACACATTCAGGTGAAAGGGAGAGAATAAGACACTCAAAGTGAAGCACTCTGTTACCCACTCATAGTGTCACAGCCACTTTATCTGAGGAATGGAGGAAGTTTACCTTTAATAGACACACTCTCATTCAGCAGTAACTCAGCAAGGCCGCTTGTCTCTCTTGCACTGTTCTGTGTCAAATTGATGACTTATATTTGTGGAGTCATCGTAAGCAACTGCCCCGACTGCTTGTGTAGGCATGGGGTGATTTGGTATAACAAAGGATGTAAAATTCGCACTGGTTTTAAAACGTAAAAATGAATCAATGGGCTGTGGTAAAGAATTTGACAGAGCATTTGCTCTGGGTCATTTGTTTCATAGCAAAGCCTCAGTGTATCAGTTTGCCAGAGGTAAGTAAAAGAGACCAGTGACAGATACGAATATTACACTCGCATGCTTAAAGACTCATGTGGATTGATTATTACCAAAGGAAAACTTCTGGGATTAAACATACTTGCTTATGAAGGCCTGTTTTTAATTTAATAAGTGAATGTAAATTACTATTTGTGGACAAGGCTTGATTTGACCAGTTGAGGATTTTTCTCACTCTCCTTTTTTCCTGATTTTCCTTTTTGTGGTTGATGTGGTTCATGGCTTTTTGAAATCCTTGTAAAATAAATTAGAAAAATACTCCCAGAACCAAGGCATCTAAAAAGTGGGCAGTTACTGTTTTGCTCTATGGAGTCGGTTCAGATTAACTTGCAGAGTCTCTCCATTGACCTGCTCCTCATATGCAGAGTGGTAATTGGCACAGTTGAGACTGTAAGATGGCTGAATGCTGAGTGTGTGTGTGCCTCTCTCTCTGCCTGCAGTCCTGGCCATGTGCCCACTTTGTTTCTCAGCATCAGTGTGCCCTTACTTCTCTCAGCTCAGTGCCTCACACCAGAGTCCGCCGGGGGTGCAAACACAGGGCATAGGCACTTCATTTACTCTGTTAACATTTGCACTGCTCTCTGTTGTTTTTCCTTTTTTTTTCTTTTTTAGAACCTGTGTTAACTATATCGAACATTTATGTATGATAGAATATGATCCAGAATATCACACCATTAGTATTGTTGATGACGTACTGTACATTCATAAGCTGTAAGATAGGTAACAAGAGCTGTGTATGTACAATTTGGGCTGTGGTTGTTTCCTCATCTTCCTTTCACATCCTTCTCGGCTCTCAGAGAGGAAGTAATCTTTGGTGTTATTGCTCGAGCCCATTCCAATGTAAACAGTAATTGAAGTCGATGCCATCAGGAATGCCATTTAAAGACATTAACAGCTATGACAGTCTGACTCATAGATTACATTGAGCACTCAGAGAAAACAGGGAGGGAGATTGTGGAAACACACTGCGGACAATTACTCAGGCAAATAAGGGAAGATCCGATGAGAAAAAAGTAAGCAATAATACAATGATATCTTGTTACAGGAAATAAGGCTGTTCTAAAGAGCTTTTTTACATTTATCAAAATGTTTTTAAGTTCTGTTTCGCTCCTTTATAGGACTTCAAATCATTGAGTATCCTGCCTACTGAAGTAAGCCTGAAGATTAAAAAACTTAGGACCTGAAGACTGGTCCTTACCATGCTGCTTCAATTGTGATGCTAACACATTCAGAAGGTTCTATATAAAAAAAAAAAAAAAAGCTTATCAGATTATATTAAGAAGATTAATCCTACAGGAGGCATGGTAGGACTTTTGTTCTTCTGTAGTCTTGTCTGATATGGTGTGTATGACAGGAACGCTGCCTGCAAAGTATCTGATGATGAAGAGCATGAAGAGCAAGCAGCTCTAGATCCATTATACATTTACTGGAAATGTCTGGCCATATTAGTGCTGTTTATATCCAAAACAGACTTAAAGCAATTACACAGGTCAGCTCCTCTTATTCAAAGCTGGTTGAAAATACACAGGCTTTAATGTCTGGGTTGATCCAAGAATATCTTAACATTCATCTCTTTCTTTTAGAAAGATATGAGATTAGTATGTGTATGAACAGTTTTTATGTTCTATGAAGTATGTAACTTTAAAACACTCTTCATTTTTTGGACACATAATACATTGTGTGCACAAAAAT
Organism: Spinibarbus caldwelli; assembly: GCA_039654775.1. Classification (NCBI taxonomy): domain Eukaryota; kingdom Metazoa; phylum Chordata; class Actinopteri; order Cypriniformes; family Cyprinidae; genus Spinibarbus; species Spinibarbus caldwelli. The sequence continues at coordinate 13,438,124 of CM077253.1, read as the reverse complement.
ATCTTACAGATATAGACATTTTATTTTATTTACAGAAATATACAAATGAAGCACATACTGCTGGGATGCCTATTGGTTCTGCAGTTTCCAAAACTGTAGCTTTCTAATATTTGCAGTTTGTCACGTCCCTCTTGCTCTCCTTGCATAGCACTAAATCTGAAGTGCTGAGCACATTTCTTTCTTGGGACACGAGCACAGGGCAAGCAGGGAGGCTTGATTTTCACTCACAGCTCTGTGTGTGTGTGTGTGTGTGTGTGTGTGTGTGTGTGTGTGTGTGTGTGTGGAGACAGAAGGACTCTGCAGTCATGCCTGTGTGAGTTTTGGCCCCTCTCCACTCATATCAGATGCAGCTAGCAGGTTAATGAGAGTCTTTCAAAGTCATATTCAGAATTTGATTAGCATATGGCTTGGAAACTTTTTAACATGAAATTGCAATTTTAATTTATATTAGTAAGTGAAGTGCCATTTTAAATTTATATTAGTAAGCACTGTGCCTATTATTATGCTATATACAATGTATTACAGTATATTTAAAATAAATCCCATTCATAAATCCAAAGTCATAAATGCCATTATGTAGGCTGTTTTGAAAGCAAAAAGCAGATTGAAGTGGTTCAATCTAGTGTTGTCACGGTACCTAAATTTCTGTATTCGGTACCAATACCAGTGAAAATCCACAGTTCTCGGTACCAATTTCGGTACCAAAGCAAAACACAAATACATGCTAATTAAAAAACACATTATTGACACATTGTCTGTTTTAGGGTTTGCTGGTGTGTTTCATGATCTTCCTTAGTCTGCAGCTGTAAAAGGAAAATATAATATACTTAATAAAGCAATGGGCTGAGTCTGACCAAATGCAACATTAGATCATTGACAACAGCTAAAATATAACTTTTCAGTAAATAACAAACCTCAGCATTTATAATAAATTTAGATAAGATTACATATATTTTAAGTCAAGTGTATATCAAATAGATGGAAACTGTAGTATTAAAAACACTTTTCAATAAGATTCCATTTGTTAGATAACATGACCTATCAATAAACAATAGTTATATAGCAATTATTCTTCTTAGGGTTAATTAAAAAATTAAAATCAGAAATTCAATCTGTTAAAATTATTTAATGCACAGTGAACAGACATGAATGATCAAGTGTTTGTATTAAATAACATTCAAAAACATTAATGTTGTAAAAATATTTTGTTCACTCACTGTAAGTTGATGATAGATAATAACATGAAGTCATGTTAATGAATGGTATCTTATTGTAAAGTCTATACAGGAGATAAAATTTGACTGTACTTTCATTTAATCCAAACGGTGTACATATTTAATTTCAAAGGGCTTTTAAAACCTGCTAGAGTTATCCAGCCAAGAATAACAACTAACTAACTAGCTTAAAAAAAGCCCAGAATTGCTTTCCTGACAGACTTGTATGACATAAACACTGTTAACCATTTGTACATTCTCTAACACATATTTTAGATTCACAATTCATTTAAAAGCCTCTGGTGTGTAAACATAGTAAATACCATCATGTCCTCCTGTTTTTTACCCTTATAAAAGTTATAGGAGCATTAAATAGTTAATAAAGAAACTTCAGTCTAATGCTCATTATATTAGCGTTAGCCGCGCTTATGCTAACGATTAACTACGCTAACGGCGATGTTTATGGAATAATATTCATAACTAGGGCTGGGTATCAAGTTCGATACTTTTTAGGCACTGACCAAATTGCCTCGATACCATCGAGTATCGAAAAACGTCTTGTTGTTCGGTACCAAATTTCGAAACCTAAAGGGTTAATCTCATCAACGTCAGTGAGGCAATAAGCCTGCAGCACTAGGTGTGTTGGACTAGAAGCGACGCAGCGCAGATCGATCAGTGTGTGACATCCACAAGAGCGATCCGAAAGCGTACGGAGCAGTCTGCTCTTGCGCGGTTTGGTTTACTACACAGACTGAAGCACGCGTGACGCTCACGGTGATTTCAGCATCTGCCATCTCACTAAATGAGGACATAAACACATGAAGAACATCTCCAGAACTGAGTCACTTCATCAGCATTTTACCGTTTGATTTGAGTAAAACTAGCATCATATCATATACACACAGAACTGTAAGGTATTCACGGCAATCTGTCAAAATAAAAGTTCGGTTTAACTTGGAAGACACTGCGGCAGAAATACATTACTATTGCTAGGCTACTATTAAAATGATTAAATCTTTATTTTTTTAAGTAATGATCACACAACATTTCTTTCATGTTTTAATTTTAACAGTAAACCCCCTTTGTTTGCCAAAATAAATAAATAAACTTTGATTTTCAATTATTTAAAGATATATTTGTTTTGCTCTGCATGAATCGTATGTCGCTTTGGATAAAAGCGTCTGCTAAATGATTAAATGTAAATGAAATTAATGTTTTATGCCTTCATTTGAAAACCAGAACACAGAATTTCTGAGGAAAAATAAAACATTTCATAAGGCTATTTTAAGAATAAATTTGTATAAACTAAGTTTTTATGCATTCAAATAATACTACACCAGAATTTAATAACAATAAAACATATGGTGAAAGAAAATAAAACACCCACTAATGAAAGTGGATAAAGATTTTCAATTTCTTTAAGTCTTTAACAACCTAGAATAAATGAATAGAAATTATGATTCTGTCTGAGCTATGCGTTTTAAAACGAACACACACTAGTGTAAATCTAGCCTAACAGATGTGTAAACTGAAAACTATTTGAACTTTATTAAAATTATTTGCACTGATTTATTGTGTTGGATATATTTTGTTCCTTTGTGCAGTGGCTCAGGAGATGAGGCTTTGAGTCTGTATAAATGTCAACAACCTGAAAAAATAAAACCAAAGTTTTTTTGAGATAATGTAATCTTGTTAAAGCTGATTTCATAAAATTGGTATCGAAAAAAGTATCGTTCAGGAACCGGTATCGAACTCAAGGTATCGGTATCGATATCGAAATTTTTTAAACGATACCCAGCCCTATTCATAACAAAACATCTAAATATTAAAAATTAAATTGAAACTTACCTGCTGGAACTTTCATTTAATCCGGGTGTCGGTCTTTAAAGTGTTTTGTTAGTTTGATGTGTTTCCTCCTTTTGAGGTCGCCACGTCTCAGTGCTTTTATGAAGAGAACGCATCTGTGCACCTTTCGGATAGCGCATCAAGAACCGGGTTGACCGGGTACTCGGTACCACCGGTACTTAAAATTAACCTGGTACCGTAACATTTTCATTTTTTTTAGTACCAACTTGGTACCGAAGTACCGGGTCTTTTGACAACACTAGTTCAATCAAATTTTTACTTGCATTTTGTGCATAATAAGTTTTCATTTTGGGCACTGATTTGAACATTTCTAAGATAAGTAACTAAATAAAAGCTGGTAACAGTTTTTTTTAGTATCCTTGTTGCACTTGTTACATGTGCTCACCATACTGTAGTAATAACAGTAAATTATGCATGATTACAAGCAACTATAACCCTAAACCAAACCCTTGCAGTAACCATATAATAAGTGCATGTTGTTAGTTAATACTGCTCAGTACTTAAATTTGTGTAATTACATTGTAATAACAGTGTAATTACACTATTACAAGGACACCTTAAAGTGAAACCTAAAATTCTTATCAAAATGTTCCTCTCTCTTTGTTTTGGATCTGTGTGCAAGAATTTACGCTTCTGTATGCCCCCCATTGGTTGCTGATCCTTTCTCTGCTGACATCTTAAGACTTTTAAATACAATTACATTATGCCTTGGAATCCCTTGATTCCATTTTTAAAGCTGTTATCATATTGTAGGAAATTGTTATTGTACTCAAGGTGGACACTTGGGATCAGAGCATTGTAGGGTTTCCAAGATGTCCATTTATTTGAATTGTGTCCGTACAGCTGCAGTCCATTAGCTCATCTAGAAGAGTCTCTCTCTCTCTCTCTCTCTCTCTCTCTCTCTCTCTCTCTTTCGCTTTCTAGATGTGGGGATTCAGTATGGCGTCTCTCCCACCAAAAATAACAAAACAGATCAAAGTACAAAGTAGAGCAAATGACCTTGAGTCTTAATTTCTACTACACTCATCATGGTGCGACTGGAACAAAGAACACCATTAAATGAGAAACTTGTGCCAAAAGCTTTTGTAGTTCCATTATCAAGCCCACAGTGTTTTTCTCACTAGCTCTCTGTGGTGTTGGGAGACAGAAAACTCAAACGTCATGCCTTGTCATTGGAAAGTTATTGCCAGATTTGGCATGATAACAAGCTGAGCGACTGTTGTTTTCCTGGCTGATGAGCTCTCTCTTCTAGTTCATTATTGTATTAACATATTATCTATATATCAAAGGTAACATCTCCACCTGTAGTTCCATGAATGAAGGATCCAGCAGATGGAGCTCACCCACCTGGGGCTCAGACGTCTCTCTCACTCTCCTTCTGTCAGCTCTGTGGAGCTGGGATATAAATCTTGCCTTGCATAGGTCAGCCAATAACAATGAGGCGGATTTTCTGATGAGCCAGCAAGATTCCTCTCTGTGCCAGCTTCAGGAAAAAAGACCAAGACTGGCTTCATGACTGACTATGAGGACTCATTTAAGAACATTTCCTAATTTTAAACCCATGTTAAATGTCCAGTGCTTAGCTTTAGTTTTTAGAGCAGCTCTTTAGAGGTCGGGACTTCTCACCTCTTCCATGACTTGAAATGGACTGCGTGGCAGCAGCTGTCAGGTGGAGCATGGGGTTATCAAAGTTGCATACATCACCCTACCGTCTGCCCTGTAATGACAAGGTGTGTGTTCAGTAGATGTACACTACCAGTCAAAAGTTTGGACACACCTGAGGGGCTTTTTTTTTCTTATGGTCATCAAAATCCTTTGATCTATATTAATTTTATTCTTAAATGCTTGAAATGACCTTTGTAGAAGGATATAAATTGTACTTACAATTGTACTGTTCAAAAGTCTTCATCATGTTTTTGGAAGAATTATCTTATGCTTACCATACATTTATTTGATCAAAAAATATAAATAAAAACATTAATATTCCTGAATATTATTACAATTTAAAATAACTGTTTTCTATTTTAATCAAGTTTTAAATTGTAATTTATTCATGTAATGGTAAAAGCTGAATTTTTAGCTCCAGTCTTCTGTCACATGATCTTTCAAAAACACTTCTGATGTAATGATTTGGTGCTTAAGAAACATTTCTTATTACCAATGTTAAAAAAAACCCACAGTTGCTTAATATTTTTGTGAAAATAGCAATGCATTTTTTGAAGATTCTTTGAATCAAATTTTAAGTAGTACAGAATTTCACTCATTTTTGTCAGTTTTGATTAATTAAATGTACACAAGCTGAATAAATTATAATTTCTTAAATTTATGAATTTACTATTATTCTGGGGGGAAAAAAATGCAAATCGAGACATATACAAAACTGGAGGAAATGTGAGTGATGTTTGCCATTAAAAACTACAGAACCACAGTTTTAGAATTTGCCTGTGCAGGCAAATTTACAGCCACGTGATTTAAAGGTATCTTTCAAACACTGTGGTTACGTGCCAAAATTTTGGGTTAGAAGGGTTAAGGATTTTCTTTTTTTCTTTTTTTTTTTTTGAAAGTCAGAGCAATACTAATAGTGATGTCTTGATAAAGCAGGCCCCACTAATAAAGAATGAGGCAGTGTGTCTAAACTTTTGACTGGTATTGTAGCTGAAAATTTACTAGGTAGTTTCATAGTATTAGTACCAGAAGCATACTTCATTTAGTTGCACTGATGCATTTCAGTGAGAACCAAAATTGTTCTTCTTAGCTGTAAGTTAAAAGTTTTGCAGAAAACATTAATGCTGAAGGTGACAAAGACAGTAAAGGAAGAATGGTTTTAAATTACCTTTATACTAACGAACCCATTAATGACTGCAGAAACCGAGATTTAGGGATAGTTTTCTCCATCAGTGGAGCTTTTGTCTAATACATTGCGCCAGACCCTGACATCTTTCCATTGCCCGTCTGCCTCGCATCCGATAAAGAACTACAGTAAATCCTTCAGCTAAATCCAGGGCTTGTCTCAGCCTATAAAAACACAGTAGGAATTGGACCTTGACGCCCCTCCCAGATGCAGCAATGCACATTTTATAGCACAAACCTGTAAACAGATGGGTAAAACCAACATAGTCACCCCGTGTCAGCTGTCCACGGCTCTATACAGGTGTGCTGTATATGTGTTTTGATAGAGACATCTTCCACCCTCTTTATATAAACTACTTAAAAGTCTAGTTTAATGTTAGAGTTGGAGCCCATGCATTCAGTTTGAACATCATTTCAACAAATAATAATACATTTCAACCAACAATAACTCATTTTACTGTTTAATAAAAGAGTTTCTTGACCGTTTGATCTGCTTCACAGAAGTGAACCATACTTACTGTCACTAACATAATTTTTGAAAAAAAAAAAACAATATTTTTCACATTCACACATTTGCTAGACAATTTTTTTTAATATGCAATATTTTGGCAAGCTGTAAATGAAGTATTGATTTTTATTTTTTTTTTCATGAATTGTAGGTCTTAACTGTAGTCTGTGTTAAAGCTTAGACTGTTATTTATGCACATTTCCAAGATGGATTTGAATATATCAAATACATCAATATGATGTCTGAACCCATTAAGCAGCTCAGGAAATGGCTTATCCTGAAAGGCTGTGTGTAAGTACAGTACCAGTAGTGTGCTGCATGTGTTTGCATAAATTAACGTTGAATAGATTTAACGATTAATTTACATTATTAGTTTATTTCATTTTAGGTTAAAGGTTTGCATTTTTCTTGAAATATTAGATGTTAGCTCAGTTTAGAAGGCAAAGCTGATTTAATTTTTACCTTGTCAGTGAAGTTATTGTCAAATTATGTAAAATTGAACGTCACATTTCGTTTCACTGTAAACGGGTGCTTTTCCCAATGATAGTCATATCAGGAGTTCAGATTTGTTCATACGTGAGTTCATACTTCAACCCTAGAGACAATGATCTAATGACTTCGCTGCTTTGTTTAGCTTTTTGTCTTTTCTCTGAAACATTATCAGTATCAATCCTAATTAGCAAATAAAATGCTGAGCACATTGTTTGCTTTGAGCACTTCTTGAAATACAAGCCTCAAGGGGGCTATGGGGTATGACACACATTTGTGTTTGTGTGCCTGTAGGGGTTGGTTATTGGGCCCTGTGGAATAGGACCATACACCAAGCCACTTACACATCTCTTGTGTATTTCTCAGGTGAAGGGGGGACTGTTGTGGGTTAAGCGTCATTTCCAAACAACACTGTTCATGGTATGATTCCTGGGATGAATAGTGAATCGCTTTAACTTTGTTTTTGGAAAATACTTTTCATGCGGTTAAAAAAATTGGGGTCAGTAAGATTTTTTTGTTAAGAAATTAATATTTTTATTTAGCTAAGACTCTGTAAATTTATCAAAGATGACAGTAAAGACATGTATAATGTTACACAGGATTTCTATTTCAAATAAATGCTTTTCTTTTGAACTTCATCAAAGAATCTTGATGTATCATGGTTACCATAAGAGTAAATGCTCCTAAAAATTCAGCTATGCCATCACAGAAATAATTACATTTTAAAATGTGTAAGGAATAATGTACATTCATCTGGTTGTTATCGCAGAATAAACTTCAACAAGGTGATCAAGACCCCGGCACAAAGCGGATTACACTGCTACTTCCCACACAAGTAAATGATTGGACACAATATATTGATTTGAGCCGAAATATGTCATTAGCTCACTGAACGCAAACTTCCATGAAGAAAATAGTCATTAGCAAGCAGCTTTTATCCACGGCTAATGAACAAGTTCAAATTAGACAAACATTTAAAGAATACAGCCATACCACTTATTACACAGCTTTAACCACATAAATAATTATAGGGAAAAGAGGTATTGATTTGACTTAAAATGTTGCCTGTTTATTATTTTATAATCCATTATAGTGTACAAAACAAGCGTCATAGCAAGGAGATGAACACAGCAACAATATTACAGTACTATTAATACTGAAGTCCTCCAATTTAATTTTCAATACAGTCGTTAATTATAACAAGATAGAAACAGCTGCTTTTGTATAAAAATGAGAGAGAGCGAGATACCTGGATGAGCGGTATGACTGACCAATCATAATCAAGAATTCCAGAGGGCTGTGTAATGAATTAAAATAAAAAAAGTTATTTAAATTATAATAATATTTCACAATTTTACTGTTTTAGTGTATTTTTTAATCAAATTAATGCATTCTTGTTGAGCTTATAAGTCTTTCAAAAGTATTAAAATATGTGACCCTGGACCACAAAACCAGTCTTAAGTCACTGGGGTATATTTGTAGCAATAGCCAAAAATACACTGTATGGGTCAAAATTATAGATTTTTCTTTTATGCCAAAAATCATTAGTATATTAAGTAAAGATCATATTCCATGAAGATATTTTGTGAATTTACTACCGTAAATATATCGAAACGTCATTTTTGATTAGTAATATGCATTGCTAAGAATTCATTTCAAAAAATTGACACTTAAGACTAGTTTTGAGGTCCAGGGTCACATATATTATTGACCCCAAACTTTTGAATGGTAGTGTACATCATAGATATATATATACGTAGATGCCTCATTAGTGACTGTTTCTATGGGCCGCTATACGTAAGCCGTCTGCCATGTTGTAGCGTTCTTGACTTGATGTCATTCACCATAGTAATCACTGAATATTCGAAAGATGTCACAATCCTGCACAGCCGATGGTCTGCGAACCCAACGGCTCTGTGCGAACCTACAGTATGGTGAATGACGTCAAGTAGACCGTTCCAAGATGGCGGACGCGTCTACGCGCTTGGAGCGGTCGAATGGGGCGTCTATACATGTCTATGGTGTACACCTTCTAAACTTCCATATCAACAATTTATTAAACAATTGGACTTTCAAGTGCATAATAAAATACTCCCCTTAGTCCAGATGTGTATGCCAGCAACCAGAAAGCTGAAAGCTTTACAGACCTAAATTGTATCACTGTAATTTTCAGAGTGGCAGTCATGTGTGATAATGTAATTGAACTAATAGCCCTGCTGTTGAGTTCGAAATGGATGAGGCTTAATGGGAAGACAGACTACATTTGCTAGAAGTTTTTGCAGTGTCCTCTCACTAACTTTCTCGCTATAGCTGATTCTTTTCCTTTTTAATTTAATTTTCAGTGTAGGAAACCAGGTGGATGCATGTCTGATACCGATGATGTAGATTAATGAGTCTTAAGGAAGCCTTATTAATTATTTATCAAGATTGAATGCAGATGATGGTAAAGGAACCTGTTTAGTCGAGTCCCACAGGATGCTAAATATTTGCCCTGCTAATTGCAAACTAAACTGTGCAAAATCAGCATCATTAGCACCCACTGGGACAATTTATAATGATTAGTCTAGCCGAGAACTTGGATACTTTGTCTTTGCCAATGCAGTGTTTTGGCTTCTTGATCAATCAAAGCCATAAGCTCTTAAGATGACAGCCATTTGACAGAGCAGAGCTTCTCGCATCAGTTTTGCTGCACCTTTCCTTTCTTCAAAGCATTTATAAGCAGGAGCCAAGATACGTGTTCATGTGCCTGAGAAGACAGAGACCTGTTCTGCAGAACAGCATGTGTATCATTAGACTCTATTCTCCCAGCTGTTGTTTGTGTGTGCCAGATTTCTCACCGCTGCTGACAAACCATGGAGACAGAGAGAGTTCACAGGCATCTGAAGGAGAATTTGCAATCTCATTTTTGCTTGTGTAATCAAAATTGGAGCTCTGTCACACCGAAAACCATTTATCTGGGAATTGAGGACTTTCTTTCCCCTGAGGTCTCACTGGACCTGAGACTTTGTCATCTAAATTGACGGAGGATGTGATTTTGAGCCAGCATAGAATTTCATTCCCACCCTGTAGTCCTGCATCTCCTTTTCAGGGAGGAAAATGGCTGTGGTATGAGAATGAGACATTCCAGTATAGACAGTAATACAAGATTGAAGAATTGTTCCTGAAAGATAATTTCATTCACACATAAGAGAATTGTCTTTTCTGAGCAATAACTGCAGTGATGATCTGTGAATCTATTTGTTTCCCACACCATTTGTAGTTAATATATCGTCTGTTATGACTCAAATGGCATTTTATTTAAGGCGGAATTATAGGTAGTTTTGTATATGTGGTTACATGGCGAAAAAAAGTATGTGGACTCACATGATTAACAGATTTAGCTATTTTAACTACACTCATTATTAATAGGCGCATACAATTGGCAAATACATATGGATGTAGTTATTGAGTCTCCACATATGTTTAGCCTTGTAGTGCAGACAGTGGACAATGCTGACAGTAGTCCTTTATTGTAATGCTTATTAAATCAGATTTGTTGAAAAACTTTCTGGTGTCCATGTGAAGTAATCAGCATTCACTGCATGTCTGCCATTCATTGATTCCTTCACCCTGACTCTCAGAGAGGAGAGAGGGCTCCAGTAATTCACCTGGTTATCATTGTCTAAACACCTTTCTTTTTCCTTTTTTCTTGTCTCCTTACAGCTCAGATCGGCTTATTGATGACACAATAAGGTGAGTCTAACTTCATACAAACAGTTCAGACACTTCTTGCACAGTATATACACTTATAAATGGCAATAGTTTCCATTTGTATTTGTTTTACTAAAATATTTGGTCTCTTCTGAAAGAAGACCCTGCCAAGGGTCATGAACTCAAAGAGCAAGATCTCAGTTGATGGAAGGATACAAATCACCGAACCATTGCTTTTGCTTTGAGTTGATATTGCTAGATTAAAGCTGCAAGTGGATTTAGACTCTGAAGATCACAAATGAAACCCTCAAATCTTTCAAATCTTTCTTTCTTCTGTGGAATTTTGAAGAATGACTGTTTTTCTCCATGCAGTGAAATTCAAAGGGGACTAAAAGAGTGTTGTTTAAGTTTTATTTGTAAATTATTATAGTGTTTATTAATATTTTGAAATGGCTTTTATTTTCTATTTTTCAGTGTTACTTTTTGATTTGTTTAATATTTAGTCACTTTGTTATGTGCTTTTCATTAGTTTTATTTTTTTTTATTAATATTTAGATTAAATTCACTTTTAGTTTTAGTCTAGTTTTGGTTATTTATTAGTAAGTTTAGTACTTTAACTTTCATTTAGTTTAGGTGTTTCATTAAATATTTATATTTGATTTAATTTCAGTCTTATTTCAATTAACACATTTTTTTTTTAATAATTTTTAGTTCATGATAATAACTTTGGGCCAAAACAACACTAGATCCCATTGACTTTAATTGTATGGACATTTTCAAAATATTTTCTTATGAGTTCTCCAGAAGAAAGTAAGTCATACAGGTATGTAACAACATGAGAGTGAGTAAATGAGTCAAAATAATTTTTAATGAACTACACCTTTAAGGGAAATTAACAGAAGAACTTGTCATTTGCATGAATCTGCCAGTTTTGCCTTGTTCCTGAGGTGCTATACTAGTGAATATTGTGTTGTTGCACACTACCGTCTTTCCCTCACTGCAGATCTGTGCTGGGGCATGAGAGGAGCCTACACTTTAACTGCCGCACCTAGGGGAACCCCACAGCTGGCAACCAGCACTGGTGCTTAATTAAGTTGGCTCCTGGTCCATGCAGCTCTTTTTATCCCACCCCAGTCTTATTCAAGCAAAAAAATATACTATATCAGCTGCTTGTAATCATTATCTTCCCTTTGTACCACCCACAGCCAGGAGCCAACAAGATGAGAGCCCATTGTTTAATGTTTCATCATAGCTCTGATCTCTGAGGAGTGTGGCCGCTCACGTTTCTCTTTTAATGATGTCAGATTAGTCTTCCATCACAAGCAGGACTTTATGCAGGTAGCATATCCAAACAAACGCTGGAAGTCATAATATAGAATACACACCCAAATAGTTTTAGGAAAGTTTAGGAGATCGATTAAACTTGTATGATCATCATTTTGTGGTGTACAGATGCTCAGTGATCAGAAGTCAAACAGATGTTATAGGGTCTGCATTGAGGTGTCACAGCAAAACTATCAAAATAACTCCTTGTTCGTGACCGAGGGCACCTAGGAGTACAAAACACCAGAGACCTTTTGTTCCCTCAGAGTGCACCGTCTTGTTTAATGTGCTTCATGCCTTGTTTGTGTGAGTGGGGTTTGGCTACCTAATTTATCCTCAGAGATCAAGAAATTGGCAACTAATTGTCAGTGCATTGCACACTGCTTTAAAATTGTGTTGTCTTGCTCTAATTTCACAGTTTTTTCCTCAAACACATTCTAGTTGAGGCCTGTTTTATGTGGGTGTGATAGATAAGCTGTCCTGTTCATTATGATCGAGGTGTAGGGTCTGCTTGAGCACTTCTGGTGAACTATATCTGATGGCTTTTGTTCCTCAGAGTAGGGCAGACAGGAGTTTAATGGGTGCCAATGCTTTGGTTTGCACTCACAAACCTGCCAAGTTGGAGTTGGAGTGAGCTCTAGTGTCACATAGCAATTTAATCTTCTCCATTTAATCTTCTCCACTAACAAGAAAGCACGACTTAGCTGAAGAAAATAAATAAGTAGTAGGACCGGACCTACCCAACAGTGTAATTAAAGCATTCAACAATACAAAATTAAAATGCTTTAAAGGGATATATCACCCAAAAATTAATATAATTTACTGACCCTCATTTTGGTCCAAATCTTTTTAATGTTCTTGGTAATGTGCAGAATTTACTTGTTTTTTCCATTATAAAGCAATCTTGCACATTCATGCTTCTAATTTCTGTCTTATTTCAGCTTTTAAGCTTTGTAAAAAGACACTAATATGTGACACACATGGACCATTTTATAATACTTTTATGGTTTTCCCATCCTTTTTGAAGCTTGAAAGCTTCAGTTTCCATTTTAATCATGGAAAGTAATGAACAGTATATTCTTCGTCTTTTGTGATCCATGAAAGAAAGTGAGTCGTAAGTTTGGAATAACAGGAGTCGAGTGTGAGATTTTGGATGAACTATGCCTTAAGCTAAGACAAATGATGGCTTTTGCAGGAAAACCTCTGATTTGTCCAAAATATGAGGTGTTCACTTTCTGCAGTGTCAAGGGAAATGGATATGTAATGGCTGGTCACTTTTCTGCATTCTATTGGTTTCTAGCTGTGTGTGGCTAACGTCTCTGGAGCTTTACATTAATGCAGCTTCTGCCTTCCTGTCTGAAATCAAACCTAGTGAAAGAGACGTTTGCTGTCTTTGAGGGACTTTTTCGTGCGTCTACAGTCCTGACAGCTGCTGCGCCCTTGACGCAATGATCGGAGCACTTTTTGACCACTTCCGGTGCATATGTGCTGTGATGGGCCAGTGCCAATAAATCTACTCTTCTGTTTTTTTTGTCCACAGCATTGCAATGGCAACCAAGGAGAACATGACCTCCCAGCGTGGTTTGTTGAAGTCTATACAGAGCAGGGTCAACACCCTGGCCAGTATCCTTGATTTCTACAAGAAGCGCATGTATGCATTAGGGTTGCATAATGTACCAGTGCAGTATTGATGACTGGTTTATTGCTATCTGCCTAGTTTGAATATGTACATGCTCATTTCCCCTGTTTTTACATTTAAATTACCTTTGTCGTGGGGCACTCCCTAAATTGAAAACACAAACCATTTATTAACACTTAAATGTAATTTATCAACATCAGAACTGTAATACCTAAATTGTAATAGGCCAATTGCTGTCTGTATTTGAGGAAAGGCAATCTGCTGTATCCATGTATTTCCTTAACGGACCCCTACTTCAGACCGTTTCCCTGCCATCAATAACCTAATACAGCGGATCAACTTGAGGAAGAGACGGGACTCATTAATTCTGGGAGGAGTCATCGGCATCTGCACCATCCTTCTGCTGCTGTATGCGTTTCACTGACAGACCGGGGAGCTAAGCGACTTCTTTTGGGGGGTGTTCTGCAGAGCAGTGGCGAAGCTTTGAGAAAGGGCTCAATGAGAGGCGGACCACTGGGGCCACAAAGCAGAAGCCCACCTGGCCTAGACTGGTAACAGGATTGATTGTAGCCAGCATGGACCTTATTTGTATTTAGCATCAGGAGGGGTTTAGCTCTAACAGCCTTTTTTGTTTCTGTACTACAAACAATGTGCTGTTCAGATGTGAACTGGGACCGGAGACTAAATTACTAACAGGAATAGATTTCAAAGAGCATATTATAACACAGTGGCTTTGAGACAAGAGCGATGCTGTGAAGCATCACCTTGGCATTGTGCTGTTCCTGTATATTATTAATCGGAAGAGGGTTTTAATTTGATGATCCTTTTAGTAAGAGGGTTTCTCATCATGCTGTGTACTTTGTGAATTAATAAATTATTCATATACAGGATATTAAAAATGTGTGTCAAACACTAGGAGGTCCGTCCTCTAAAGCTTCTATTTTTAGATATTTCTAAACTCTCTCATCGATGACATTTTACACTGGATAAGGGAGTGATGGAGTCCAAAAATAAAATGCTCGCATCACAGCGCTTGACATATCTAACCCTTCTCTTTCAAGGTGCTGTTGCTTTATGCTTGTGGGTGATTCTATAATTGGAAATACATTTGGCATTTCAGAAAGTTAAAAAAAAAAAAACTGTTCACTAACAGATATTCTTTCCACTACCTTATTGAAAACATATTAAATTTTAATAATTCATTGCTTGCCAAACACAAATTACTTCCTTTTTTTACTTTTAATGAAAAAACAGATGTCTTTATGGTATTGTTTGTCAACTCTGTTACGGACAAATTAGGCAATAAGCAAAAATAACAATAAATCATAACCGGAAAAATCCTTCTTGTTTCATTAGAGAAACAGTCCTTACATTCCAACACTCAAAACTGAGATAATATTTCACCTATGCATACCTTAAAAATTAAAAAAAATACCTGTCTTCACAGAACTGTCCACTTGGAGCAAGTATTTTTAATTTGAAAATGTATTATATACAATATCCAGTAAAAAAAAAAAAAAAAAATGTTGAAATATTATAAAGGTGCGACAATATCTCAATAATGTTTGAGATTTTAAACAATTATTATTATTATTTTTTTTTTTGTGAAAATATTTCATAAACAGAGTTGTCCCTTTAAGTAACAAAATTGTAAAGTAACAGAATTGACAGAATTATCCGGTGGACTGTCAATTCTTTTACACTTGTCAGCATTGTTACTCTACATTGGTAACAGAGTTTGACGGTAACAGAATTGACAATTTTATTTTATTTTTGCCAAAAACTCCACTTGCTGGGATAAATGCTAAGAGCACTTGCTAATGAAAACATGATTAAAAGACCTTTAAATAACCCAATGTATGATCAGTAATAAATTCTGTTTTCCTTTTGATATTGTGGTAACGGAGTTGACATTCTACAAAATAACTCTTGGTGTAAGAACTTTTTAGATTAAAATATATTCTCAGAGAGACCACACATACTTTTCAGTGCTTCAGATCTTATCAGTGAGGGAAAAGTGACATCATTTCCTGTAACTTACACAGTTGTGAGAGATAATTCCACCAATTTAAAGGGAAAATATGTTATGGTAACAGAGTTGATGCAAGATTTATGGACACACATTTTTATAAGAAAAATATACATTTTAAATAATTTAATGTTGTAGAATTAAGGGACTATTTAGGGCTTTATAAATAAAATGAATAAAATATTACCAAAAGAAAAGTACAATAAAATATTTTGATTACACATTGATACATGATGAAAAAAATACACTGACTAATTCGGACCACAAGAAATCGTGATTTTCAGCTATTCAAGACACTTTTTAAATAAATTATTATATTGTTATGGATTGTAACATCTTGCAATTCATAATGAGTAACAAATTATTAAAATAATTAAAAATATAATCATTTGAAACAAAGCAGAAAAAATAATGACTTCGGACACCAAATGTACCCGCAATTATAGAATCACCCTTGTACTCATGTGTCTTTAAGTTTAGAGCAGGTTCAAGTTAAGAATATTTGGCTAAACCAACAAGACTGCGCTCGCAGCCCACTTGTCTGCTGACTTGCATCCACACAGCTCCTCCTATGGAACTGGAGCGTGAGAGACAGAAGCAGGCCAGAGCTTTAACATGATGAATATACAAGCTGAAAAGCATCAATCCAGGCAAATGAAAAACTAGCACAGGGATTGCATGTAGAGGTAAGACCAGCACTCTATGTAGCAGGGTTGTAGGAAAGAGAAGGAAGCCTTATTGTCACCACCTGTTTCTCTATCCCTCTTGTGTTTACAAATGATATCCCATTCATAAAAGTGAGCGTTTATGCTGAGTCTCTCACATCTGCAGCTATATGCCATAGTTCTTGTTAGACTGATAGAATCTGTTTGCCTGAGGTATTTCCATAGATGCATAAAGAGAGTGATGTTCACACAAACTCAATATAATCACTCAATGGAGACATTACAGCTTCCCCAAAACAATAAACTAGAATAGGCTGTTTGAAACTAAGAAATCTTTCCTTCTTTTTCCTCTGTTCCCTGTTGGTCCATTATCTAAAGGTCACATCAGTCTCCTGCTGTTCCAGTCCATACATTGACCAAGTGCCCTGAAATGCAGAACAAATGTTGAGGAACTGAGGTTCTTTTAGAGATGAAATGAGCCTCATTGACCAAAGGTTCATCACAAATCACCATAGAAGGTGTTTCTCGCCATACTTCCAAAGAATTTATTGTATTATCAGTGGATTTTGTGGCATCAGCACTAAAATATCTAAAAGATGCAAATTGTAGATGAAGTCAAATGAGTTACCTTGTTGTTTTCTCTGCCTAAATGTGTCTATAGTAGAGGTACTGCAGCAGTCATTTGGAAGCTAATAGGCCACACAGAAAACTCCACAGGAAGCCTCCTCACCTCCCCTGCTGACTGAAACATGTTCTCTTTACACCAGCCCAGAGAATAAATGAATAAATCTTTGTCATCTCCGCATTGTTTTATTTTGCTCTGTTTGTTGCCTTATTTTGTTCTTTCCTAGTGTTCTTATGATAGGACTCCTACCTGATCTGAGGTGAGAACGGAGACATCACATACATTACCTGCTGTGCTATTCATGAATTTTGAGGTATGATGCTCTGGAATATTTTAGGGTCTTTATTCCTTTGCTCTGTTGAGGTTAAAGTAGACTGCTAGCAAACCTGTTCTCTGAATGGTGCATTACACAATGAAGCTCTTTCTGTTTAATTTCATCAATTGCGGCAGCTGTGTAGTAATGCATGAGAGAAGGGGTCATGTAATACTTGGTTTCCTGGGCGGCTTTCCAAAAAGTTACAGATGCTGAGTAGTCAGTGAGTCTGAAACTGGAGACTTACAGAGATCACAATCTTACTCTGTCACCGTTGTGCCCTTGAGCGAGACACTTATCCCGAAGTTATTCCAGGGCAACCGTAGTGATGATCAGCCCACATCAGGGGTGTCCAGTGCTCCTGGAGGGCCAGTGTCCTGCAGAGTTTAGCTCCTTGCCCCAACACACTTTGTTGGGACCATCCCTACCCTTGAACTAATCTATAATGAGGACATTGTTTGGTATGTGTGTTATTGCAGCAAAAAAATGACGTTGATGCAGAAACACGTACTACAGTACTTGTGTAAATAATATTAACCCCTTTTTAAGCCACACGTGAGGAATATGGAAATGTCACCCAGTGCATGCAAAACCTAACTAGTTGGCTGAGAATTTCTTAGGCTGGTGCACTGCCAATAAAGTTTGTTTTAGATAAGTGGTTCTCAACCTTTTTGACTTCAAGGCCTCCCACTGTCAACAACCAGTGTTGGGAAGGTTACTTTTGAAATGTAATAGGTTACAGATTACAAGTTACCCCATTTAAAATGTAATGAGTAGAGTAACTATTTCAATTACTTTATTAAAGTACAGTAGTACTCAACACTGATTACTGTCAGACTTTCAAAATCCTTCTTCACTTGAATTAAGATTATCATAATTTAATTTTAAAACACAGCCACCACGAAATCAGATTTTAACACCTCTTTTTACTTTAAGATCATTCTGAGGTTAAATAGATTTAAAATCATAAGAAATATAGCTGTGATATAGCCGTGATACTGTTTTTGAAATCAAATCTTTGCATAGCTATGACAGGGAATACTGATATCTAACAATACCTTGGGAAAAAATCAGTTGATCTGAAAAAATAAAGCATATACATGAACCCAAATAGAAAATAAAAGAGTTATCAAATAAGCATGTCCTATTCTGTGTCCTAAACTCCTGAAACATTGGTGTCTGATATTTTAGAGCAATGTAGTTTAAGAAATCAGTCATATCTTTATGTGTGCGAAAATATTCAGATGTAACCCCTTTTATTGTTAGCATTTTCATAAGTAACTAATTTAATTACACTTTTTTTTTCTCAGTAACTGCAACAGATTACAGTTACATTTATTTTGTAATTAAATTACGTAATTTCGTTACATGTAACTAGTTACTCCTCAACACTGTCAACAACAATATTCAAATGCCCTTAAAGGACTTTTCCAGTTGATCATGATTTACTAATTTCTACCTGATAAAATATTTTAGAGTGTGGCAAAAATATGTATATCAATTCTAAAAATGCCCATGGAAATATTAATTTGGATAACTTTTACAGTTGTAGAAATCACACTTTTAAAATTAGGCTCTTATTTAAAACTAACTACTAAGTATTTTTGATTTTACAAGACCATGTGTTCTTTAAAGAAAAAAAAAATGTTGAACGAGTGAATTACAATCAGAAATATCTTGATTTTTAGTTGTTTTGTCTTATTTTAATGCTTTTTTTAAATCTTGCTTTTAAGTCATTTTGAAGGCCCCAGTATGCCTCAGCCCTATGATATCCATGTCAGGGTTTCCTGGTCAGGAATATAAATCACATTTGTGAGATTGTGATAAAAAAAAGCCATTGCAGAATTACATAAAAATGTATATCCTAAAAATAAATGTAAAAATGGATGTGCAAAGATGTGCAATTCATTATATTTTATTATATTTATATTTTAAATTCCTTTAACATCTCATGATCTACTTCAGGTAAATAATTTAGCTCTTTGGGGTTCAGCTAACAAAAAGCTCTATGTTTTTGTAATTGTTTCATCTCGTTGCAAATAAAACCATTTCAGATTGTGATGCTAGATGACTAATAATGGCACTTTAGTCTCATTTAAGCTGGTGGCTAGAGTACACTTTGTGTCACTGTGAGTGAGAGAAGGCTGTTAGTTCTGAGTGCTGGAGTGAGGCTGGGCAGAAGGCCATACCTAGAGATCAGAGAACCAGGGAAGTGCAAAATCAGCCCGTAGATCTTGTGCC
Source organism: Spinibarbus caldwelli (assembly GCA_039654775.1). Classification (NCBI taxonomy): domain Eukaryota; kingdom Metazoa; phylum Chordata; class Actinopteri; order Cypriniformes; family Cyprinidae; genus Spinibarbus; species Spinibarbus caldwelli. Next base: position 13,418,672 of record CM077253.1, on the reverse strand, counting down.
CTTTCCTTAACCATGCATCATTTACAACAGCAATAGACAATAGTGAGTAGCATGAAAAATGAAGCTTGTGTATATGTGCTTCGGGCAGGAAGGCTTTGAAAGCTGTTGTCTTGCTGTGTTTCTTTGTGTAGTATCCTTTTTTGCTAATGCAATAATTTCCTTGCTGAGGTTTCTCTGCTTCTGTGCTGTACACGATCAATAACTGCAAGCAAGTTGTGGACCATGCATGTTAATGTTTATTTCACACTTGCAAAGGTACACGGTAACCTAATATAGAAAAACAGATATACAAGTGAACCAAGAATCCAAAGTTGTACTTAATAAATCACAGTTTCAAGACACATAGCAGCATTTTTGCATCTTATTCATATTAGCATAATGGGTTTTATGAACAACATAGTAACATAATCGTGAACAAAAGAGTTATGAGAAGCACAAAACAGTACATTATACAGCAAAATGCCTATAAATCAAACAGTCATCTTAGGAGTTTAGATACTAACAGTCTATTTTTAGGAGATTATACATGAAAGTATACTTTTAAGATACAAACGTATTGACAGCACATGCGAATATTGATGAAAAGTAAGTGATAAAGAAAGTGCTATGACAGGGCAGTAAAATACTTAATTCAGTATGAATGAAGCACGTCAATAAACATTCCCAATCCAGATAAGTGCTGTTATGTATCTGTACCTCCGATTGTGTAATTTCCACTTATTAATATCAGCAGATCGATGAATTAGCAGTCACAGAGATGCAATAAACACTGAGATGTGTCAAAGCAAAGTCCCTTACACACAAGCTCATTCTAGGTGAAGATAAAAAAAAAAATGTTTTGTCCACCCACGGCATGCCTAAATATTTTTATAAATATGTTGATATATGTATATATATATCATATTAATAAGGGATAAGTAGGGAGATTTATGACAGGGAAACTGGCATTCTGTCCTGGAAAGAACCCTGGGTAAAGATGAATAGTCCCGTGATTTGTTTAGCATACTGATATAAAGGTATTGGCACAGAATGGTGCTGGCCGTTGCATGCCTCTAGATGAATGTCCATGCTCCAGCGGTTTTTGTCAGGAAAGAGAGGCCTGGCATGCGTAACATTACAGTCTTACCTCTCTGAGAGAATCTATGCTAGTACGGGACGTGTAGTGGAACCTCATGGCTAAAGGCAGAGCTCTCCATGAACGTTGTGCCGTTGAGAGAATATAGCATTTGATACACTGGACAATGATGTACATTCCCATCTTTAAATACCCACTACTCTTACAGATAAAAAACATAGTAATGAAAAATGCTGACAGTTATTCACATACAGGTTTAGGCATGCGTGTGGTCATTTTGGTCATTTTTAATAATCAAAACATACAAAATAAATAAACAAAAATGAAATCTCCAACCCCATTGACCATATCTGTTAAGTCTGACAAGGACTCTAACAGTCTTGTCATCCCTAGTTCATTCCCTTCACTTAAACTCCTCATATAAATCTTTTATAAAACATACATCAGTAGTTATGTTGGAAATATTTCTGTGCATAATTTTCAAATGCAAGATCAATCAGGAGTAATATAAGGTTAAAATGCAGCTTGCCGGGTGTAGCTATGTTTTCAAAGACCATCTTTGAAAAAAAAAAAGTCCCCTTGTCCTTAGTGTTATCCTCAGGCAAGTTCTTGCCAAAACAGCAATGTTTCTCATTTACATAATGCAAGCCATCACTGTTCTTTTTAACAGTTTTTTCACTAAGCATGCTAACCTACTGCATGCATTTTTGCTATTTAATCAGATCTTATTTAGTTGCTACAGTCCTCGTTTCTTTTTATCTTAACTTATGTGGCATTATTGTTAAGAGGGAGATCTTATATTAATTACATCATGGGTGAGGTTTTTATTTTGTTTGCAGTAGTGCTGTACATGGGTTTCTCGTTCTTAGTACGCCTCCTATCCAGTTACTGAGGATAGAGCAGAAAAAAGATCATATGAATCATAACAGCAACACTGAGTATGGAAATACATGCAACTTATCAAACTATAGTATGCGAACCGCTCCATTATTTTGGCCCAGAAACTAATTTTTAATCTTGATGAATTTCTGTGACATATTTATGTTTCTGCTTGTTGAGATATATTCATTTAAATGGTGGCTGTCATAACTTGTTTTTAAGAAAATCATCTTAGATGCATTTTCAGACATTTTTTGACAGAATTAAGGTTTATTCAAACTGAATAAATAATTACATTTTTAGATAAGTACAAATGTATTTACATTTCCAAAGTTTTTAGTCAGTGAGATTTTTTTTTAAAGAAATTAATGGGGGTTTTTTCAGCTAAGATGCATTAAATTGATCAAAAATGAGAGTAAAGACTGATACATTGTTACAAAATATTTCTGTCAAATAAATGCTGTTCTTTTAAACTTCCTATTCATCAAAAAAATTCTAAAAAAAAAAATCAGTTTTTAGGAAAAATTAAATAGAACTCTTTTCAACGTTAATGATAATAGTTTTTTGAGCACCAAATTAGCATGTTACATTACAGCGACAAGTCACACCACACTAAAGAGCATCAAAACGACATTTATTATTCAAATTTTGTAATAAAGTTGGCATAATTTGAAAGCTAAGACTTTGTTTCATCAAAATAACAGACTGTAACAGTCAAAATTCAAGTGTTTTGCTTATAATTGTATTTTTCAAAAAACAACTTATTGCAACTAATTCTCATTCAAAATAATAAAGCGTGTCACATCTGTTGTGTTTAATAGTGGCTAGATGATGCAATAAATGCTTGTAATGTGACATACCTGCAACAACCACATAGATTATGATGCTAAGGAGGCCCACAATGATGGCTACACAGCTAAGCAGGCGAGCCAAGCGTCCCAGGCGTCTTGCCCCATCCACATCCCCCTGCTGTAGACTGTTTCTGGACTGTAACAAGACAAAAAAGAGAGAATGTCACACAATTACCCATTACAAAAAGCTTCAGATATGTGCAATCTGATCTGTTATAATAGGCTGTTTTAATTCAAGCCTTTGGTTGAAATTCAGTATGCTAGGAAGCAAAGGGTCAGAGGTGACTGTATGAATTGTTCAAGTGATTTGGATACAGGATGAGGTGAGCTGATAAGCGTGTTTCCTTGTTAGTGCAGCCCTATCCCACAGCCACCCATTAGACGGTCAGTGTACCCTAGGGAGAGCCTCTCCAGTAGACTGCATTAAAGTAATCAATACTGAACAATAGATTGTGCAGGAAAAAGCCAACCAATCTCCCCACACTCAAATGCTAATTCCATTCTCCATCTTGTCGGCGTGGTTTTTCGTCTTGCAATGTGACGTAATCTCACATTATCATAAAAGAAAGTCCGGAGTCTTGGGAGTGATGCCGCTGTCCAAGGTGCTGAATGGACTTTGATCAGCGTCCCTTAGCACTAAGTAGAACTTAAGTACAAAGTAAGTTGTACTTAATCTGTACGGCACGATTCCCAAAAGCACTGCTATCTAAGTAGGGTGTAAGAGCCTCATAACTTGTACAACTTAAGCTTTTTCTTTTTTCCCCCCAGTTTATCAAAGAGGAAGAGACACAAATTATATTAATGCAGGTTTTATTAAAGGGGACATTGGATGCCCATTTTCCACAAGTTGGTATTATTCTTTAGGATCTTCATGAAATGTCTGTGACATACTTTGTTTAAAATTTCTCAATGGTTGTGTAAAACAACACCCTTTTTACCTTGTCAAAAACGGCTCTGTTCACAGCGATTTTGGTGCATGTTTCTTTAAATAATAATGAGCTACTGCTCACTCCATCCCTCTCTTCTATTTTTTTTGTGTATTCAGTGGCATGTTACCATTAAAAATAAAACTAATCCACTGTGTCTTTAGTGGCTCTGATGTCGGGAGAAAATGAAGACTCTTCACTTTTACATCCAACAAAACACCTGCATTGTTTAAGAGAAAATGGCATAGAACTGGCTGAGGGTGGAAATACAACAGTCCGTCGGTGGTTGTGGCCGGGGCCTCAGTATGATGTCATACTGCTCAGAAAATCAAAATGGCTTGATTATTGAGACTGTTTAGGTTTTTTGGGAATTAAAAAAAGAAGTAAATGGATTTTTATCAATGTAGGGTGGTTGTGTCCACTCACTGTTTTGACACATTTATATGCAATCACCATGTAAAAGTGAATTTTACATCCAATATCCCCTTTAAGATACTACTATAATTTTTATTAATACTTTGAATTAGTTTTTATTTGTTTTATTTTAAATTTAATAGTTACAGTTACAGTTTTAGTAATTTTAGTTACAGTAATAAGTGTTTTTGACATTTTTATTAGTTTTATTTTATGTGTATAGAGTTTTTATTAATTTTTAATTTAGTTTTTGTTATTTTAGTACATCAAGGTATAATAAATGAAAATGATATACGTTGCCTTCTCGTCTAGCTGAAATAAAAAAAAATTGAGTTTTTTTTTATTTTATTTTTTTAGGTCAATATATTTTATCACTGAAACTAATTCCAGACAGTCAAGATGAATCAGATATAATACAGATTTTAAAGTGTAAATAAGATCATTTTGGAAAATTCCAACTCTGTTTTCTACACTTCATCTTTTGGTTTCTCTAAAATGTGAGCTAAAATTTCTATTTCCATGTCAGGTAGCAGACCTGAATTTACCTGTCAAGCAGTAAGTTAAAACTGAGCATAACCAACTAACTGTAGCTGGTGTATGATATAATCTAATTTTATCTATGATACGATGTGACCCAGTAACAGTTTTCACACATTTATGTCAGTATTTTCACACTAGTTTTGTGATTCGGCCTTAGTTCTGCACCTTGACAGCTCCCTTATTGATGTGCTACTACATATACAGATGCATCTCAATAAATTAGAATGCCGTGGAAAAGTTCATTTATTTCAGTAATTCAACTCAAATTGTGAAACTCGTGTATTAAATAAATTCAGTGCACACAGACTGAAGCAGTTTAAGTCTTTGGTTCTTTTAATTGTGATGATTTTCAAAAATCCTTCAAAATGGTCTCTCAGTTTGGTTCACTAGGCTACACAATCATGGGGAAGACTGCTGATCTGACAGTTGTCCAGAAGACAATCATTGACACCCTTCACAAGGAGGGTAAGCCACAAACATTCATTGCCAAAGAAGCTGGCTGTTCACAGAGTGCTGTATCCAAGCATGTTAACAGAAAGTTGAGTGGAAGGAAAAAGTGTGGAAGAAAAAGATGCACAACCAACCGAGAGAACCGCAGCCTTACGAGGATTGTCAAGCAAAATCCATTCAAGAATTTGGGTGAACTTCACAAGGAATGGACTGAGGCTGGGGTCAAGGCATCAAGAGCCACCACACACAGACGTGTCAAGGAATTTGGCTACAGTTGTCATATTCCTCTTGTTAAGCCACTCCTGAACCACAGACAACATCAGAGGCGTCTTACCTGGGCTAAGGAGAAGAAGAACTGGACTGTTGCCCAGTGGTCCAAAGTCCTCTTTTCAGATGAGAGCAAGTTTTGTATTTCATTTGGAAACCAAGGTCCTAGAGTCTGGAGGAAGGGTGGAGAAGCTCATAGCCCAAGTTACTTGAAGTCCAGTGTTAAGTTTCCACAGTTTATGTTGATTTGGGGTGCAATGTCATCTGCTGGTGTTGATCCATTGTGTTTTTTGAAAACCAAAGTCACTGCACCCGTTTACCAAGAAATTTTGGAGCACTTCAAAAACTTCTGAGTTTTTAAAGATGTTGATTTCATTTTCCAGCAGGATTTGGCACCTGCCCACACTGCCAAAAGCACCAAAAGTTGGTTAAATGACCATGGTGTTGGTGTGCTTGACTGGCCAGCAAACTCACCAGACTTGAACCCCATAGAGAATCTATGGAGTATTGTCAAGAGGAAAATGAGAAATAAGAGACCAAAAAATGCAGATGAGCTGAAGGCCACTGTCAAAGAAACCTGGGCTTCCATACCACCTCAGCAGTGCCACAGACTGATCACCTCCATGCCACGCCGAATTGAGGCAGTAATTAAAGCAAAAGGAGCCCCTACCAAGTATTGAGTACATATACAGTAAATGAACATACTTTCCAGAAGGCCAACAATTTACTAAAAATGTTTTTTTGTTTTTTTTTAAATTCTGTTATTTTCTCATGCTCATGTTGTTCCAAACGTGTATGACTGACTTTCTTCTGTGGAACAAAATAAATATCTCAGTTTTTTTTTTTTTTCTGTCCATACAATGGAAGTAAGAAGTCTCCAATGTTGTCTGTTTCCCAACATACTTCAAATTACTGTATCTTCTTTTATGTTCCACAGAAGAAAGAACTGCTTGGATCAACAAGAGGGTGAGCAAATGACAACTGAATTTTCCTTTTTGGGTGCAATATCCATTTATGATGACTTTAGTAAAGTTGAGAAAAGAAAAATATAAGAGACTCCAAGCTTTCTGCCATAACACTTTACGTAGATAGTGTTGGGGAAAAAAGAGATAAAAACAGAAAATACTGGCAATGGGGAAAATGGCAAAACACAGTGTGGCTCAGAATTCTTAAAGTTACACAATGTTAAACGAACAGTACTAAACACAGTGGGAAGCCGCCTTCACATTCATCGCATTCATCCATGATGAATGTACTCTTAATTGTGTCTTCAGCGTTCACTTAGAGCATTTGGTAGGACAATAGCAGATAGGATTACAGCTCTATCAAACTGGTTTTGTTGGAGAAACTGAAGCGCTTCCCTCATCACATACACACAGTCTTCCCTCACCCACAGGGAGGATCTGCTTCCACAATGTCACGCTGCAGTTTACCTGTTGCCTTTGGAGCCCCAGTATTCAGTTCTGCTCGTATCGCTTACAGAATCTGAATGTTGGTCTTTTTAAGAAAACACTGAGAATTTCATAATTTGACATAACAGATTTAAAATAAAATATATGTACAATACCGCTCAATAATTTGGGATTGTGTCGCTAAGATTTTTAAATGTTTATTTTAAATGTTTGTGCTAAGATTTTTAAATGTTTCTGAAAACAAACATCTTTCATGCTCTACAAGGCTCATTTATTTGATTTAAAAAAATTGTAATAGTAAAAAAAAACAGTAATATTATGAAATATTATTACAATTTAAAATAACTTTTTTATTTTAAAATATAATGTATTCCTGTGATAGTAAAGCTGAATTTTCAGCATCATTACTCCAGTTTTTCAGTGTCACATAATCCTTCTGAAATCATTCTAATATGCTGATTTGATGCTCAAGAAACATTACTCATTATTATCAATTGTGAAAACAGTTGCTTAATATTTCTGTGGATTATCTGATGAATAGAAAGTTCAAAAGAAAAGCATTTATTTGAAATAGATTTTTTTTTGTAACAAATGTTTTTACTGTCATTTTTTTTTATCAATTTAATGCATCCTTCCTAAATAAAAGCATTAAAAAACTAACCCCAAACTTTTGAAATGTAGTTTATACACACACAGAGAAATTATTAATATTTCTTAACATTTCCTCCTTGAGCATCAACGACAATATAAATGAGCTCTCAACCATACGTCTCAATGTTAATGTCCAGATTTAACACTCAAGACAATTGAGGAACTTGTGCAACTAAATGCTTGTGGAATATACTTGAATACCTATTTTGCATATGTAGATAATCATATGGCACTTTAAGGCAGAACCTGTACCCTTCCCTCTCTGCAAACCTGCCCATCGTCTCTCAGTTCAAATACTGCAGACTGGCATCCTAGCAGGGGTATAATATGTGGCTGGAGCAGCACAACGTTATTGATTCCCAAGTCTAATCACTGCGAAAAGCCCTATCAGCGCTTTCAGTCAGAAAAAGTCTTTTGAAAATACCATGTAGTAAAATGCCATCTGCCCCTCTTGCATTTCAATCTCACCCGCTTTCATTTAGCGTGATGACAGTGCAGTATGTGTCGTGATGCAGCTGCGCAAATGGCTTCTGGCTCTTTGTGTTTCGAGACGCATTATGCCTGACTGCGGTTTGGAGAATGCTCAGAAACCCCAGTGGATTGTAATGGGCTGTGTGCGGCTTTTCCGAGTAGAGGAGGGGTGTGTCCCGTGACACGGCAAATGGATAACACTGATTCCCCAGGAGCTTTGGCCTGTAAGATATTTCTCTTGAACTGAAAAGTCTTGGCCAATTCTTCTCGGCCGATTCGATGACCCCCTTTTCTCCTCACTTTTTCCCTTTCATTGAATGTCACATAAATGCACAAGAATGTTCCCCTCCCCCTCTCAACATCTCCTGCTGCAGCCTGGGAGTGAACAGGAGCTCTCTAGCTTTCCCTCACAAGCTTGAGCCATTAATTATAAACAGCCATGCCAGCGGCTGGGGAGGAATGACTGTAGAAAACCTGCACAATGGTGCACAGCGAACACACCAGTTTTAAGTCCAAAACATATTTATTTTCGGGACAAAACCAATTCTGTATTTTTTTTATTTTATTTTTTTTTTTGACTAGACAGTAATAAACCACATTCAAGTGTAATAATTATTTGTTTCTACAGCTATTATTATTAATAGGCACTTTCTTTTAAATTTAGATTAGCTTTGGCAATAACTAATGCTGACTTAAAGGAATAGTCCACCCAAAAATGAAAAGTCTGTCATCATTTACTCACCCTCCAGTTGTTCCAAACCTGTATGAGTTTCTTTCTACAGTTGAATATGATATTTTGAAGAATGTTGGTAACCAAACAGCTACTGGTAGCCATTGACTTCCATGGTATGCAAAAAATACTATTGAAGTCAATGGCTACCAGCAACTGTTTGGTTACATTCTTCAAAGTATCTTCATTTTTCATTTTTGGGTAAACTTTCCCTTTGAAGTTAATGTTTAAAAACACTAATAATTTAAAATCACGGTTAAATTCTTCATCACATCTTAAAACTAATATCTCTTTTTTTATATTGTACATTAAAATGCTGTGATCCCTAAATTCACTTGTAGCATTGTGGTTTTAGTTTTTAGTGTTTTATTTTTAAATTATTTCTACAAAATGTAGATCTACAGTGTACAGTCTTAAAAATAAAGGTTTCAAAAAGAGGTTTTTGCCATAGAAGAACCATTTTTGGCTTCACAAAGAACCTTTTTGTATACAGTTCTTAAAAGAACTTCATTTAGAACATTATTTAGAATTTACTGTAGAATTTTTAAATCGGCCATTTGAATTAACATGAAAACAACTATGCGTTTACTGGTATCTGCCATACTGGTAATATTTTTGATTGTGTCATTACTCAGTCTCATATTTTTTCAGTATTTTGTTGTTATTTTTGTACTGTTTTGTTTTATTTTTTCCTTATTGTTATTTGTTTTACACATTTATTTAGTTTATTTATATTTATTTGTCTCCAGCTTCAATATCTAGCCTGTGGAAAGCAAGCTTCTGTTGTCAGTGCATGAGCGGGTGCACTAGAAACACGATCTCACTGGCTGTTTGCTTTCATAATGTAATGTTTCACTCAGCATTGTGAGAACATAATGACACCATATTACAGTATGGGGTTTGTTTGAAAGACAAGCTACAAGGTGCTTAATGCGTCAATATTTTCCATAGATATTCTATATGAGCTTTTTGTAAAGCTGGAAAAGCAGCCCATTGTAGTCTCAAATTCCTGTTATAGTGTAACGGACACAGAAACAAAGCCATTCAGCAACTCAGCTTGCCATATTTCACCAGCAGAAGCTGCAGTGTATGCAGTAACTGCTTTACTGGTCCTCCCATTGCACTGAGATTGGCCAATCAAATCCACCCCACCTCCCCATGCCAAGCCAAATGACTCCTTTCAGCTTCCACGAGCTTCAGCTTACCACAACATCGTATTCGTCACTGTACTGCCTCTGTAAGCTCATTGATTTCAGAGTTCTTGATGCATACCTACAGGACAAAGCCTTGCTAGTATGTTGTCATTTACAATTGCTTTCTAGATTTCGGCTGAGAGGAACTGTTTCCATGTCTGTGGCTATGGGTGCATGTGTCTGGAGTCATCCTAATGGGCCTTCCAACACAAAATCTTTCTTTAGCATCCTATTTTTTTTTTTTTTTTAGACTTCCTCTTGTGACCAGAGGAGGCCACTAAAGTTGCATCCCAAATGACACATTATACATTATGCAGTTTTAGACTTTGTACTTATGCACTATGTACTGAACTGTGTAGTGTATGAATTTTATAAGGTTAGTTTGTCATTCATAATCAGTCTGATAGCCCTGCCCCCTCCGCTACATAATTAAAGCTGCGACAGTCGAGTGCATGAAATGTCCAACATTCCACACTTATTTTTTTGTTAATAAAGTGCAACATCTGGTTATTTAAAGTGCACTTTTTGTCATTTTCATTGTGAATGGTATAGAATAGTGCATAAGTACACAATTTGGGATGCACTTTAAGTCTCGTTTTGTCTATATTCTCTTTTTTATTTTTTCATCTTTGTGCTATTATTTTGAAAGTGTTGAAATCGAACACCTTATTCAGAAAGGCACAAAATTACTGATTCAGAAAGGCACAAATTGGAATATTGAATAAGCCACATTAATGAAAATGTGCAGTGTGATTTAAATTCAGATGACTGTTGTGTCTATTTTTGTTGTGCTCATCTCAGAAATCCTTATAGTTAATAATACACTCTAAAAATCAGTTTAAAAAAAAAGGGACAATGTACTGTATTAGGAATTTTCCATACCTTTTTTTTTTTTTTTTTTTTTTTTCAGGTTTTACCACTATTTTGAATTTTACACTGCATTGGGTTGTATTTTAGAGTTAAAGGAAATGTCCGTAAAAAAAAATTATTGGATAATGTCCTGTGTAATGAGCTGCCAGTACTTTTTCTGTCATTTTACCCATTTATTTTTTAAACTGTAGCATTAATATAAAATACTATATCATAAATATTTTTATATATTATTTCATAATATTTTTCACTTTTGAAATGTCAATGTTAATGTTTTAAACTCACCAAACAAGATGTGTCTCGCTCACTCTTCTAAGTGGCTTGTTGTTTACATAAAGTTTATAATAAAAAAAAAAAGAATAGTCTGAATTTTATACAGCATATTTGCAATATGCAATAGTGTTACATCTAAAAATTGTCTTTAGATTTAGTTTGGATGTGGTTCTACTTTAAGCCTTACCCACATAAGAGCTGGTTTCAGCTGTCACTCTGTTGACATGGATAAGAGGGTTATTTGTATTTGTGTGGACAAACGAGACTGGGAGACACTATTTGCATGAGTGTGGTCAGTAGTACAGGTGTTTGCAGTAGAATATTGGTAGCTTTCACTGCGTCCTCAAAAACTTAGATCAGGTTTATGAGGTGTGTCTAGGACCCTAAATATCCAATCTGTCTTAACACAAAGGCTCTGCGAAGGGCATTGAGTGAGATCCCATCGGGATGGCTTTTGATAGGGGCGCAGCAGCAGGGATCATTCTGTACTGTAAATCTATATATGACTTTGATCTTTACAAGAAATCGGAGCACATTTGTATGGCGCCTTTCCACTGATGAGAATTTAATGCTCTAATTTGTGTTTCTCCAATAGTGCATGTCCCACTGAAACACTTAGAAAGTTGTAATGAGCACCAAGCACACAATGGTTCAAAATTCACTTAAGGCTGAATTTGACTGTCTGATTATATTTACTGAAATTATGTGTTTAAAAGCTCCTCTCCAGTGACTCCACTGGAAAGTCTTATTTGTATCCTGCTGAGGTTATGCGCTGATGATTCGCTGTTCTTTCATGATGAAAAAGTGAACACTCATCTTTGATTAGAAAAACAGGGCGTACTGTTATCTGCTAACAAGGGTATCTTTTCCAGAGGGACAAAAAAAAGAAATGCCGCCCTACATCTATAAAATACAGCATCGTGCTAAATAGTTTCTTTCTAGACATGTCATGAACGCCATCTTTTGTACATCTTCATTAAATACAGATAAATGGTACCACACCCAACATATGTGCACTCTCACAGTCTGATCCTCTAAGTTACGTGGATGGAAATAAAGATGTTATTTGGCATATTTTTAGGATAAATAATTATATTTGTATCTATGCTTTGGAAACATGTTTGCCTCGGTAGCCTCAACTATATGAACCTAAAGCCTTTTCGAAAATAACAATGCTTTCAATCAAAATTAGGCTTGCTTTTTAAGAACACTTTGCACCATATTTATGCTTCCTAACTGACTGTTTTGCTCCACAGTCCCTAGAGTTTGAGCTGTGTAGGTGCTTGATGTGCGGTGGAGGTAGTCTGCACAGATTTTCTGGCGAATAGCTCCCCAGCACGCAGTCAGGTCCATTTACTGCGAGCATATGCAGGGCTGTAAATCACACCTGTCAGTGCTCTGCTCTCTCGATGCAGCTCCTGTGCTTTTGCATATGATTTGCAAGAGTATGGCAAGTCATTTTAGCAATTATGCTCACTACTATCAACTAGTACTATTAAAACTAACTAGTATCTATTTTATTACATCATTTTTAATTGCTAGTAAGTAATCCGACTATTAGTGACTAGTATCATATATAGTATAACTGAGTACTATCGTTTTCACTTTTACTGTACTTATTCATTACATACTAGTACTTATTCCCTTGCTAGTCAGTATCCCAATAGTAACAAGTAACTCCTCCATTGTTATTGGTAAAGAAGGTATTGAATTCTATGGTGGTCTGTGATTCAGATATTGTTTATTAACGTGTTTAACATTATTATTAACATTTCTATTTCTTAGTTAAACTATCCCAGTAGTTAGTAGTATCTATTTCAGTTTTGCTAATGCTTATTTATTGGTTAGTACCTGGATAGTATTTTTAAGACACTAGTATGTAGCTCACTAGCTATGATTGCCTTTTACCATATAATTGAAATAATAAATTGAATAATTTAATTTAAAAAAAAAATCTTACAGAAGTAATAGTTAAAAAAAATACTGGTTACAAATGAAATGCACGCTAGTCTCTAATAAAGTACTATTGTCAGTTTGTACTAAGAAAACTGGGAAAAATTTTGTAACTATTTGAACAACTAAATTAGAATGTATTGAAAATGTGACCATAATAGAAGAGGTAACTGCTGGAAAAAGAATCTAGTGAATTGTTACTAGTAAATTTGGAAAAAGGTACTAGTGACTAGACTTAATTCAGTTAATTCAACTTTAACCTCTTAAGACCCTGCGGCCTCATATGAGGACATTATATTTTAGTGAATTTCTCTGAGACTCTACATGCCACAGTTTTAAGTCTGGATGTCCTGTACAGAACACATTCAGGGCTTTTCAGAGATACGAAATGATTGGATGTTTCACCATGACCACTCCCTCTCCTTGGTCTTCAAAAATGTCTGAAATTAATTTAGTGACACTCTTATGGAAATATGATAATATTTTGTAATTATCATTTAAATCTGTCTAATTTTTAAATTGTGTGTCAAATCAACATCTCAGGAAAATGTTATGGGGTTTCAAATCAAAATATGACTTTCTGTTACGAAACAGGACGTTGATTTCATACATGTCCACATATGAGGACACCGGGACTAAAAGCATGTTTATTACGCATTTTGGGAGACATAACAAATGAATAGGGAAAGAAATTATATTTCAATATTCTATGAAATATTATATATAATTATGAAAATCTTGTCAATTATTACTCCCATTATTACACTTCTTTTTTCATTACGTTGCCCCAAAACACATTAATATGCAAATTAGATTTAGTTTATAGATACATTGTATATAATGAGAAAACCCGTTTACAAAACGCCATTTTACACACATTTTGCAGAAAGATAAGTGGTATATCGAATCATTCTGTTATAACATAGTTGAGAATCATCTTTACACAAAGTTTGGTAAAAAAATAAATAAATTTTCAAAACTAAAAATGTATTGGTGATTTAAAAAATCAATTGTTTTTGCCAATGCATGTTCATTCATGTCTTTTTATTTTTTTTAAAGAAATTGAGTCCCAATGTCCTAAAATGAGGACATAGCATAACTTATGAATGAAATATCTTTTTTTGTTTGTTTGTTTTTTTAACATTATTTTTAAAGCTCTAAACAATGTAAAGACATGAAAATATATATATATATATATATATATATATATATATATATATATATATATTAACTATATATAGTAACTATAGTATATATAATAACTTTTCTCTTGGGTCTTAAGAGGTTAAAGTACTAGTAACAGTAATTTTATGGAATACCTGAAAGAGGCTTGCCATACAACTGTTTATTGACATGAAAGAGGTTTGTGTTATTTGTTCAAGAACTTTTAGCACAATTCCGTGCCATATATGATTATTTACAGTACTATGTGGGACTGCTGGTCTGAATTAGGAAACAACACCCACACTTGAATTATTTCAGTTATAACTTATTGATACTCACCAAAATTGAATAGACCAATGCAACGATGCTTAGCGGCCACACGGGACAAAAGCAGGAAAAAATGACCAGTATGAGGTAGTCTTTGGGTTTCTGCTGCTCTTGGGCGGCATTACCGGTCGATGAAGTGCGGCTCAGGCTCACTCTGGACGGGGAGAGAGGAGCCGAAGCGAGCTGCCCTGCTGATCCGGATCTCAGCGGCAGACTGTGGCCGTTCTGATCCCCGTCGAGAGCCTTGTCACCCCCGACACTGACCGTGAAGGAGCTGGAGGTCTTCACTCCGGTGGGCTCGGTGGTCACGAGCAGTTTCTCGGTCTCGGCTGGTTGCGTTCCGCCGCTCTCCCCCAGATTCGATTTCGCAAACTCCGTATCTGTGTTTATTGCCATTGTGGAAATCCAAAGTTAATGTTTCTGAAGTGAAAAAAACTCCTTTTGGCGGGTGTGAAATATTATCAAAGTTATCATATGACGCTAATTTCCCATTGTTTACGATTTTTTCAGCTTAAAATAACGCGTTTGATTGTATTCATAAGGTTAATATGACTTTCAACGTCGAATAAGTATGTCCAGATTTTTTCTCGCAATTTTTAAACTAATTAAAACAAGTTAAAGAGGCGTTGTGACTTTATCCTCCCATGTCGATATGGTCATCCTCTCTGTGTGATCGTGTTTAATGGATTCAGTTCCGCTCAGTTCAATCTCCTCTGCCCACACACTCAACTAAACCACAGAGACGCGACTCATCTGGACTTCAGTATTTCCACAGCAGCATTACCCAAACGTCTTAAAAGGCGTAGGAAAACCAGTTTTCTCGTGTAAAAATGAAAAAGCAGGTGCCTTTGTGATATTGCAGCAGAAGAACAGATGGTTAAAGTTGTTGCACAGCGGCAGTAAGTGCAGTGATGTTCCTCTCTCACCTCCTCTGCATCAATGATGGAGGAGCGCTGGTCCTGCAGGAGTTTCTATGCAATATTCCCAATGTTCTTCCGCTGGGGATGCTGCAATACCTCCCTGTGTTTTTGCGAGCCTTTTAAAACATTTTACACCATAAACAAGCGTTACTTATGCTATTTTCTTATTTTTTGGCTACTTAGCCAATTAGTCAAAGATTGAACTGTTTAGGAGGATACAGAGTGAGAGAGAAAGAGAAAGTAGCCCATATATTTTGCTGAATAAAAAAGGATATTTGGAAAAATGACATGAGGTTTGAACACCTATTATTGTTTCTTTTTATCAGTGATCTCTCATTAATCAAACTAGAGGATGGGAGTTTAAATTATCTATGTGCTGTTCCTCCTTTAATCATTAGTTTTTTACAGTGTTCTTGGTTGCCCCCATTCAATGACAAGCATGGTTACATGATGAGAATGTAGATATGCTGGGAAACTGAAGCTAGAAACACAACACTAGAGTCCCCATAAAATAATATCTTATGATGTAATGACATTGATCCAGACTGTTCCTCAGCAGATATCATTGTAAGTTGATTCATAAACCTCAGGACATTAATCATCTCATTAATCATTTGTATTAGGACAGGGTTACCCAAACTGGAATCATGAATTAATGAAAAGCTAAAAAAATTTAATCATCAAAAATGCAAAATCAAATTTATTAGAAAAACAATCAAAATCAGTTTTCGGTTCTCACTCTTGAAATGGCAATAACAATCTTACAGTAATACTTGGCAGTGAATAAATCCAGGAGGCCTCGAATAATTAAATAGTTTGAATTACGTAAAATATTTAAATCACGCCAACATGATTAATTTTTAAACATTATAAATTTATGATCAATTTTATATTTAATATTTTAATTAATTATAGGATTGTCTGATATGTCTGTGCATAAAGAGTGGGACACATGCAGTTATCATGAAGTTTATGATGTTTCGAGACACAAAATGCTACTGATTAATTAATTATTCTCTATTCAATTATCCACCACAACATAGCAACTGATTGAGTACTATTTTATTGGATGATCTGGCAAAACTACAATCACTATGGTAGAGTTAAATACATGAAGAAAAGCAACAGACAAAGCATTACAGAAGTAAGAAGTCAAACGTTTTTGACTTCATCCCACATCATCATTGTTGCACCTCTCTTGAAAATGTTGTTATGATTAAGACTCGTTGACTGGTGTTGAGTTTTCTGGTGTCATTTGAGCTGGCGTCATTTGTTCTGAAGTTACAAGATCTTGGTCTGCTTGTTCTGGACAGATTGGCTCTGGAGTTGTATGTTCTGGTGATGTTTCTTCAGAAGCTGATTGCTCCAGAAACGTTTCTACTGCGTCTAATTGTTCTGGAGTCACATTCTGAGTGGTTGATTGTTCTGGTATCTCATGATCAGAACTTGAAAGTGCAGTAGATGTTTCTTCTTGTGAAACAAATTCTTTTGTAACTTCTTGTGCTGAAGTTATTTGCTCTGGAGATGTTTGCGTTGAATTTGTTTGTTCTTCACCTGCTTGCTCTAGTGGTGCTTCCTTTTGAGTTGTTTCTTGTTCTGGAGATGGTTGCTCTGGAATCTGTTGATCTGGATTCTCCAGCTCTAGAGACTCTTGCTCTCTCGCCATTTTTGCGAACATGCCCTTGTACTTCAGTCTGTCCTACTCATTTCTTAACTCCATTCTCATTTTGAGAACTGCAAGCTCTTTCTTGATTGTCTTTTTCATGCCTGGGTCCAGATCCAGGACCCTCATGAAATCATCTCTGGCCTCGGCTTCATTCCACACCTCCATGTGTGCTTTTCCACGCAGATAGAAGGCTTTCATTGCCCCTGCAAATACAGAGAATGCTTTCAACTGGTGCATTTGACATCAGGAAATACATCAACTTGTCACAAGGCCATACTTCTGTTGCCATTTGTTTGCGTCTGTAATTGGTGAGAAAACTGACAATTTCCTGTTACTCACCAGGGTGCTGGTTGATGATGTTAGTAGTGTGTTCAATGACCTCATAGTACTCCTCCACGCGCAGCAGACACTGGCAGTAGTTTAAAATGAGCGTGTTGGCCATCTTCTCCAGTTTCAGCCAGGGAGCTTCCCATGCCTTTTCCTGAAGAAACAGACACATTTCAATTAAATGAGTCGTGCCGTACCTCATTAAAGGGATAGTTCACCCCAAAATGAAAATTCTGTCATTAATTACTCACCCTCATGTTGTTTCAAACCCGTAAGACCTTTGTTCATCTTTGGAACACAAATTAAGATATTTTTAATGAAATCCGAGAGCTTTCTGACCCTCCATTGAGAGCAATGTAACTGAAATGTTCCCAGACCCAGAAACATAGTAAGGACATTGTTAAAATAGTCATCATGTGACATCAGTGGTTCAACCTTAAAGGGATAGTTCACCCAAAAATGAAAATTATGTCATTAATTACTCCCCCTCATGTCGTTCCAAACCTGTAAGACCTTCGTTCATCTTCGGAACACAAATTAAGATATTTTTGATTAAATCGGAGAGCTATCTGGCCCTCCATAGACAGCAACGCAACTGAAATGTTCCCAGGTCCAGAAACGTAGTAAATACATCAGTAAAACTGGTCCATGTGACATCAGTGGCTCAGCTTCAGTTTTGCGACGCTACGAGAATACTTTTTTTTTTGCGCAAAGAAAACAAAAATAACATAATTTACTCAACCATTCTTCTCCCCCGAGTTACGACTTCCGCCATTTTAGAGAGTATCACAATGCATACGCATGCTTTCCCCTAAGAGTAAACAATACTTATTACACAGATTATACGTTCGTGCGCGCTTTCCCCCCGAACATAAATAATGCTGATTACGTCAAATACGTTCTTGGGTACTCTCCAAAATGGCGGAAGACGTAACTTGGGGGAGAAGAGTTGTTGAGTAAATTGTTATTTTTGTTTTCTTTGCGCAAAAAAAAGTATTCTCGTAGCGTCGCAAAACTGAAGCTGAGCCACTGATGTCACATGGACTGTTTTACTGATGTATTTACTACGTTTCTGGACCTGGGAACATTTCAGTTGCGTTGCTGTCTATGGAGGGTCAGATAGCTCTCCGATTTAATCAAAAATATCTTAATTTGTGTTCCGAAGAAGAACGAAGGTCTAACGGGTTTGGAACGACATGAGGGGGAGTAATTAATTACATAATTTTCATTTTAGGGTGAACTAACCCTTTAATTTTATGAAGCTACGAGAATATTTTTGTGTGCAAAGAAAACAAAAATAATGACTTTATTCAGCAATTTCTTCTGTTTCGTGTCAGATTTTGAAACCGGATGCACTGCAACTTGTTTGCAAGCGAATTCTGACACAGAAGAAAATAAATTGTTGAATAAAGTTGTTATTTTTGTTTTCTTTGCCAACAAAAAAAGTGTTCTTGTAGCTTAATAAAATTACTGTTGAACCACTGATGTCACATGGACTATTTTAACGATGTCCTTACTACCTTTCTGGGCCCTGAATGTGTCAGTTGCATTGCTGTCTATGCTGGGTCAGGAAGCTCTTGGATTTAATCAAAAATATCTTAATTTGTATTCCGAAGATGAACGAAGGTCTTACGGGTTTGGAACAACATGAAGGTAAGTAATTAATGACAGAATTTTCATTTTTGGGTGAACTATTCCTTTAATATTACATTAGTGGTATTGTTGTTCTATCCTTTAATGATCAAAATAACAAAGATATTTTTCTCAGAATATAGTCAAAGTCAGAATATAGTCAAGCTACTGAGTGTATATAAACAGTTACAGAGGTGTATTCTTACCTTTGTCTGCACATTCTTGTTACACATAACGGCTTCCTTATATTTCAGCCTTTTCCTTATATCGGCCCTGTTTGAAAAGCTTGTTCCCTTGACCGTGGAGGAGAGGTACCGCTTTCAAACTCTCTTCATCATTCAGAGCCCAGGACTCTCTGTCATACTCACTGTACCTGAATCCATTATTGATTATTGCAGTAAGTTTCACACATATAATTAATTCCCAGTTAATATCGCAGCCTAAGCAGATTTGAAAATGATCCGCTAGCTCTACCTAGTGGTCATTTTGTGTACTGCTCTTGTGAATTAAACCACCATAGTCGGCAGTCTGGCATAGATCTATCTACTCAAGCCCGTAATAATGTATTTCACTAAATATCATATTGTAGATACACAAATGAAAAGCCTTAAAAGGTTACAGCTGGTGCATATGGGAGTTATATTATTACAGAAGACAAAGTTCTGCACACTGCTATAGCTTGCAAAGAATAATTCAATTCAAAGAATATTTGTTAGCACTGCAGCATTTCAATCTTTCTAAATTCCTGACGAAGGTCTTTAGACTAAAACCTTGCAGTGATAATAAATATCAAGCCGTCTTTGCAAACTAAAGCAGTGTGTGAGACCTGTTCTTCATGTAAAGTGAAAGTACAAGTAAAATCCATATTAAATATAAAACCATGTTTATGCAAATATCTGCTCATTTACAAAGGAATGCAAAGTCCAGACCTTCAGAAGCTTCATTACAAGTAAAGAGGCTGTGGTTCTTTCTGAAATTCATCCAGATCATCATAGCCCAGGCTGTGGTAGGCAAACATGTTGGCCATGCCGCAGGTGTGAATGTGCCAGTCCACTGGATCTTTCCCCGCTGCGATATGCCGCAAACTCTTTGCCACTATTGGATACAAACCGGTGTGCTGCTCGGCCATACCTTAGCTCCTGTGACAAATTTACGCTTCTCACCGGTCCCTCCATACAAGATGGTTTTCTTGATCCCTTCAACACCCAGCATCATGCTGTCCTCCATAATGTCTGATGTATTTGTATTGGAAATGTGTTTGTGTTTGTGTGACTGAAGAGGTGTAAAGACTGACTTGATCTGGATTAAGAAGGCTGGGATAACAGGATTAGGCCCAGCAGCCCCACCTTCTCATCCACAGAAGTGCTTTCCTCAGCATTTTCATGCTACATCTACAAGCAGAAGAGCCTAGAACCTTCTGGACGAAGCCGAGGTTCTTCAGCCACTTCTGTTCATCCTAACATAGTGGTCTACAGGAACACTGAAAGAAAGGATATGATGTAGAGCCGTTATGGACTCAACGACCCCATCACACACATGTGGCCGACAGCTGGATCGCAATGAGCGTGTTGCAGCACTGCCGGTGCCGAGCCCCTGCCGAGACAAAGGTTTGGAACAACCCATCTGCATTATGCTGTTTTGTAAGACTGTCCTGGATTAGACACTAAACTACATGCAATTATGGTTTTTATAAGCCATGTCTGAACATTGTGTACCGGCCAATCGCATATCTGAGGCCTTATTAGAATCTGCAATATTAGTAAGCAGTGGATTCACTGGACAAAACAATCAGGATGAGACCCAACTATCTAAGAGTAAAAACACATTTTGTGGTCATCACAGGATGGTTATCTGCCATTAATAAGAGCTGTTACACATTCTGTAGTCCTTAAAGATGCTAAAAGTCCTGTAGTTCTTAAAAATGCTTTAGTGCAAGTTAAGATTTTATTGCACATTTCCTGTAACAATAACAGAATGTACTGAAGTTGCATTCCAGAAATCACATGGTCAACGCTGTCGCTCTGTTTTTTTGGATGCTGCCATCCAAGTCTATTTAAAAACCATGTATCGCCCTCTGCTGGCCACAATGTGGACTTTGAGATCTTAATTTGGCTCTTAATTTAGAACTGTTTTCAGATTCAGAATGTCACTGTCTCTGTCCATGTCTGTTCCTTATATCAAAATAAAGAATGTTCAAGTAAATGCTTAATCATTGTATTAGATTTATTGTGTGTCGTTAAAAAGCAGTAATGAATGTATATATTATTCAATACGGCTCTGTTGCACAGTAGCTAAGCTAGCTTATATCATCATGCAGAAGTAATGCTGAAGGTTTCTAAACCAAATGGGCTTCCAGAAGTATTAGATACTCTACCATTCAAAAGTTTGGAGTCTTTAAAATTTAAGATTTTGGAGTCTTTTTTTCCCCTCTCTTATTTATTTGATCAAAAAACAGTAAATATTTATAACAGTAATACTGTCAAATATTGTTGCAATTGATTTCAATATTAATATATTTTTATATATTTTTTATTTCTGTGATAGCAAAGCTGAATTTTCAGCAGCCATTACTCCAGTCTTCAGTGTCACATGATTTTTTAGAAATTATTCAAATATGCTTATTTGAAAGAAACATTATTATTCATGTTAAAACATTTGTGCTGCTTAATGTTTTTGTGGAACCATGATCATTTTTTTCAGGATTCTGTAATGAATAGAAAGTTCAAAAGAACAGCATTTATTTGTTTTGTTTTTTGTAAATGTAAGTTTTTGTAAATAAATATTTTGCTGTCACTTTTAATCAATGCTGTTCATACTTGTTGAATAAAAGTATACATTTCTTTTTAAAAAATCTTACTGACAGCAGTTTTTGTTCAACAGTAGTCTGCGTCTGGTACTAGACATGTCTGAGGCTCATTCTGAATGCTCTTCATAGTCAGAGATGAAAGTTGTAATCTTCTCCTTTCAAAAGACTTCCAAAAGCTGAATTATCAGCATGTTGCCATGGGTACAGGCCAGAATCTAGCATAAAAGCATTATGGTGGTGTTTGTTTTCCTGAAAGTGGTGATATGTTCAATTTCAGCATATTCTTGTAAATAAAACAAAATTGATTAAAAATGTTAATGACAGAACCTATATTACACAGTTTCATTGTTTATGACAAGGTTAAACCATTTAGACCTTGCGTCTGTTCCAATGGCTTCACTCTTCTCTTGTGTCTTTGATTTATGACATTTGGTGTTACCCAAATTGCTTTTTGATTTACAGCCTGTGAAAGAACAGAAAATATGACATAATGTGGAAGTTTACCTCAATCAAGGCATATCATCCATCTTGATCTTTTTGAACTTTTGCTTTTGCAAAAAAGCTTTCATCTATTAGCTTTTTTGCTAATAGATAATTCCAAAAAATAGTATATATAAATATATATATATATATATATATATACAGGTGCATCTCGATAAATTAGAATGTCGTGGAAAAGTTCATTTATTTCAGTAATTCAACTCAAATTGTGAAACTCGTGTATTAAATAAATTCATTGCACACAGACTGAAGTAGTTTAAGTCTTTGGTTCTTTTAATTGTGATGATTTTGGCTCACATTTAACAAAAACCCACCAATTCACTATCTCAACAAATTAGAATACTTAATAAGACCAATTTAAAAAAAAAAAAAACATTTTTAGTGAATTGTTGACCTTCTGGAAAGTATGTTCATTTACTGTATATGTACTCAATACTTGGTAGGGTCTCCTTTTGCTTTAATTACTGCCTCAATTCGGCGTGGCATGGAGGTGATCAGTTTGTGGCACTGCTGAGGTGGTATGGAAGCCCAGGTTTCTTTGACAGTGGCCTTCAGCTCATCTGCAATTTTTGGTCTCTTGTTTCTCATTTTCCTCTTGACAATACCCCATAGATTCTCTATGGGGTTCAGGTCTGGTGAGTTTGCTGGCCAGTCAAGCACACCAACACCATGGTCATTTAACCAACTTTTGGTGTTTTTGGCAGTGTGGGCAGGTGCCAAATCCTGCTGGAAAATGAAATCAGCATCTTTAAAAAGCTGGTCAGCAGAAGGAAGCATGAAGTGCTCCAAAATTTCTTGGTAAACGGGTGCAGTGACTTTGGTTTTCAAAAAACACAATGGACCAACACCAGCAGATGACATTGCACCCCAAATCATCACAGACTGTGGAAACTTAACACTGGACTTCAAGCAACTTGGGCTATGAGCTTCTCCACCCTTCCTCCAGACTCTAGGACCTTGGTTTCCAAATGAAATACTAAACTTGCTCTCATCTGAAAAGAGGACTTTGGACCACTGGGCAACAGTCCAGTTCTTCTTCTCCTTAGCCCAGGTAAGACGCCTCTGACGTTGTCTGTGGTTCAGGAGTGGCTTAACAAGAGGAATATGACAACTGTAGCCAAATTCCTTGACACGTCTGTGTGTGGTGGCTCTTGATGCCTTGACCCCAGCCTCAGTCCATTCCTTGTGAAGTTCACCCAAATTCTTGAATTGATTTTGCTTGACAATCCTCATAAGGCTGCGGTTCTCTCGGTTGGTTGTCCATCTTTTTCTTTCCACACTTTTTCCTTCCACTCAACTTTCTGTTAACATGCTTGGATACAGCACTCTGTGAACAGCCAGCTTCTTTGGCAAATGAATGTTTGTGGCTTACCCTCCTTGTGAAGGGTGTCAATGATTGTCTTCTGGACAACTGTCAGATCAGCAGTCTTCCCATGATTGTGTAGCCTAGTGAACCAAACTGAGAGACCATTTTGAAGGCTCAGGAAACCTTTGCAGGTGTTTTGAGTTGATTAGCTGATTGGCATGTCACCATATTCTAGTTTGTTGAGATAGTGAATTGGTGGGTTTTTGTTAAATGTGAGCCAAAATCATTACAATTAAAAGAACCAAAGACTTAAACTACTTCAGTCTGTGTGCATTGAATTTATTTAATACACGAATTTCACAATTTGAGTTGAATTACTGAAATAAATGAACTTTTCCACGACATTCTAATTTATTGAGATGCACCTGTGTGTGTGTGTGTGTGTGTATATATATATATATATATATAGTTACTTATGGCTAAAATGGTTATATGTGACTATAAAGTATTGTTATTATTTCTGGAGTAGGTTAAAATTTACATGTGAATGTAACTTTCATTAAAGAACAATTACATTTTGTTTTAAAAAATAACAAATTCCCATTGCTAAGATCAGTTGATTTCTCGAGCTCTTCATGGCTGTTTGATGAATGCTGCGGAGCGGCTGCAGTGCGATGGCTGTAAGTGGGTCTGATCTGTGCAGCTCTGTGAATGCTCACCTGCCACAGATGCAGAAGGACATTAATGATGCTGTAAGTGAGGTTTGGTGTCAGAGTGAGTCATGGAGACTGCGTCAGTTCGCCCACGCATGCTGCGTTGTGCGTGTGCAGCCACGTGGAGAACGGCATGTGCGCCATCAAAACGATCTATGAACAAAACGAAAACCTGAATATTGAAAATGTATCAGTAATCCGCTCATGTAATGTGACACACTGCTGGGCTCAGAATTAAGCTGTGATCCTGTATTCATAAAAAGATGAGAAGAGCACCCTGGAATAGACAGGTGACTGGTCTGTCAGCGTTAAGCCATGGTGATGTGTGTGTGTTACTCTCATCTAGCTTTGTCATAATGACACACTGTGCTGACCTGACACTACATGAAACTGTAGGAAACATCCTGTGTTAGGAGAGGAAGTGGTATCTGAGACACCATTCCCCTTCAGGGAGCCCATTTTCTGTGGCCTTTTCACACATCCTGTGCTCTTCTTTCACCCAACAGGACATGCGTGTAAGAAACTCTTCAGTCACCCATGCTTTTCTGAGGCTCCCATCACTGCTCCTCTACAACAGATACGACAGGTCCTGAATCAAAGGAGCCATGAATACTCCTGCATGACAAGCTCATCACATATATGTAGAACGATAGACAGATAGACAGATAGATAGATAGATAGATAGATAGATAGATAGATACAGTGAGGTGAGTGTGTGTAATACCTGTAAGCTCCAGCAGGAGGGTGTCTGTTTGTTCCACTTTGTTCTGAGTCAATCAGAGCTGCCTGGACCTGCAAAACAGACACACCTGTAAAACCGAACACTGCTCTATTCCTCATAAATGTTCTACAGTCAGCAAAATCCTAGACACTGGTGTTGGATTCAGTAACTGAAGCGCAAGTATCTTTAAAAAAGTGTCAGTGATCTATTAATCAGGATCATATGATCCAAAAATAAAGGCCTATATCCAAAGATGAAGGTGGTGGTAGCCTAAAATCACCAATATTGCCAAAATAAGGGTGACTGGAGAGTTATTGGGATCACAAACCTGATCTGTGACTATTGCGCCCTTGAGCAACTAACTTAACCCCAGAATGCCTGTCTAAGTAGTATGCCATCTGTCACTAAACGGCAACTAACTTAAAAGTTAGTTTTATGCGATCATATATACAAGAAAACCTGATATGACAGTAATCTGAGTCCCCTGATATAATACTGTAAGATACAAACTCCTGACAGGATAATGAATTCAGAGTTGACAGTGTCATGTTGGCCTTTGGGATCCAGGGCAACGAGTGGCCCGATATCTCCCCGCTGGAGCCTCATGTACCTCCCCTCGACCTTTAGATACATACCACCTCGCATTGCAGGCAGTACAAAGGGCACATGAGCGCACACTCTCACACTGAGCGCCTGCTGACACAGCCACCTTCTTGTGGGACGAGCTATTCTATAAGCTCCGTCACTCAGAGAGACCAGCTGACCGGGATATTCTGGGATGGCCGTAGAATCAACCGGTCCAGCTCTCAACCCTAAATGCTCTTTAACCTCTTCGGACTTTAGAGACCTGCAGATCTATGACAGACAATACGGACACTCTACGGGCCAAAGCATTATCGCTAAAGAGTCTGGCCATAATACTCTCTGGCATTACTTAACACACAGACAGGTCACCCTCCTCTGCACTGCCAAAACACCCACAGTGATCTGTGCACAGGTGTCATTTTGCATTGAGAGCACATACTAGCTGTCATTCTCTGCTAAATCTCATTCAAAAAGATACATCCAAATTTTGACCAAAAGAGGGCAAAATGTTTTTGCATTATTTGAGCTTAAAGCTCTATGCGTTCGTCTGTTCACATACGCTAAGCATTTACATCAAAACTGAAGTATATTTTGGGCTTAACGGACCTTTTTTGAGCATTCAAAACAAGTCGTACAACCGTGGTTGTCTGCACTCAAGTCTAAACGAAA
Source organism: Spinibarbus caldwelli (assembly GCA_039654775.1). NCBI lineage: Eukaryota > Metazoa > Chordata > Actinopteri > Cypriniformes > Cyprinidae > Spinibarbus > Spinibarbus caldwelli. Next base: position 13,392,380 of record CM077253.1, on the reverse strand, counting down.
GCAAAAATTACATGGGTGATGTGCATGGACATCAGCTTATGGCGAAAATTACGTAACGTGGACTGTCTGTGAGCATGAGCAAAATGTGGACAAGTGAAGTATACTTTGGGCTTATTATATTTCAGTTTTTAAAAATATGTTATTGAGTAGATTTTGGCCTTTATCTGACTTAAAATTGACCTTGCGACAGATAAATGAATGACAGCCCAAATAGACAATCAAATTGCTGCATTGAGAAGCTTTGCTTGCCATCCTCCATTTTCTCCGTCAAGAGCTGTGTCCCAATTTAGAAGCCTTCGAAGGCTGCATTTGAAAACCAATTCTGTCACCGCTGTACAACAAAGGTCAAAGTCCAATTCAAAGTCTCCTTCAAATGCGGCCTCGAAATGCATCCTTCATTTCCAGAGCAATGAAGGATACAACTAATGGATCCTTCGCGGCCCAGACTATCCTGAGATTCATTGCACCAATGTTGGCAGGATTTGTTAAAAGAGAAAATGCCGGATTACAGTTTGGGTTTCAACTTCATTGAATATCAAACAATAAAAATATTTTTTTTTAAAAACTTTCAAACTGTTTAAATGTTGACTTACATCTTACTAAGATGTGTTTTTATAGTTTAGTTCTACCTTCGTGGACTTTGAAGGATGCAGCCTCTGAAATTGGGACATAGCTAAGATTTACTGAACTGTCAAACAAATACAAACCTCCCTTTCTGGCAAATTCCTTTATGGTAAAGAGGTGTTGCTGTGGCACATGTAATTTGAATACTGGATAAACCATAATAAACTGCATTTTAAGTAATTTATGCCAAAATCATCAAGCAGTTAAGCCTTGGATAAAACAATAGAATCTTCCTGATTCAAGATAAAATATGTTATACTGTAACATATACACCATATACAAAATACACCAAGATCAAAAGTAGTGTAATTCCACTGTTAATGAGAAAAAGAAAAAACATGAAAAAAAAGATCAAATTTGAATATCACATTGCTTTCCTGCTTTCATTTTCAGTGAAATCAAAACCATGGACTGCATGGTACTATTGCAGTGTAATGCCAATGTTTTACAAAGTGTGCTTCAGTTAAGTCCTACAGTAACATCTTTGAAGCCCTCTTAAGATGCAGGATTCAAGAGAGCACGCCAACAAATCCTCTTCACATAAATCTCATTTAATGTGTCCGGCCTCAAAACCTGAACATTGTAACCTTACAGACATTCCATCATAAGACATCCCACCTCACCAACACACACCGCTCGCCCAGGCCTTTGACATTTGGTCACATGAGTGACACAGCTGTTGTTGAACGTGCTGCTAGAGTGACGCTGGAGAAGGAGATCTCTCGGGGTAGTGCGCAGTGTGTGGCGTTCTCGGGACCCACAGGTCTCTGGGGGGGTGGGGGCCAGAGCAGAGCGGAGTCAGAGCCAGACACGTGTTGGGAAGCCAGAGACCGAGGCGGCCAGCCACAGGGCTAAGCCAAAGCTGGGATGCATTATCACATTCCTCCATGCAGAGAGCCAGAGCAAAAGGTCCACTAAACAGTCCGCTCGCAAGAATGCGGGCAGCAGAGAAGCTGTGGAAAAACACAACATCTTCTGTGTTTATGTAGAAATGTTGCTGAGGAATTTGAGTCATGTGATTCTGGAGTCATCGCAACACATCAATTCCACCTTAAGATCCCCTGAATGAAAAACAAATAGGCGGACAACTATTTGATGAAAATGATGTAATATCAAATTCAACCCCATTGTTGCTTAACCACATGAGGGTGTGGCAAAAATCCACATTCTTGGGAATAATCGGAGGTCAGGACTGGTGCAGTTTCTCAAAGAGTTGTGCCTCATACTGAACATTCCTGTGCTCCAGTGGCAATGTTCCTGTCAGATAGGTCTTCACAGGTGAACAAAGGCATGTATGCTTGTCATGGTTCACAGGAAAGGCTATAAATAAACATAAATACAAACATCCCAAAGACATCAGGACATTGATGCAAGCGAAGGTCTCAGGTGAAGGCCTCAGAGAGCTTGTGCCAACATCTTAGACTGCAGACCCACCCAAACGCACTCACTGACCTCCCCCGAATCAAACGCAAACCTCTCCACTGGAAAAATGGGTCAATTAGCCACAAGAAAGAGAAAGAGCGTAAGAGAGTTTGAGGGAGTGTGCATTTGGGAATGCCAGAGCATTTTAGAAAATGAAGAACAAGAGTTTTGTTGCAATCTATTATTAAAAAGCTGCTCTGGTTACAGAAAAATCTAACGCGCGTTTGCATACAACTATCAACAATTTCTTCAAATATGCAAGTCCAAGCTCATTTCGGCTCTAAAGCTAGTGTGTATGATGGTATTTGCAACAATTAGATAACATTCACAGCCCGTTATACAACAGGTAGTTTCGTTCTTGAATTTGATTGGCTGAGCTGTCTGTGTGTTCCAGATAGATTGTTAGTACATACATTAGTGGTAGAGATTTTAAGCAGGTCTGCAGGTTACATTGTTAGTAGGTGTCTTTATGGATGAGTCATTGAATCACTCAATCAACAGATTTGTTTAAAAACAGATTAATTCACTTTGCTATCCCATGAGTGCATGGGAGAGGTTTTGTGAAAGGCAGTGAAGTGTCGAAACTGAAGCTGGTATGGTCACATGACAACATTGCGAATTAATCAAATTCATATAACACACATTCATACTATATGGAATATACTTTTTAACTGCTCTGAAGTAATTACTAACTCAAAAAAGTACCTACTCAGAGAGCGTCACTGAATCATTCATTTAACCAATTCATTCGAAATGCTGATTCATGAACACAAAACTAGTGATGGGCGCTTTCAAAGCACTGCTTCGTGAAGCTTCGAAACCTTTGCGAAACATTTGTTTCGAAACAGTGGTTCGGAACATGTATAAAACTGCCAAAAACGTGACGTGATTTCAGTAAAAGAGGCTTTGTTACGTTATAACTGTTTCAAAACGTTTTTGAAATTTCAATGGTTTGCTGTTGGGGGCAATCACTGTGAACCTGTGAATTATGCGAGTTCACTGAGATGAATGGCGGCGAACCATTAAACCAGCGTCTATGGTTTCTACCTGATCTCAGATCAGTTTTATCAATTTGTAGTAGTAGTTGTATTAGTCTCTCACTAGCCTGTTTAGACAAGCTCTCCATAAAACAAATAAAACAAGCCCTGCAAATTAATAATAATTAAAAATATATATTATATATACAGACACTTCATATTTAATGGTATTTTATTATTTTAATCGCATTTAATGTATTATATGTATTATATTATATTTCAATAAAACATTTGCAGTGGGTTTGTAAAAGCTGTTTTATGCATGTTGTTGCATTTACATAGTTTTGACCAGCAGGCGTCACCAGCATATGGTGTTTCGAGCGCTTCGAAACAGTGTATCATTTTGCGATTCGAAGCTTCGAAAAGATTTGTTTCTCTCATCGCTAATAATCAAATTACACTTCAAATAAATTTTTTCCAAAGATGGTTTCCGTCATTTTAGGTACTTCTTATCATGCTGATGTATGTTCAAGTGTTCGTTTTTCTAACAAGTTTGCTTTAAACTAGTTATTTGATGCTATAAAAACGGGGTGTGGTGTCATGATTGTGAGCTTGCGATTGGGTCTGCGGGAGTTTGGGCGGGACTTTGATTCTGTGGCTCCACCTCACGATCTCTACTGCGCAGACTCTGGCTCCAAATGACGTCATTTTCGCAAGATGTCAGCGGCCATACTGGGAATGTTTTGGCTTCAGTTTCTATAGTGGAAGGAGGAGTTGCGTCTTCCATCTTTTTTTACAGTCTATGCGTTACACAAAACGTGTTGTCTTTTTGAGTGAGTCATTGAATCATTTGATTAACCGATTCATTCATAAACACTGATTCATTCATGAAAATCGCCTGTGCATACCTTGGAGAGGTACCTGTAAATTCTGCCAGTTTGAAACCTTTTTTTTTTTGTTTGTTTGTTTTTTGCGGAACACACACACACACAAAATAACTGGCAATACCATTTGTAAAATGTAAGTTACTCAATATTAATTTCTTGTTTATTTAACTGTTGTACCACATCTTTTTGTTCGACCAACAGTATTGTACAACAGGCTTGTGCCTAAGAGCATTCTTCCTCATATGTTATTGCTTAAAGGGGTCCTATTTTGCTTTTTTACAAAGTCTTGATTTTTTTGGGGGGGTGTACTAGAACATGTTCTCATTCTTGGTGGTTCGAAAATTGCATTATTTTTCACATAATTTACATTATTACAATACCTCTCTCCCCAGCCTGGCACAAACGGCTCGATTAGTTCCGGGTTTGATGAAGGCCCGCCTTCCGAAAAATGAAATGTGTTGTGATTGGTTAGCTGTCCCAGTGCGTTGTGATTGGCGAACAGCTTAGACGGTGTTTCAGTACTGCCCCGCCCCTTGCCAAAACAGCAAGGTCGTCAATATTGTCATATCAATTCAGACTCCAAGAATATTGAACAAGAGGATCGCGCAGAACCTGTGCACGCACGGTTATTGCAAGACATATTAAAGTGGTAACTATATTGTTGTTGTTGTTTTTTTTGGCTAAATCACATTTAAGATAGGATGTCAACAACAGCTTAAAAATAACTGCAATTACTATGTACAGATAAGTGCAACGGTAATATGTATTATGTTTATTGTTATTTAATTCTTCTAACATTATAACATGAATTGCAGTGAAACTGTTATACAGTTGAATTTATTTATACCATAGTCCCACAGAGTTACACTATTTGTGGCGGCATATATATGCAAATTAATTCTCTGCCAGCGGGAGGCGCTGTTGGGGCAGGAGAGAGCGAGTTTTCCCCGGTAACGCTGTACACAAAGCAGAGCTCAGCTCACAAACACTGCTTTATCAGACATTACATGCAAGATGAAATGAAAATGACATCCAAAATTTTCTGAAAACAGTTTGTTTCCTTCAGAAATACAGTGATATAAAAACACCCCCACCGGGTTTCAATTTTGAAACGTGCAGTGCTCAACCATTCGAATTTCCGGAGGCGGGATTTATTTTAATGATATTCTAATGAGCCGCTTTGTGACATCATAGTACCGGAAAACAACTTTGTAGTCCAAACGAGCTGTTCGCTGTAGTTCTTGAAAAGGGATTTTTAAAAAACGAAATATCTCCCTTTGGAGTGGACTTTGAGATTTGTAACTGTGTAGATCATTTTATGCCCAAACATACACACTACACACTGACTAAAATTCAAAAAGTGAAAAAGCATAATAGGACCCCTTTAAATAGCTTTACTTACCTAAATGCAGGGTTTGACAGACCTCAGCCCGTTGAGACAGATCAGCTGAGAGCAACAATGAGCCAGTGTGGGAAACGCCACTGTTCCTTTTTCATTAAACAATAGCACTAGGCCTCATGCCATGCTGCTGTTGGATGTCATGTCACCCTGTTCACATGGACACACTGTACTCCTCACGAGGAAACAGGAACTACATACATTCCTCAAACCGCACTGCTGCACAACAGCTTTATATTATTGTCTCTGCGTGTCAATGAAGTGGTGGAATGAGGTATTTAAATTGTTCCACAAGATATTTCAGAGTATTATTGTACGTGTGTGTGTGTGTGTGTGAGACATATGTAAAATATATTTTTCTAATTTTAATATATTGCTTATATAAACAAAATTATTTGAACCTAGGTGCCCTTTCAAGCTAAACAAAAGCTAAATACGCATAATTAGTGGTATAGACTTAAGTCTAAAAAGAGGATTAACATTGTCAGGTTGTCTTGTTCGCAAAACAATCCAACATTTTGCCACCTGGCAACACAGTTCATCTCTTTCAGGTGAGAGAAGGCCTGACAGACCAGTACCAGAGAAAATCAATTAAGGTCAGAGAATTAAAGCAGATTGATGTATGTACAGTGTCATTAATATTCAAGTAACTACATATCAGAAATGTGCCCAAAAGGAAGTAATAGTGATATAAAAAAGACAGTGAACGCGTGGCTCAAAGCTCAATTGTGAGGGAGGGAGAGGGAGAGTATTGAGAGAGACGTACGCCGAGGCATCATGTCCATTTAATGAGATTGTCTAGCCCGTGTAGTTCCCCTGGTCAGACTTTCCATGGAATTACATAACCAGCCTTTAAACAGAGAAGGGAATCATCGTCTGGTGGACAGGTCCTGTGATGACGTCACTGCTGGGATTAAGCATGAAGGTACAGAGATGACAGACTAATGATTCACAATGAATATTAACTGCCTCCTATTTTTCCTACATTTTTGTTCTTCCTGTTCTCCATCCATCCCTTCTCAGAAATGTACTCCTTTAATCAATTTTTCACCTTTTCATTCTAGGATTTTCCTATTAGGGTCTCTCCCCTGGCTATTTCTGGATCTGCCGGCTGTGTGCTGCTATATGTATCACACTGCTTCATTTAACCAGGAGGCCAGTTACTTACTCATACATTGGTGGGTGTACATATGCTCTGAGTCATCTGGCCCTCAGACACCCTGCATATGGGATTTTCCAGCAGCATCTAATGAATTCACCAGACTGTGGGGAGCGGCTCTAATCACAGGGCCTGAACATGGACTTGGTGAGAGGGCCGCTTGTTTTTTGACCAGGAGTTGAAGCCCCTACAAACGTCCCCATTTACAAGAAGAAAGGTGAGGTTTGAGTGCTCAAATATGCATATATTTGTGTCAAATTATTAACACAGAACCCAAAAACACATTAATCGCAAATTAAACATATTACTGACATGATATATAAAAACACATGCTAGTGTGGAAGCTAGAGGATTCTTATTGGTTAAATAGTCGCGATGAAATGAAAGTAGCGACAGATTTTTTTTCTTCCATATAGTGACGTTCATTCAACTGAAATAGATGATCAAGTTATAACATTTTGATTATGAGGTCCAAAAAACAAACCTTTACAAATAAAACATACATGGATGAATCATTCACAACATGCATTTACAAATATACAGAGTAAATTTTCATTTCATGCAACGTTGGTTCATATGGCTTTAGAAGATTTGGATTACAGTTCTATGAACCACTTTTATGGTGCTTTTTTCCTTTTTTAAGCTTATTTAAAAAATGGTATTTTCATGGAAAAAATAGTGTCATACAGGTTTGGAACTGAGATTTTTGGGTGAACTATCCCTTTAATGCACACTGACAAGAAGTAAATGAGGAACATTTAGACGCTGGAAATCTAGGCTAAGGGCCATTCCCGCAGTGAGTGTCAATGACATGAGCTGCAAAGATCAGGTGGGATGCGGATATAAAAATATGGAGCCCTGTAGTGTACATGTTTTAAGTGAAAATGACAGCCTTGCATTCCATGTGACTCTTCCTGGTTTTCTTCCTGGCTATAAGACCAAACAGTCACCATGAATCACCCTCAGTCTCTTGAGGCCACTGTATGGTACTGAATTACACATTGTGCTGCTTGCCAGTCAGTCAGGTTACATGACACCCGCTGTGCAACAGGCAGACTGTGGTACATTGACCCGGAAAAAGGCACCGGCGTGCCACATGCCTAAGGGCAAAGGTCAGGCAGGATTGCAGGACGCTGGAACAGTGTTGCGACACGGATGTTTCGTCAGGTGAATGATCTCCTGCTTGCCTGGAACTCAAGGTGATCTGGTTAAGCAGCTTTAACCCTGCAGACAGGGGGAATATAGACGAGTTGTAAAACCCCTTTGCACTAAGTCTGGATCTGTTCTTTCTTGCTTGTGTCCAAGCAGTCCGTGTGGAGATAAATGTTTCTTCAGTCCACCCAAATGGACTTCTGTTTCGTGGACCGATTTTGTGTGAATGAGTGTGGAACACGGCGTGTGAAACATGGTGTACTAAAGAATCTTAAATTCCTGTTCATTCCAATTTAAATTGAATTAAAGTCCAAACAAGTTGTTCCAGATGCAGCTGCTTACCCTTTGCGAAAAAACAAACCATAAGACAAAAAAAAAATTAAGATAACTTCAAGGGCCTCATTTATGAAACACACACAATTGGACTTGATCCAAAATTCCATGAATTTTATCCTATGACAAAACTGATTTTCTGAAAATAATATATGCCTGCACATGTTGTACAGAAACCAGACCGTCTGTTTTTTTTGTGCATAGAGACGTTTATAAAAATGTTCAAATTTATTCATCTTTATAAATGAGGCCCCAGATATCAGACTCCTCCTGAATGCAAAACTGTCCATTGTACAGTACATGTGCTTTCAACCCTGTTAAGTTTGAACATTATCTAAAGTGTCGAAGGTACGCTGAAGATCCCTGGCGGGTGATCCGAGCACCCTTTACTCTAGTGCAAAGTAACAGTGAGGTATCTGACCTCTGCCATTTGGGATTATTTTGCACTTGTGAGGCCATTTCAAGCTCAAGCTTAATTAAACAAAAAGGGCTCTGTGACCCATCTCAAATTCAAGGAATGTTCCAGTTTAACAAGTTGTCCGTAAAAAAATATTTCCACTTACCTCATATGACAACAAAAAAACAAACAAAAATAAACAACATTGACATATCTAGTTAGTAGTTAGTCTATGGGGGAAGAGTAGCGTGCAACAGATTTTGCCTTTTGGCCTGTTCCTTGAAAGAATGCTTTGAGAGGCACGATTCAATAAAAAATTATTCCTTGAATAAATATATTTAGATTTAAGAGTGTTTTGTTTCACAATTAGAAGTTAAATCAATTAGTACCACTGTATTAAATGGTGGGAAAGAGGCTCGAAAGTGACCTTTTTGAATACAAGGCCATCAGCCTAGCCGTAAAACGGCTCCAACATAAGAAGATTAACCATAACCTACTACACTAAATTGAATATCGACCTTGTAAAGTTTTCAAAAATTCGACAAGAAAAGCTAGGATGTAGAAATCATGTTCACATTCATAGAGAATTTAGAACCACAACAAAAAAATAAATCACATTTCATTTTAAGTAAAAAATAAACAAGGCAAGTCTTCCCCAAAGCCATTTTATTTTATTTTTGAGCATCACACCATTCAATCACAACTGTCCATATTGAAAGTCTGTTCATTTGGACCTTCATAGTAATCTAATCTAAATCTAGGTGTAAACCCTTACCATCTGACTCTAAAGAGGGTTAAAGCGGGAGTAGCACACTGTACTATCTACGGCCTAAGTGCACCTGAAACACAGACAGGCCGAGCTTCTTTAAGAGCAGCTGAGACGACGACCCTCAACAATCTTTTAATGCACTTGTGAAGAGATTGACATTAGACTAGAGCGGATCACGTAGGCGAACTTCGACCATGACCTGACGAAGCCCTTGAGAGGAGGTCAGAACTATAGGTACTGTTACATGTGTAAAACTTGAGAGCTTGGTGAGAGAGTGGCATGATCTTGTAAACGTTTGGAGGGAGAGGAACGGAGAGCACATTTATGGCATGCGGCATCTGGTTCTGCTAAATGCCAAGAATATTCTCAGTTTTCATCTGGCTGGGAGGATTTAGAGGGACGCATTTTCATATCCTGTTTTCTGTGCTGAAGAAGTCAGCCTTGAGGAGTTTACGGCTTGCGTGAGGTCAGTTGACGCTATGAGAATGTGTATATAGGCCGACCTATGTGTGTGACCAAGGTTGGATGCAAACAGTGTGCACAAGCTCATAAACACACACGCAAAATCATATTTACGGCATAGAATGGCCTCAGAAGGGAAAGAGGAAGTTACGCTGTGCAGTCTTTCATCAGTTGTTCCCTGGAGGATCTCTGCAACTTTCAACACACAAACACGTCAAAGCCTGGGCACGTCTCCAGAATGCATGGAAACATCTATAAGAACACTACTTAATGTTTCCACCCACTAAACCTCAGGTCCACCATTTGCTACAGCAGAAGAGCAAGATGGCCACCTCTTTCAGCTCATTTGAGAGCACAGAATGCCACTCCCATCCTGCTCCACACCCAAATAAGGGCAAGGGCCAGGAATGTGGCTGAGTCAGCATGGACCCCGTACGGTACCCTTTGTTTATGCCTGAGAAAAACGAATAGCCAAGCTCAGGCAGCTCACGTGAGCAGGCTGCTGGAGGGAATGACAAAATTGGGATCCGTCTGATCCAGGATTGGTTGAGACGGCTTCATCGACTGTCTGGAATGATGCCGTTACCTCTGCATTGCCATCTCTGTGCTGACGTGCCAGGAAAGAGCAAACCACAACAGTTCTTCAGCTGGCAGCTTTAGCTGGTACACAAGGACATAAAGCTTGCCAGTGAAGAACTGCTGCAGGTCAGCCAGTGGGCTTCCCGGAGTCTGTTCCCGATACTCCGCAGAAAATGTGGGAATAGGGCGTGGCAGGATCTGCAGAGGCAAAGAAAGAAAGGGATGTTTGAGGAGAAATAAGATGGACAGTAATAGCAAGTTAGCTATAACAGTAAAAAAAAAAAAATAAGACATCAAAATATTTAAATTCAATGTAATTATTCTTTAAGGTAAAGTAAAATTCAGTCGCCAATACTAAAACCAGTGAAACTTGAAACCAATTTTGATACCAAATCAAAAATCTAATATGCTATTGAACACACATTTTCATAAAATTATCAATATTGATATAAAATGTCTTCTATATTTTTTAAACAATTTTCTATTTCTGTACTGATACCTTTTTTATACCAAGGTTAAAAACTAATATGCTATTGAACACACATTTAAAAAAAAAAAAAATACAATATTGATTTAAAATTATCAATATTTAATAATAAAAAAAAAATATAGAGCTTTAATAGTCAGGTTTAGAAAACATTGAATTATTCAAGCAATAAAGAATAAATTAAAAGTATAAAAACCTTAATTTGGTCATTTGAAATAAATTGCAAGTATTTAACATTCTCTTTTAGGTTTCTCTCTCCTTTTTTTAATGTTTGTTGTTTGATTGATGTTAATGACCATTTATTGCCAAGACACTTTTATCAAAACGTGCATGTGACCATTCAAACGCATAGTCGCATCACCACAAGGGACAAGCAATTTTTACAGAGCACACATACATATCGGTACTACGAATACTGTAGAAAGACAGGTGCATCATTACATTCTTTTATATTAGTATCTGTATGGGATATGACAACTAGTGATGTCAAAAGTACCGGTGCTTTTGACATCCCTTGTTATCATATCCCATAACTCTTATCAAACTCACTTTAAGCAGCCTTCATTCAAGAAAATTGAAAACAGACAGGGTGAATGGAAAAGAGAAAGAGATGATAAAGAGGATATCTGGATAAAGTTTAAACAGTGGCTTTTTTCCATTTTCACTGCCACAGCCAAGCAAACGAGAAAGAGACAGAAAGGAAGAGAGGAAGAGCGGCGGTCTAGTCATATGCTCTTTGCCCCTGAGGTATTGCAGGCCTGCTACTGCTTCAGCATTCATTCACTCAGCTCAACTCCTGCCTTTAATTGAGTACAGATAGATCCGCTGCCTGTGCGCAGGACCCAAGCGTTTGATCATGCTCGAACTGTTCTGCAGGGAGACCATCCACCACTCACACCACATTACAAGTCTCTCTTTATCCAATTGACTTAAAGGTTTAGTTTCATTTTCAAACACGTCTGCTTCATTTAACCAAAGAATCGCCTGTATGCAGCCAAAAATCAGGCCATTCATTCTTCTCTCATGGAAGCTCATGAAGTATGGTTTCATTTCCTTTCTGACTTTTTTCTCTCACAGACAGGCCGTCTCTGGGCCTCACTCTCCCATTGATCTTGCGCAGCGCTAAAGGAGGCCGTAAAGCTCTGTGCTTTTGCTGCAGTTCAAGGACGAGTGCTGGACGGGTACGGCCTCATGAACCCACTGACCTCGCTGAACCACAGAAAAAGGTCCAGTTTGCAAAGCACCGACTGGCCCTAGACTGGCACTCCCACACACAATTCAGCTTTGCTCCCTCTGTCTCTTGCACACACACACACACAATTCGGAAATGCCAACTCCTGCCAAACAGCACGGATGATCTGCCCATATTCATTGAGCTCCCTGATGGAGAAACAAACGCAGTGGCGTGAGAAAGACTGCGTTCACACTGCACAAATATGGTTTGGTTTTACGGATTTAAGACACTTTAGACACTCCTCTAGACAACATTTCAAAAACTTCCAATTGCATTCCATATAGAAATGAAAAAAAGAATATATTTATATAATTATTTTATACACCGTACATACACGCGTACTTTAATCAGATTTTAAACTACATGTGTTGAAATACACTATTTTGTCCAAATACACTAACCTAAAAACACAAGTCAAATAGTTTTACTGTAAATGCTACAAGTGTCTTTAGGCATCACAACATTACAATGTACAGTATGAAATATGGAAATTCATTTTGAGATTTTACTTTAGCAGTGTTATTGTTAGTGTTTTTAAGGGTTAACTTTAAGTGAGTGTTAGATGATGGCAAAGGCAATCTAAAATAACCATAAATATATAATATTATCAGCTGATATTAGATATATATATATATATATATATATATATATATATATATATATAAACACACACACACACACACACACACACACAACGTGCATCATTAGATGTGAGAAAAAAACCCCGATTTGAGTCTGAACAAAGCCAGAGAAGAAATGGACTCTCACTGCATCTATTTTGTTTTCACTGACGGAAATCACATTCGGTTGCAGCTTCCCCCTTCCACTGGGTCTTAAGCCTGTTGTTATCAGACACCAGGGTGGTTGAATCGTCCTTTGTCTGAAGGCAGAGATAAGATCCTTCTATGTCCAGGACACTGCAGGCAGGGAGGGCCGTCAGCTTCGGTTACAAGACTTAAACACAATCACACACCACTGTCCGGTCTCACACTATAATGTGCTCTCTAAAGTCGTGACACCCATGGATTTAACCCCACAGAATGGGCGGCACAGACAAAATGGAGCTGGATAACATGCAGTTAAGGAAAAGCCAGACACTTCTCTCCAACCCACTCCCAGGAAAAAAAAAGATGTGTATTTTCACTGGTCCTTCCCATGGTCTTTGATGTCCCCACCCAGTCAAGACGCTCAGAGAGCCACAGGCTAACAAGTGGTCAGCACCGGACACAATGGAGCGTGTTTAAACTCTTGCTGTCTCTCACACACACACACACACACTATGACTCACCGACATATACAAACACACAATGCCTACAAATCCTGTCGCACAGAACACAGTGTTCCCAAGGAGTGATTTATTGTAAAGCCGTGGAAGCTTCCCAAACAATTACAGTCAGGCTGCTCCGCAAGGCAATGGGAAATGGTGAAGTATGTGCTCTTCTCTCGCTCTCTGCAGCGTCTGCTCACATTTTCCTCCCTATAGCCCTTCCTACTTCTTTCAAATGAACCAATTAATCAATAGCCCACAGACGGCTCAAGATGGGAGGCTGGGTGGAGGCAAAAAACACCGTTATACCTCCACTTCTAGTGCTCCTTACTGCACTCAAACTGTTGCATCAGCTGTCTAGCGACAGCGTCCAAGACTGACAGCTTGCTTGCATCACCAGGAGACACTGAACAGCTTGAGCAGCAGGTGAAAGACAAAGGTGCACTTCAATCCAATTGGCAAAGACGGCGGTTTAGGGTCGAATGGGCTTGCCCAACATCTGGAAGACAGTGGGAAGAGGTCACAAGTCAGATTTTTCAAAGCAAGCACCGATACACCCTCTGTCTAAACAGACACACGTTCACCTACTTGATTTAGCCGTTAGTCGTTACAGTCTTCAACACCCACATAAATTGTTACCAGAATGAGCCACGGATCAATTCATTAGTCATTCCCTTCAGCTTCCAGATGAATAATCAGGAAGTGACCAAATGGGGTGGGTGAAGAAGGGGGGATCTTTAATTAAAGTGAAATCCCGCATTTATCTGAACAGAAGCAGTGCAAGGTCATTTCTGAGCCGAGATAATGATTATTAAGGGAAACCGGCTTTGAAAGGTGCAAGCTCGCTGTTCATCAGAGACAAGGCCAACAGTGGAGATGTTACATTCCTATCATGCTTGTCCCGTCAAGCAGGGGCTCTCACAGGGAGTACAGTAGAGAAAATGAGAGGAGAGTGAGAGAACCACACCCAGCGGTTGAAAGTCTCTTGTCTTTCTGCTACTGTGGAAAAATGCGAGGTTGGAACCATAAACTGGCAGAACGCAGTAAGAATCTCTGGAAGGAAACCGCTAAATCCCTGAGGGATATAAGAATCCATTTTAGTTATGAAATGCCACATGACACAGCATGCAAGCAGATCATTTGCATGTGGGGGAAAAAACAGCCATTTCTTTACAACCGGAAATCGGAGGCTGCAGAACTTTTGAAACAAATGCCTTCCCAAACACGTGCCACATTTTAACAGATCCCAGTCTGCCATGTGAAGCCACTTCTTGAGACCTTTGGAAAGAGAAAACTCCAGAGTTTCCATCTGGTCCTAATGTCTGAGTGTCCAAAGCAGTTTTTATGTGACTTTAGGGCAGATGCCTGAGCTCCATTACCCATTGTCCTCCGTGTCACGCATCTCTTGTGCATTATTCACCAGCCTTTACATATGCACAGAGTGGAATGACCACTTGCATTTCGGCTCTATCCTTAATCATGCATCGTTGTGCCTGCATCAAGCCCTTTGAAGAGGCCTGGCAATCACCGTTCCAACACCGATGCTTCAAATGCTGAGGCGGCTCCAGTAATTCTGCCATGAATCACAGCATGAGTCAACCGGCGGGCAGGCAACAGTGAGAAATGGAGAAGTGCAGACACTGAGAAATGGATGCTATTCACTAATGCACAGATGAAGAGAAAAAAAAAAAAAACGACAGATGCCAGGAAGGGGAAGAGATCGGAATGAACCGTTATAGAGAAAAACGCACCTGTACCCAAAGGGCTTTTTGATGACGTTCGTTTGTTTGTGAAGTCGACGAGGTAAACAGGAAGACTTACCAAGGGCTTGTCCGGGACATGGACGTCACGCATGCATCCTGCTCCTCCTCTCAGCTCCCAGACTTTGTCTTGGTGCAGGCGTGCTCACCCGGCCAACCCAAAATTGATGAAGTGAGCACGGTAGTGCTCGTGCGTACAGGGCAAGACACATGAAAGTCTATATATAGTTCAGATGAACACAAATCTACATGTCATGGCCAGAGAAAGTCTAAAGCGCTCAAGGAAGGTAATCTTAGCCTTAATCTGAAATGTCTAGCCAAAGCCTGAGCTTACGCAGAACAATTCATCCGAGGAACCCCAAAGGAAAAGGGGTGTGGCACATTTAAGTGTGTATTTGCATCCCAGCAGACCCACCCTGTCACTGCTTCCCCAGAACGAAGATGACGGTTGTGCAAGGACTCAGAAACTAACGAGAGCCGCCTGCTATTCGTGCCTCTGACATCCAAGACGGACCGCTCTAAACTGCTATTCGACTTCCTCCAGACACTTGACAAACAGAAAAAATATGCAGGCAAAACAGTTTGATATAAAAGAGGAAATTCCAGCTGCATTATACAATGGAAATGACTGTGGGGCAACACGGAAGCGGCGAAGCCAATTCAGGAATTCATGTAATCTCTTGCTAATATCAGGGCTGAGGGGTGGGGTTTCTATAAATCTCGAACAAGAGCTCCAGAAGCCCACATGTAGCCAGAGGAAGCAGTCAGAGCCTTTAAGAGTGCAATGAGCATCCCACACATATACAGTTAGAGAGGGGGGGGTCACAACTGTCCGGCATGAATTGAGCGTACTTCTACAACACGAAAATCACAGGCACATGCATATGTGAACTGCAATGACTGCCACATGCTGCAGGGTACTGTCTTGAGAAAAATAGGGAAGTTTAGAACTTGGAGGTAATTGTGCTTTCTTTAGCTCGTTCTTCTGAAATGCAGATTGCAGCACAGAAGAATGCAGAACATCTGGCCAAGATTAAAAACGAGGCTTCAGCTTCTTCTCGTTATTTTGTGAAACACAGCTTGTGGCACAGCCAAAGACACATTTAAACCCTGTTCTGTGAACTTGATGAATCAGGTTCAGTTGAGTGAGATCTGGCATATCATTGCTTAGGGAGCGCTACAGCCTTGTACGCGTGTGTGCATGAGTACATAGCTTTAGCAAGTCCAGGCCTCCTCCCTGTTCCTCGCCGATGCGGTTACACTGGACTACATTCTACAGAGGAACATTCTGTATTAGCAGCACATGCAAAAGGAAGCTGATGGCAGCTGGTAAACCATGAATAAGCAGTAACTCAAATGAAGCTTCTTTCATAATGTTGGTTGTTGTAATGACAAAGCATCGCCTGTTCTCCCCCACCCACCGAACTCTGAATCATAGCTTGCAATGTTAGCAGCGATCAGAGCGGCAGCTGACTCTCCCAGCACAGCAACGGAAGCAAAAGCTTTGATTTGACTCAATCACGCTTTTAATACTGTGCCATGGGTAAATCAGACTGAATGAGAATGTCTCAGTTCAAATTCATGTAAAACAATGAAAAATCTACACTAGGGTAATTCTGCAACACGGCGAATGACTCAGCCAAAATTACATACTGAGTGCAACTGATTTGCAGAGAGTATGTAGTAATGTGACTGAAAATGACACAAAGCTATACAGATATATACACACTTTACCATTCAATAGTTTGGGGTTAGTAAGATGTTTATGAAAAATCTCTTATGCTCACCAAGGCAGCACACATTTGATCAAACATATAGTAAAAACAATGATACTTAAATTTTATTACCATTTAAATAATATATTTTGAAAATTTAATTTATTCCTGTGATGGCAAAGCTGAATTTTCAGCAGTCATAATTATAGTCTTCAGTGGTTATTCAGAAATTAATCTAATATTCTGATTTGTGGCTCAGGAAACATTATTGTAATTATAAGGTACTGACCTCAAACTTCAGAGCTGTATATTACATAGGTAATACGTTTCATATTTCAGTTAAATAGCTAAAATACATATACGAGAAACCTACAGCCTGTCTAATGCTTACCTAAGGACTAATTATTTCCTTAGGAAACACTGATGGAATTATACTCAACAGGTTCATTCCTGCAGCTTGCCCTCCTGCCCTCTCTCTCTGTCTCTCACCCTTTCCATTGCGCTTTCTGCAGTTCTTTCCGTTGGTCAAGTCTCTGTGCCATGCATTCTTGGGATGCCTGGTACATATGGTATAAATTCCATTCTGTCTGCAGAGGCCCTCCATGCTGTCTGAGATACGCCGTGCTGGACTGACTCCACCCTCCCACAGAGCTGGGCCAGCTCACACTCTGTACTACTGAGGTGAACTAGCTTGGCTGCCTTAAAAGAGAGAAAGAGACAGAGAAATAGTCCACAAGTGAAGTCAACAGGTTTTAAACAAACCCGTTTTTCTCTGTATAGAATGAATGAGCTCGTTATTTAGAGTTCGGAGCATCGTATGTGTGCGCCGCCTTGTATGTCGAGGACAGAAATTCAATGAAGAACAATAGCACAAAACCCCAAACTGGGTCACTTACATGGCGGTGTGGAGCACAAAGCCTGCAGCCCATTTAATCAAAGGGAGATTATACAGGTCCCTCAGGGTAGACAGCAGAAGCAAAGTCACTCTAGAAGTCTACAAGTCTCTGACAGTGCCGAATCATCGCAGCGAAAATGTATCGCTAGGAATCTAACTGCGCAGCATTACTGGGGATGAAAATGCGGACAGAAGCTCTGCAGGCTCACTTCCTGAAACCTCGTGGCACAAACCGCCTGAGCGTCCATCATTTGGTCCCACAGGACTGCGGGGCTGCACAGACGGGAAGCTCCGCTGTCCTTGAGACAACAGCAGACCTTCTTCTGAGATCCTCCCCTCCCACACTCAAGACAACTACAGCCACCTGCCAAAAAGGCAAATCACTGTCACAGCCAAGCTTCATCTGCAAAAAAAACCCACTCACAGTCTGTGCGGCACGATACCGCACCAATTACGGAGGCAATGGTGGAATGTATGCCAAGACTCTAGAAAAACCACTTAAAAACTCTCAAACCTCCACAAATGAGTGTGTAAAAAAAAAAATCTAAATGTCAAAGAGGCCTGCAGAACAGTGAAAATGTGTAACGCTAAGGGTGTGGTTCCAAAACTCTCCATGATATGACATTTCTCCCCGTATGCCCATGAATGCAGTTGTCTGAGTTCCATGCTATGGTTTGTTCATCCACACAGATCTATTCATGAAACTCCATGAGGGCCCAATGTTAAAGAGGAAGCAAAAATATGAACTTAGAAAAGTTCAAAGTTTTACAAAGGCCTCACAGTAAAGCCAATAAATGTCAAAAACTAAACAGAGAAAGCATATGAACAGCAGATACCTTGAATAGCAATCAAACATCCTCCTTAGTGATTTCTCCATTCAGTGCACGGACTGTCCAGGGAGTTTCAAACTCCTGTTATATTTCGGTATCTTTCCAGCCACGCTTGGATGAAGAATAAACTCATTTAGCAGCGAACGCAAGAGCAAGACCAGACAATGGGTTCACAAAACAAACATTTCCCTGCAAAAAAGCTCCCGCACTCCCCCCTTTAGCTGCACAGACACTTGAGTCAGGAAATAAGAGTTGCTCTTTCTGCATTCATTGCATCGAAAAGATTGCAAGAAAATTAGACCTGTACACATAGATCTGAGATGTCCAGGCTTTCTACGGACAATGATTACCCTGGGCAGGAGAACAGATGTTCCTTTTTTCCATAAACTGCACTGTGCTGCTTCTTTAATGAGCTACTTCAATCTGAACTTGCTTATTTAAAAGTGCACACAAATGACATGTACGTCATTTTACAGCCCTTAATTTATTCAAGACATATTGACTTTATTCAGGGTAGTCGACATTTAATTTTTCACAAATGAAAACAACGCTGCAAGGGAAAAATTTACAGGCTGTACTGTTTTAAGGTCGTACATCAAGTTCATAACACATTTTCCAGAGTTTTTCTAGAGACAAACAATGTTGCATCAGCTGAATGATCGAGACTGAGCTACAGAACAACACATTAAACGGACCTCCGTATAGCCTCGTTTTCATTCAGGAAATATTAAATATGGCATCTACCTGAAATAAGGTGCGTAGACAGAACAAACGACCACTTAAACTTGTAGAATTTGAACAGAAATAATAATTTCCTGATACAAATACGCATATAATATTCAGTCGTGACAATTTTTTTTTTTTTTGCCTGTCTCACAGTATATCAGTAAGATTTCATGATCAGCTCTCAATTCATGAGAAACAAAATCAAAGAAAAAATATTCTTAAACTATAACATTAAAAAGCCAAAGACCGTTTTTAACATTTAAAAAAAAAAATTAATCAGGTAATTATGTGGTGTAGATTAAAGATGACTAATAAAGGAAAACCTGGTTTTAACATGTCTTAACCGATTAATTCTGGTAAGGCTGATAGGTAACGATATGGTATGTCATGGCTTAAAATGTTTCTTACTTGAAACAATTACTTGAGCAAGGAAATCCATTATGCATCCAAACGGTTGCATAAACATGAGTTAAGGATGTTTGTCAACACTTGATTGCTTAATCCCATCCACAAATTAAAGAGCAAAAGAAGAGACATCTGGTGATATGATAGAACTGATTCGGAAAATACCTTGTTTGCTTTGTCATTTGATATTTAATGGTCAGAATGACATTTCACAAAAACGTTTCAACATCTGAACAGTTTTTTTTAGACTTTATCAAATATCATCTTTTCAGCTTCTACATTTTTACTATAAATAATATTTGATATCGGTTCTGACACATCACCCTCACCACCAGTAAAAGTAACCTCTAACATTCATATTTCATAACTTACCTTCAGCAGTCGGACGTCATTCAGACGTAAGAAGAAATCCATTTAATCACATACTGTTGATATTGGTATGAAACTGAGGTCTTCACTCCAGATGTTAGGCTGTGTGTGAAGAGAGATAAGTGAGATAAAGCAGACACACACAGACAAAAAGGAAACAAGTAACCTAAAGGGAAAAAGAGGCAAAACTCGTATAGTATCGCACCGTACAGGGTGGGGTCTTGAGGAATTTGCCATGCTCTCGCCTCACAGGAATCAGTGACTATGTAGGCTATACGCGTTGTGTCATGGCCAAATCCATGTTTTATATAGCCTACTACTATCCAACTACCCAAACTAATATTTAGATCTTCGCCATCTCTCGTTTAGCACGATCTCCTGTTGCTCCTGTAATTCATCTTTTAAACAGACGTAGACTAAAAACTCCGTGTATTAGGCTTTATCACTCAAATAAAGAAAAATCTGTCCTTTACTAACACTCGTGCTTTTACAAGTCTGTATGACTTTCTGTCTTCTGTAAAAACAAGAGAAAATGGGAGGCGGAATAGGAGGGCCAGTCACCATTCACTTTGACTGGATCTTATTTATATTCAATGAAAGTGAATCCGGACTACGGCTGTGTAATATCGTTTTCTATACGAGTCATACAGGTTTAAAACATCATGAAGGTGAGTAAATGATGACTAAATATTCATTTTAGGTTAATTATCCCTTTAAGGCCTATCCTTGTCGTCTTACGAAAGTTCAAAATGAGCATAAATATAATGCAACTAAGAAAAACAAGCAAGCAAACTAAACAGTCACGAAGGAAATACGTAAGACGATATGAGTTTAATATATTGTAACTGAAAGCAGTGTAATGCCCACTGTTAAGCTATATCAGTTGTCCGTGTTAATACAGTGTTAATTCTCAGCGCTTCAGTCTGGCATATTTAAATTTACTGGACTTAACAAATAGCGTCAAATCGATATTGAGTTTTTCGACAAACACCTCTGAGCGAAAACTTCTGAATGAGGAATGTCCAACACCTACTTACTTCACTGGTAGAATTCTCGATTTCTCTCGTCGATCGATTCGTATGTCACGCTGGTAAGCGGTTCGACTCCCAGATACCACATAAAATTGGCGTAACATCCTTTATTTTCGCAATGGTTTTTTTCCTCTTACTGCCTACAGACTGTCTACTAGCGGACAGCTCACGCCCTGCACGGCTCAACTCTGAACCGAGCGCTCTCGCGATCGCTTCCAATGGAATGTAACAGATTCCATTCGTTCTGAAGTGGGTTCACACACTTCCGAAAAGTTAGAATGTTGTAACGGTCATCGAACGATTATACTCGCTAACGCTTCCTAGATTTAAATATCTCACGCGAATCAAATCCTCGCGAAAACCGTTAAAACCCTTATGATGCAGTTCTGGCGCACAAGGCAGCGCACATACGACATTTCAAAGCGGCTGCCTCATTGGGAACTCAAGTTCGATTCTGTCCTGGGTCATGTCTCTCTCGCCCGCTTGAATGTCTTACTATAAGGCTAAATCTCGAAGAATTCAATATAAGCTCTGCTACAATTTAAGTAATTCGTCCTTTTGCTGAATGCCACACCTTAACCTCAAATCACTCCTGACATCAAAATATCTAAACCTAACCTGCTCAAGACAACTCGACAGAGTGTTACAGAAATCATTAACGATATAATTACTCAACTTCAACACGACACCATTAGTCTTACGTCCTAAATTTCACAATCTAGCCCACATATCGCTGCGTCCTGAGTCTCCGCTTCAACTCGCCTCATACCGGCTTCTCCTCCCGATCAGCTGGCAGCGCAGTGACGCCAAGAGCAACAGCTGACCAATCAAACACTAACGTCAAAGAACAGAAGGAACGCCCACTTATGACGGATCATGAATGTCAGGCCTGCACACCAATGCCATGCTCTGATTCAGACGGGTGTAAAGCACACTGTCCAATGACATGATCTCTCTCCGACTGGCGTTTCACGGCTCTTCTAAAGAGCAAATGACTGAGCACCTCTGTAAGAAGGACTGGATAACTGTTTTCAGTCTCCTATTAAGTCTTACTTCACTTTGATACAATTCAGACTCGTGCGTAATGTCTTTAAAATTTCCACAGACCTTGTTTTACGCTTGTTCTAACTCAAGCTGTGAGCAAATGCTTTTTAATATTCATGTCCACATCTTGTTAAAGCCGCACTCAGTAATCTTTCCTCATTAAAGGGGTTTTACACAATGAAATGAATAAAAATATATTTAAAATGATGTACACTCACATTAGACAAAGCCTTATCTGTAGCCTTATAAAGCTGTTTTAGTTTACATGGAGGGTCTGCTTCTGGTGGCTGCCATGTTGAGGTCACATGACTAGCGAATGTCCCCTTTATTTTTGTAATTCCCTTATTATCAGATATTTGTGGAATTATTTAACATGGCTCAACGCCAATGATGTATAAATAGAATAAATCAGAATGAATTCAAGTTCCACAGAACTCATGACAGCAGTCAGGTGAAAAACTCAGTGAGGAAAAATGCTGCATTTCATTTTCTATAAAAATGATTCCTGAGGTTTCTGGTGAAATTTAAAGCTGACTGCCATTTATGCTATTGCTCATTTTGTGGACGGAAACCTTAATTGGTGGCTTGCTGAATCTAGAGGGATTTTTGAACAAAAATGCAAATTCCTGCCACTGACTGAGAGAAAACCATAGAAAAATACAGGCTTTTATTCTACAATCTGAATTTTAGACCTTGCCGTCCTTTGTTTTTGGCTACAAAAATAGGCCAAATGGAGGAAAAACAAGCAACATTGTGTTGTACGGAATTCAGGAGGAGGATAATTAGTATTATTATTTGTGTTATTGTAGACGTGGGTTTCAGAAACTCAAAAACATCATCAATAACTTCACTGTATCCTCAGTAAATAATCACAGCAAGTAAACTTAAATGCTTGCTTGTGTGTAACCAAAAAAATGTTGTTTCCTCATATGCAGCAACTCAAGAATTTAAATGCCATTCCATTCATAATTCTTGTACTGCACAGTCAGTTCAAAAAATACAGCATTTTATCATATACTTCCTAACCGAGGGCTTTAAGAGAGTCTTTTCCCACATGACTACAGTCCAACTGACCAGTCACTGTTATAAGGGCAGCATCTCATTTCATTCCACATTCCCACACCAGTAACTCTGGGATCAAGTTCGGCAACTCATTTTACTTAAAATTAATTTAAGGAATTAATATACATGATCAAAAATTATTAACTGAACACTGGAAGCTATAATTTTAAAGGCAGAGTTGTAGTAAAAAGCAGAGTTGTAGTAAAAGAAGGAAATACTTAAGTTAATGTGTTCAGATCTGATTGGAGACTCTTTGGTTAGATATTGCACTGGAGGTGGTGACATAAACACCTTGACAAAGCAGTTTCCTGTCCTGTTCCCACATGGTTAACATTTCCTGAAAAACTATTGATTATTTATATAAACAAAGGGTTAGCAGCTTTGGGAGAAAGGTCATTACAACCCTATCACAATATTCCAAATGTAAATGTCGTACAAATTTGCTTTATCTCCACAAGTGCTATCTCTGAGACATCCTACATCCTATTACTTAAGACACTGCAGACATTAAGTATATCTGGTGTAAGTCCTGGAGGGCACTTTCTCTGCTTGATCCTGATTAGGTCAAATACACTAATGCGAGCTCCGGCCCACTGTCTGGGCATGTTCCTATCTATTAGACATCACAGTGTTAAGGGACTTAAAACAAACCTCTTCAATTTAGTTATTAAATGTGACCTAGTTTGTCCCCATGTGACAACATAAACGCAATTTGGGAACATATTATGTTAGGTTTATGGTTAATTTTGCATTAATATACCTGGTGCACAAAACCGGTCTCTCCTAGGACACATTAATCCAGCTCTAAAATGGATTCCAGGAATCTGTCGGCCCACTCCCAGGCAAGTGCCTTCCTGCATGAGTACGGCGATACACGTCCATGATGAGAACATATTATGTAAATGATCTCCTCTTGAAGAGGATCCTGTTTCTCTCAGTGAGACATCCTTTCTTTATATATAATATCACTGTATAAAATGCAATTTAATAATAGAAATGTGGCATTACTTTTCCCATTTCTTATGTCTATGTTAATGGTGCATTGAACATCTTTCACAGTTCAATAATAGTGATAATAATTAAAAATAATAATAAAAATGGCTTTTATCAGGTAGCTTTGTATTCCCTGTACTGTTGTAATAGTACCCACCAATACGCTAACATGTTATGGTTGTAATCTTTATTTATATTTTTAAAAAATAAATAAATAAAAATTAAAAAAGTAAAAATAAAAATAAATAAATAAATAAATAAATATATATATATATATATATATATATATATATATATATATATATATATATATATATATATATATATATATATATATATATATTTTTTTTTTTTTTTTTTTTAATTAAACTAAATTATAAGTTGCATTAAATTGCTAAAAAACTAAATACACACATTAAAAAAAATATTTTCAAAATTCTAGTAAATAAATTTCAAATGTTACAAATCACTTTTTTATTTTTGTACTCTTTTTTTTTTATTGTATTCTTTAATCTGTCATCAACCATATTCTCAACTTGCAGGCATGACAAATTTGCAGACGTTGTGCATTCTAGCAATCAGTTTGTGAAAATATGCAGGTGAAGTTTCATCACATGTTTGCTGTAGCACTTCCCATGGGTGTGATTAGCTTTTAGGACGCGTCTCACGGACCTTATGATCAAACAGTTCCACCAACACATCAAATTTGCATTTATTCATCCATAATACTCATCTAATCAACTGCCATTCAAAGTATGTTCTTGTTTATTTAAACCTTTTATAATTATTTGCCAGCATCAGGCTTTATCTCTGTAACTCAACCCAGAGAAAATGTAATGTTTAATTTCATATAATGTTTTACTTATCTAGATACCCCAACTTTTGACAGGCCCCACCCGGTTTACTGTGAAACAACACCCAGTAGAATCAGAGTAAAGCCACTGTAACTTTAAGAGCTGCTTTTTGCAAAAGAGAACTGATTAGTGGTCCTGGCAGCCAACCACACAAGCGGCTGAGTGAAGACTCAAGCCAATGAGAAGTCCTGCTGGGCGGAGGTTACAAAACCAGCCTGAACCCAATGACTCAGCACAGGCAAGTGCGTGCGAGATGACACTTAACAGCAATTTAAAGAGCCAGCGCTCACCGTGCAAAAGTAGGTGAGGGTAAAATACGCACTCTTGAATCCCAGCAGCTGTTCCCCTCACTGCGAGCAGGACTGTGAACGCTGTTCGAAGTGACACGGCTGAGCACAACTTTCAGTTTTTGCTCATTTTCTGAAAGGACCACACCTACACACTCACGATAGACGCAGCATGACTCAGCACTGGCCATCATGTCACATAACTGCACATAACTGACAATGACAGTCCTGATGAACGCTGGCTAAACAAAAATAATGGTTTGTGATAGAGCCGCACTAAGGCAGAAAGGCCAAACATGACAATTATGCGTTGCTCAGTGAAATATAAATCTCATGTTTGTTTCACATCACCATAAATATTCAAACAATCACAGGATAGGCATAAGAAAAAGCTCTTTCATTTTCAGAAGAGTGGATATGTGGGGATTTGAGCCACATCCTGGATGTTGTTCTAAACTGGATAGTTGCAACAGCCAGAAAGGCAATACCTCAGTGACAAGGCACTAGCTATATTTACATCATGTGCTGTTAACCTCAGAGTACATACTTCTCAAGCTGACGCAGGAGTTCTAGAACAGACTCTTTGTTTAAAGGTAGGGCTGGACTTTACAGGTTCCTGATCTCACAGGATGTGATGAGAAGTGCTATTCGGTAGTTATCTGAATGAGACACACATTGCACGTCTATTATGAAGAGATTAAACAAGCTCATATTAATTTACAGTGTAAAAACACAATATGTCATGAGCATATCGAAGCATGAAAAGCAGGACCAGTTGTGATCAGCATTTAGAGCAAACATGCATTGCATTATCAAGTTTTTCCACCCTTTTACATGCTTAAACAATGTTTACAGGAAATCTCTTTAACAACAGGGAACTCAGAGTGAAAATACTTTGGGATGGGAGGTGTGATGAATCACCAACACATTTTAAAATGGTAGTTTTGGTATGTGAGCTTATGATCTAAAGAAATGAACAGTGTGACCTGATTTAGATAAAACTGAATTATTCAGCACTCTGTCAGGCTCCTTTACCATGAAACACAGCAAGACCTATAGTGCAGCTCATGGTCAGAACTACACAGGAGAGAAATTATTAAGAGGAATGTTGAACCACAGTATTCAAGGGCAAACTGTAATAGTCCCTACGGTTCACAGAAAACCAAAACGAGGGCGTTTGATACGCTACTTACAGATAATGAATCATTAATCAAAAAGATTATGTAAGCAGCATTAATTCCATTACACATAATCATAAAACTGATTTATTCATTGCTAAAAATATGATTAAATATATTAAACCATTTCACAAATATTCTAAAAGTAGATAATTTTTTTAAATTAAATTAATTAAATTATTAATTATTAATAGTTACATTATTATTAGTTAAATTATTATACACCTGTTTAAAAATGTGTAATATCTCATGATTAAATGTGTAAACATCTGTACAGGTGGGTCAATAACAGAGTGTACACAGTAAAAAAAAAAACAATTTTAAAAATTACAACATTTCTGCATAGGTTGGACCACGTGAGTTTGATTTAGCAGATTTTTTTTTTCCTTTATTAATAAGCAATGAAACAGTATTGTTCGAATATTTTATTTTCAAGAAATAAAAATAATTAATAATAAAAACTATTTAATAAGTTTTTTAAAAACATTTTTGATTATTTATTTATATATATATATATATATATATATATATATATATATATATATATAACTTTTATATATATATATATAAAAACTGTAGTAGAGGTATAGTATGAATTTCATTTTTAATGTATTTCTCAATAAATTATTAGATAAAAAATGAGTGTCATGTCATTGACCCCAGTATTTTATTATTCCTTACATCTTTATGGTTTTATGCTTTCGGGTCATACTGACAGTATAAAACCATACAAAGGTTGTAGGCTCATATTAAGTATGACGTGATTCAGAGTCATTGCTAGTGTTTCACATTGTTTGACCCCACAAACATGTTGTCTGCTGTTCTGTTTACCGTACAGTACTGTACAGGTGTTTTATCATCACATTTGCCCCACTTATGTTCTATTGACCATGCCTGGTGGACTCTGGTCCTGTGAACAGGCCTGTCCAGCAATGAAAGTTTGAGAGGAATTTATCTCCCTTTCCAAATGCAAGGCCAAGGCCTACATACAGATATGATTAGCCTTGTTCATGCGACGGAACACACTCTCCTTGACAAACTGAGTTTCAAAACAGCCAAACTCCGTTTGAGTTAGCAAACACACATGCTCCCAAACCTCTCGCCTTGATTTCTTTATCAGGGAATGTTCAAGCTTAATGTTCACTAATAAAGACAACCCAGACAACAAAGGAACGTAACCAATACAAAATCTGACAACAAGCCGTGGAAACCGAGGTGCAGCCTTGCAAGAGAGGAGTCGAACTTGACGCGTCAAGCCAGGCGAAGGTAAAGTGCGCCAATGCATCATTAGTACATTGATATACCATGAATAAAATTATACAGTATACATGAATGCACTTTGAGATTAGAGTGCAGCTCTGAAATGCTAAGATCATTTTATAAAGTGGACCCTTGGAGTTGTTGCATCACTGCAATCCTGGCAATTAGTGAACCAGCGCAGTGTTTTTGAGAGTACCAAGGAATCAACAGCAGGTTATGTAATGGCCCTGATGGCTGGAGGTGCGATATGAGTTAGTTAAGCATGTGACAGTGATTTGGGTGTGCGTGACCCACATTCACTTCCCAGCAGCCTTTGCCCACTAGGTCACCCATGTCATGCTGTGCACAATATACTGTTTTTTCTTTTGAATTTCGAAAATTCTGTCCCTAATAATCATCGTTATTTAATACGAGCAAACAAAAATCACTTACAACTGACTCTTAGATCCTAGATGACCTTGGAAACGTGTCACAAGCGATTGTGTCAGCCGACAACACTGTTTGTTGCGTGCACGCTGTCGCCACTGAGGTCAGCCTATATTGAAGTAAGGCTTCCCTCCCAGAAGGGTAAAGAGCTCAGCCTGTCCCTAATACACACGAGCACCTGTCTAAAAAAGCAGCCGTCCTCCCACCACACCTGTCAATCTTACAGTCTGACACAGATCCAGCAGTTCGCCCAGCTGATTTTCCACAAATAGAGTCCAGCGTTCCAACTATAGCACAGTGCTCCGCTCAGCACCGCACATTTACATAACCTGGCAGGCTGGGAAGGAAGTGCCACATCGCCAAGCGGTGACACTGCACTGCCCCACCGTCCGTACCTCACCCTGAAAACAGCAAAGACACCTGAGAATACCCATGTGCCCCGTCGGCCTCATGACAGAGCGGCTCTCATTCATATCCAGGGCAATCCTTTTAATCTTCATAGCAGCAACCTGTAATATCTGCTGCAGTGCACCTCTGCTGTAAGTGTGGGGTGTGAGATACCTCTTCCTGGATGCTGTGGGAATTTTCCATTTGTGGAGGAATGTGAATCATGTTGATTTGCAGGTCTCATTTGAATTGTTGTCTGAGCGTCCAATCCTTTTCTTTCCATTTTTTTCAAGCGTGACATATTTGCTGAGTCACATCATGTGAGTTTGTTGAAACATTATACCGACCGGTTTAATTTGTAACACTGTGGTCAGGATTGGAGAATAGACATCAAGGAATGTCATTTGGACTTGTTTAGTTCAGATATCAGTATAGGGCCTTTCTAAGATGAATGCAGAATTTTACATGAACACATATGGCTCAGCAAATAAAGACTGTAGGGAAAACAGGAATGAAAAGCACTACAAATGGAACTAAGTTTATGAAAGAAATGGCTCAGTTTTTCATCAAAGTGTTTCATGACAAGTTTACATCACACCCATATGGACATGACTGGAAGGAGAGTTTATATGTAAATAAAGTGATCCACTAATGCTTGTGTGTGAATTATACAGATGGTCAAAGGTCAATTTTCCATTGGTTATTTTTAGGGAGTAATCTGATGAGGGTCATTTCTACGGAGGACCAGGAGATTACTTAAGGTGTTAATTCAAAAATAAAAATGAACATAAGAAATTACTTTCAATAAGTAATTTACTTACAGGTGCATCTCAATAAATTAGAATGTCAGGGAAAAGTTCATTTATTTCAGTAATTCAACTCAAATTGTGAAACTCATGCAAATTCAATGCACACAGACTGAAGTAGTTTAAGTCTTTGGTTCTTTTAATTGTGATGATTTTGGTTCACATTTAACAAAAACCCACTAATTCATTATCTCAACAAATTAGAATATGGTGACATGCCAATCAGCTAATCAACTCAAAACACTTGCAAAGGTTTCCTGAGCCTTCAAAATGGTCTCTCAGTTTGGTTCACTAGGCTACACAATCATGGGGAAGACTGTTGATCTGACAGTTGTCCAGAAGACAAACATTGACACCCTTCACAAGGAGGGTAAGCCACAAACATTCATTGCCAAAGAGGCTGGCTGTTCACAGAGTGCTGTATCCAAGCATGTTAACAGAAAGTTGAGTGGAAGGAAAAAGTGTGGAAGAAAAAGATGCACAACCAACCGAGAGAACCGCAGCCTTATGAGGATTGTCAAGCAAAATCCATTCAAGAATTTGGGTGAACTTCACAAGGAATTGACTGAGGCTGGGGTCAAGGCATCAAGAGCCACCACACACAGACGTGTCAAGGAATTTGGCTACAGTTGTCGTATTCCTCTTATTAAGCCACTCCTGAACCACAGACAACGTCAGAGGCGTCTTACCTGGGCTAAGGAGAAGAACTGGACTGTTGCCCAGTGGTCCAAAGTCCTCTTTTCAGATGAGAGCAAGTTTTGTATTTCATTTGGAGACCAAGGTCCTAGAGTCTGGAGGAAGGGTGGAGAAGCTCATAGCCCAAGTTACTTGAAGTCCAGTGTTAAGTTTCCACAGTCTGTGATGATTTGGGGTGCAATGTCATCTGCTGGTGTTGGTCCATTGTGATTTTTGAAAACCAAAGTCACTGCACCCGTTTACCAAGAAATTTTGGAGCACTTCATGCTTCCTTCTGCTGACCAGCTTTTTAAAGATGTTGATTTCATTTTCCAGCAGGATTTGGCACCTGCCCACACTGCCAAAAGCACCAAAAGTTGGTTAAATGACCATGGTGTTGGTGTGCTTGACTGGCCAGCAAACTCACCAGACCTGAACCCCATAGAGAATCTATGGAGTATTGTCAAGAGGAAAATGAGAAACAAGAGACCAAAGAAACCTGGGCTTCCATACCACCTCAGCAGTGCCACAAACTGATCACCTCCATGCCACGCCGAATTGAGGCAGTAATTAAAGCAAAAGGAGCCCCTACCAAGTATTGAGTGCATATACAGTAAATGAACTTGTAAATGATACTTTCCAGAAGGCCAACAATTCACTAAAAATGTTTTTTTTTTTTTATTTATTGGTCTTATGAAGTATTCTAATTTGTTGAGATAGTGAATTGGTGGGTTTTTGTTAAATGTGAGCCAAAATCATCACAGTTAAAAGAACCAAAGACTTAAACTACTTCAGTCTGTGTGCATCGAA
The DNA here is from genome assembly GCA_039654775.1 of Spinibarbus caldwelli. Classification (NCBI taxonomy): domain Eukaryota; kingdom Metazoa; phylum Chordata; class Actinopteri; order Cypriniformes; family Cyprinidae; genus Spinibarbus; species Spinibarbus caldwelli. Next base: position 13,361,719 of record CM077253.1, on the reverse strand, counting down.
TTTATTTAATACAAGAGTTTCACAATTTGAGTTGAATTACTGAAATAAATTAACTTTTCCACGACATTCTAATTTATTGAGATGCACCTGTATATAGACACATTTACAACTCTTTATAAAAAAATAATGTATTATTGTATTATTAACATTAACTAAACAATTTTTTTTTATTTTAAATAATATGAATAAATGTTAAATAGTTTAAATCAGGTTGTCACCTTTATTTATAAAGCTGTGTCAAAACAACTTCAAATAAATAGACATTCAATTTTAAATAATTAAAACATTAATAAAAATACATTTTTCTGTTTGAAAAGTGATTTATTAATCTATGATTTTGTTACAATAACTACATTTTTAAACATTAAATCAAAATATTTTGATATGTCTATTTGTTTCTCAATTTATTTATTTACATTTTTTATTTTTGAATTAATGCATAGATAATTGATTCCTTAATTTTATTTTTAAGTTGCACCAGTCCTCCATATATCTCAGGCAACCCAAATTTTCCGGGATATCTAGCACAGCCAGTTAAGCTTCAGTTTTCCTAAAGATTTTTTTTTAAAACTTATAATATGTAGGTCTAAAATAGAGGGATAAATAATAATAACTTGCCATGACACCCAAAACTTTTGCTTTGACTTCCTATGGATGGGTTTAAGCCATCCCCTCAGTTGACCCCTTCTCTATAATTCATATCATGTCTGACCTTGCAGTTGCCCTCTTTTAAAGTACAGTATAAGCTAATATCACATGCTATAAAAATAATAAAATAAATAAAATTGCAAGGGCATCTTCTAACCTCTGTGCCAAAAGCAGTGCTTTTTTTCTGGAGAATTCTTCATAAGATATGAGAGAGACAGGAATGGGGCAGTGAAACATCCAGCCAAGGCCATTTCATGTGGAGGTAATGAAACACAGCATCTAATAAGCTGGGAGACAAGCGCTGTACTTTTCCAGGTCCAATGCCCCTATGGCCATGCGAGCGAGGGGCCCGGCCCACCCCAGCCCACTTCATCGCTTTGATATGAGGAAGAGAAGCGGAAAGGTGCTGCCCTGCGGACAGAAGACACAGATGTCTGATGTATCCAGGGTACCCGGCCACCCTCCCCCATATCCTCTACAGCCAGAGGCTGACATCCCAAGGACGGGAGCCAGGAGCTGCACAGTCCCTGCATGTTTCCAATAAATCAGACAGATTAATTATGGAGCCAGGCATGTGAGTGCTTCAGGTCCACATCTAAAAAGAGGACAGCACTATAATTGGCAGTGTGCATTAACACAGTGCCATACCTTCCATTCAAAAGCATGGCTTACACTCACTGGCTCACTGATAACGTACAGAAGTAATGTAAATTATGCAGCTTATTACACTGCTACTTGTCACATAAATAAATTTGTCAACATAAAATACTGATTTGAGATTAGAGATTCATTATGTAACTTTTTTGAAGAAAGTTTGTCACAACAAATGAGAAAAATTGACCATGTATCACTCAAAACACCAAACCTCTGGAGAATCACTGGTTGTAAAAATAAAAGTTATTTGTTTATTAGTTCATCCAGCAAACAAAAATATGTTATAATAGTAACGTTCAAAAAACATTGGATGAATGTCATCCTCATGTCGTTCCAAACCCTAAGACTTTGAAACACAAATTAAGATATTTTTGATGAAATCTGAGAGCTTTCTGACCCTGCATAGACAGCAATGCAACTGACACATTCAAGGCCCAGAAAGGTAGTAAGGACATCGTTAAAATAGTCCATGTGACATCAATAAAGTTGTTATTTTTGTTTTCTTTGAGCACAAAAAAGTATTCTCGTAGCTTCATAAAATTAAGGTTAAACCACAGATGTCACATGGACTATTTTAACGATGTCCTTACTGCCTTTCTGGGCCTTGAATGTGGTAGTTCCGTTGCTGTCTCTGCAGGGTCAGAAAGCTCTTGGATTTCATCAAAAATACCTTAATTTGTGTTCCGAAGATAAACAAAGGTCTTACCGGTTTGAAACGACATGAGGGTGAGTAATTAATGAAAGAATTTTCCTTTTTGAGTGAACTATCCCTTTAAAGACCAGATAACTTTGAACAAATGTTCTATTAACATTACTGGAAGAATGTTTGTTCATAACTTTTCCTGTTAGCTGGGATACCTGAAAAACCAGGAAACATCTAAGAAGAAAAAAAAAAAAATTAAAGAATTTTTTTGCTAAAGTTCCCATTAAGTAATGAAAAAATGAACGTTCAAAACCTCCAGTTTTTAAAATGTTTTAAATGTAGGCTATAAACTTTTTCTCTTGGTTACACAACTGTTAAGGGAACATTCCATTTTATCATTTTGAAAACATCATAGGAATGTTACTTCTGAATGTTCTCTGTACATTCCGAAAAACGTTAGACAAGTAGTAACATTTAAAAAACGTTAGACAAACGTCCAACTGAAACATTTATGGAAATAGCATTCCATTAACAATGTATAACTAACTTTTTTGAGAATGTTATAAAATATCAGATAATTTTGAACATTTGTTCATAATTTAGAGAGAAGCACGAGAGCGCAAGTCCGTGCCTAGCACCAGTTGAATGCAGTGGTTGACCAGAGTTGAGTATTCCAGTGAGCCATGTAAAAAAGGCTGAAATTTAGAGCGTAATGCGTTCCTTATTTGCAGTGTTGTTCAATCCTGCGATGAAGGAAATAGAAAATTATTTAAAGGATTATTAAAAAGCTTACAATAGTAATAAATACTAAGATACTATTTAATTTTTTTGGGTTATTACTTTAGTTGTTTAATCCTTTCTCTTTGAAACAACCCTTGACTGTAACAGTGGAAACTAACATCCCGCTCTTTTGGCCTGTGCCTGGTATATCTGATGACAGTCAGCAGTCAAGTGCCCACAGATCATGCTACACAGGCGTGAAGTCGCACAATGGAAAAAAAAACCTGATGCAAGTCTCCAACAGAGAAGGCAATACCACCACGTAGCCGCCGGTAAATGTAGCCAGCTTCTCCTTCTTCCTCCTCAACCAGCCGTAAAGATCGCAAAGAATGCGATTCAACCACTGCAAAATCAATGTTGGAAGAATGTGAGGTCCTGATCTGGCCCCCTTCAGACAAGCCAGGCAACCTGTCATCCTACATTACATCTCCTGCCATCAGACCTCCTCATGTCTCTGCCCAGGGGACAGGCGTTAACCAGCTCTTCTCCAAGTCACAGCCAAAGATATGGACAGATTAAAGCAGATTTAGGTATGGGAAGAGAGAGAACGAAAAAAAATTGAGCAAGAGAGATACATAAGTGTTAGAGAGAGTTCACCCCACCTAGTGCATCTGCGTCATGCACATGCGAAGAATTTGCCGAAGGCTTCTGCAAATATTTGCTGCTTGAGTTGGGAAATGGTCACACCTGGGTAGCAGCGACAAAGGGCAGGTCAAATAACACAGGTGTTGTACTTCTGCAGAGTCCAGATTACATCAACAAAACATCAGCCGGAATCATGTGGTCTTTGGTTCAAACTTCAACTTTAAGCTCACCTGGAACAAATCTATCCAAAAACGTGAGGTATTCAATGCATTTCATTAATGCGAAACATGGTGTGCGGATGTGGCCTCTTACATCACCCAGTGACGGGTCAATATTGCCCACTGATGACCCACTAATGATGTGCATCCGTGCTGCTAATTCATCCCTGTAATGCATACACTTTACTGCTGTTGGAGAACTTCTCTGAACTATGACACGGTTAAAACCCATTCTGTGAAACCCCATTCTGGGACAAAAGCATTGTATGAATTTCGAAGTGGAATTATTTAGGCTACATGTGTCATGTTTCAGCTTAAAAATAGGTGCTAAATATAAACTCGCTTTCAGAGCCAAAACGAGTGAGCTCTGCGTCATGGTAACTGTCACTCATGCCTGCACTGCTTTTCCATAGTCTCGGGCTGTTTCCCATACTGCCATCTGCTGCTGGAACACACTTGTGAAGCATTGTGCACGAGTACGCATAGAGCATCAAGATCTTCAGACATTACCAATGACAAGGAAAAAAGGTTGTTAAGATAAGGCTTTAGGATTGCAATACATATGAATTGTGGTTAAAACTGCAAACAGAGCTGAAAAGAATAATGTTCATGTTCACTTATCACTTTGAGATCATTTCATCTGATTTGTTGATTAATGTGGTAGGCCTACTACTAGTGTACCTCGATTTATCATGATACTGCTAGTTCCATTATTGGCATATTTGTTATTGTTAACTAAAACCGTTAAACTTGTTTTTGTTCACTGAAATGAAACAGAAATAAAATGTAAAACCTAAAACCTTGAACAAAAATTTGAATTTGAAAATGGAGGTGCTGAAATAATTTGTTAAAATTGCTAAAATTTAATCTGAAATAACATTAAAGCTAAATAGAAGTATTAAAACCCTATAAAATGCATTTTATATAAATAAATAAATATAAATATATAAAAATATAAAAAGCATTACTATAATCTCTAAACTTAAACTATAATTACAATGAAAGCTGAAAATATAAATAATAATAATTTAAAAAAAAAAAACATTCAAAACATTATAAATACTATAATACTTACATAACACTGTGACACACTATGTGGCCAAAAGTATTTAATTGTCAGCTTCCAACATTACTAACATACGCATTAAAATCAAATGTATAGCCATACAATCTTCTTCCAACAATTATAGTACCAAATACTTTCAGAAAAACATGCAAAAATTTTACCTTTAACTTGTCACTGAGGCAGAACCCTATATTAGTACCTTAAAGGTAGTAGTTCAAAGTCCATAAATAGTCAGGTATGGATATTATTCATAATTTCTGTGACAAAATATTCAGGACTGTAAAAAGTGCAGTTTTATTAGTTTAAGAACCTACCAATGAACACCCATATTACGGGACCACTAATCAAAATACTGTATTTAGTAGTTACTGTCCCTTTTCAACTATTATCCACTAGATGGCATCATAAAGCAGTTTATCAGTGCATGAGTAATTGTTGAAAGCAGCAGCAGATAGTGACTATTACTTTAAACATTCTTGCTATATCTATAATAAAGGTTGTTTGATACTGTATATAACAAAATATTCTAACTGTATTTCACTGCTGACTGTTTGAAGTTGACTGTTCGCAATGCGGTGTCACTGGTAGGTAAGCAATCACATCATATTAGGAGCTGTTATAACTTTAACGACTATTAAAACTAATTAAGGCATAAATGATCGATTATCAAAACAAATGCTTGGGAACACAAAAGGGCAATTAAATTATAGTGCTAAAATTAAAGGGCAGTTTGTTGGTCTCTGGGACATCTCAAGGGAAATAAAGACACACAAAAAGGTTTGGGTTCAGTAAGAATTAAAAAAAAACTAATACTTTTACTCAGCAAGGACGTATTTAACTGATCGAAAGTGACAGTACCCTTGTGAAAAAGAAGTGCACTTAAGTATACTTTTATAAAGTGTACTTATTGCAGAAATAATATACTTTAAAAGAACACACATAAGTGCAAATTAAATATGCTATTTTCGACACTTAAATACATTGTATTTGTAATTAACTTCAAATCTATCACATTTTAAAGTGATATTAAATGCAATTAGTTGAACTTTTGAGTGATTTTTTTAAACCACTTAAGAGGGACTTTTTAGTACATCTTTATGTGTACTTTCATAATTGCTTCTAGTGTCTTTAAAATATGGTTAAAGTGTACTACTAATGTACTGACAAGCAATGAATGTTAACTAAAATATACTTTAATGTCAGTTAACAATACACTTAAGCATGAATTAAATGTAATGTTTTTGACCACCTAAATTCATGTTATTTGTAATTGATTTAAAATATATTACAGTTTAAAATTACATTAAGTGCAATTAGTTAAACTTTTGAGTGATATTTTTGAACCACTTAAGTGGGACTTTAGTATATTTTATATGTACTTTGAAATATGGTAAATATTTACTTCTGAATAAGCAATTAATGTGAACTAAAATATACTTCAATGTCATTTCAATGTATTAATTACCTAGTTACAATCAACACAAACACAAAATGGAAAACCCTCTATATTTATTGACAAAATCTCAAACAATACACAATTTTTTTTTTTTTTCGCTGATGCACAAGAAAAACCCAACACTATACACAGTTGCAACACTTTAACTCACTTATTAGAAAGAGTCTGGAGAACAATGCAAACTCACTTACATACTTGCATACAAAAGTACCTAATCTCGCCATCATAGAAAACATCATTCTGTATGATGTATAAGCCTGTTTCCTCATTGGGGACCTAAAAATGTCCACAAGGTCAAAATTTACTTGTATTACTAGGCTTATAAAACTTTTTTGTGCAATTCGAAGTGTGCTACACACAGGTGAGTGGGCCTGTACAAACCACCTGTAGTAACACACTCTCCTCCTCTATGCACACTAGACACTTTTCACACACACTGCTGGGTACACAATCCCACAAAAGACTCAGTATTACGTGCTCATGCACTACAAATCATCCTGCACTGCTCCCCAGCCAACTGCTTGACTCACAATGTTTCTCTTTGCACATGTACAGTATTTATCTGAAGCATTCGTATAGTTTGTATTTTTAGTTTATGTATAGGTAAACATTTATATATAATATATTTATAGTCAAAATCTATCAGTAGGTTAGTTGTGTATAGGTTTATACTGTTTTACTTCATTGTTGTAAGTCTGTATTTATGTAGCATCGTGGTCCTGTGAGGCATGACATTTCGTTCCACTGTATGTCCCCACATGTAGCGGAATGACAATAAAGCTCAACTTGTCTTGACTTGTGGAGTCACTTGGTCTCCATAACGTATAGGATTACTAACACACAAACTTAATACAAAAAAAAAAAATAAATAAAAAATATCAAGAAAATTATCATTCCATGTACAACAAATGAGACCTTATTGCAAAACATTACCAAACTGTGTTAATGGTACCCCTGGTTTCACAGACAAGGCTTAAGAAAAAAAAAAAAAAAAAAAGAGGAAAGAAAGAAGAACAATTGTTATAAAACATATCCAGTCATTATAAATGGTTCAGTTGAGTGAAAGCAATAGACACGTTTGCAGTTCAAAGTTTATATACACCTTGCAGTATCTGCAAAATGTAAATAATTTAAGCAGTAAGAAGGTAGAGGGATAGAATCATTAAAAAAATAGCAATTTCTGCTCTGATGAAGCAGTTTAATCTGCAAGGGGTATGTAAACTTTTGACCACAGCTGCATCACCTAAGAGGTGAATTACATCAGGACAACATCGTAGCAGAATGCTGGGAGATGTTCCTTCAGATTTCCTACAAACACCAGATTTCCTGATCACACCATCTTCACTAACACTGGGCTTTAAAAATAGATAACATTTTTACAAATATTTTTTTTATCCCTAACGTTACTCTACAGGGAATAAAACATAACTTTATCAATTACCCAAATATAGATAAATATCCCAAAATCTATGAAAATGAATAAAGGTACCTTCAGTTTTTTCCCCTCATCTTGACTTGCAAGCTTCTCTCGCACATCTTCACGAAGAATGTTCCTGTATTTACAGCAAAGCTGCCGTCCTCTTCCTTTGGTTTGTTACCTGTAAAATATATGATTAGAGGGGGATCTGTAAACGCACAGGTGGGAATATATTACTTGCAAATGGAAAAGATTCAAAGCATTTAAAATCCATAGGGATAGTGACTTATAGCACTTTTAGCTTGTCATGCATGATCAGGGTGAGCTGATTGGGCAACAATTCACTCAAAATTTCTAACATCACCTCTTCAGTACTGGTCTGTGTTTCCACACTGTATCTCCAGTAACAAATCTGCACTGATCCTGCAAAATGAATAACTCCAGATAAGAAAATAAAACAACATTATTTCTAGAGGTGGCTGATATATTGAATATTACTGGTGGTTATAATATCGATTATATGTTACATTACAAGATCGGATCTTTGAATTTTGTTCAGTAGCGTTAAATAGAATTTTAAATCGTTTAGTTAAAATACAATATTGTATTTTCAGCATCCAAATTTCTTGGTCCACGCACGTGATAACATTCCGATATCAGAATGCATTCATAGATCAATTATAGGACACGATTAATTCCCCTCCCGAGTCCATAGTAAGAATTGCCGGTGAAAGCCGCAGGATTGGCAAAACTAAATTAAGAATAAAGAAAGCTTATATCAAGATATACTTACGTTACTTGATTCATCATCTGCAGTACATAAAGTCTCATAATCATCCAAATGCGCCGCTCCTCTGTTCTCGTTTGATCAGCGAAGCTCCCTCACGCACGCGTCGCGATTACAGAAACATGGCGCGCAGCGCATTTTTCAAACTCTGCTGAAGTAGCGCGCCATCATGACGTAGTATTTTTGGCGCGTGCGCATAAAACAAGAGATAATTTGTAAGTGGTTGCATGCTATTTCAGGCTTTTCTTTTCAAGTTGTCCTAATTCATTGTGTAGTTAGACCAAAGACTATTGTTAGACTCATTCACCTAACTAAAAATTGTACTCTAAGTACACTTAAGTGGCCTTTAATTTAAATTATATTATCTGCAAGTGCACTTTTTAAAAAGTATACTTTTAATAATTGAAGTACACAAAAAAGTGCACTTTTACTGCAATTAATCACACTTTTTCACAAGGGTAAAGACATTTATAATGATTTCTAATGTAAAGTACGGCTCTTCTTTTGAAATTTCGAATCATCAAACAATCCTGAAAAACGTGTCATGGTTTCCACAAAAGTATGAATCAGCACAACTGTTTTCAACATTGATAATAAGAAATGCTTCTTTAGCATATTAGAATGATTTCTGAAGGATCATGTGACACTGAAGACTGGAGTAATTGAGCTTTCCATCACAGGAATAAATTACATTTTAAAATATATTAAATTAGAAACCAGTTATTTTAAATAATATTTCACAATATTAGTTTTTACTGTATTTTGCAGAATAGATGCAGATGAATGCTGTCTGGGTGAGCAAAAATCTTTCCAGCCACAAACTTTTGAACATGCCCATAAATGTCTGCAGAGTCATAGTACCATCATAAACATTCATTACAGAACATATGCCAAGACTGTATATTAAAAATGTTGTTTCAGGATGATACTGACTGGAAAACTGACACGATTTGGTATGTAGGTTAATTATGAAGAGTAAAGCCAGAGGAAGAGAACATTTCGAACCGCCTATAGCTTGCCGTAGAGCTGCCTGTCAGCGTGAGCGTCAGAGCTGGAGTCTGCAGAGACTGTCTCTTCTAATCATACCTCCTCTCTCTGAGCTCAGGCTCCAGGCTGAAGCTATATTTGGGGCTGTCCAGTAAAAGCGTGATCATGCATCCAATGAACTGTGTGATCAGATAGCGTGGAGCTTTGTGACTAAATGCACATGCTAACAAATGCTTCAGTAGTGTTGCAGTCATTTTTGTGAGTCTGCTCTCAGGAACAGTTGTGGGAGTAAATGAAATCCCATTTCTGTTTCATGCAGACCGTTGCATAACCTATAATTCTGACGCCCCGTTTACTAACAAAACCTGACTCGCATACATGAATGTGTTCAGTCGAAACCCTTTAATTAAAGCTCCCGTGTTCACAGATAACTTAACATACAAACAACGGGCTTTGACACCAGAAAGACATTACAAATTTTTGAGATGGAGGCAGAAAAGAAAAACAGAGGGAAAAATAAATCAGTGTTGGAGCTCCACCCATGTCAATGGGAGACCAGCTTTCCCTGAAACCTCAGAATGACGTCATGTGAAACCCCAGCATTGCTGACTGACTCTTTACTCTGAATCCACAGGCTTCTTCTCTTATGGCGGAGACAAGTCTAAATAAACTAGCAATCTCTGAGAAAATCAGTATAATACAGAGAAAATTACAGAATGTCACTTTTCATTATCGTATGCAGAGAATGTACTAACACAGTTGGGGCAAAATATTACTGACGTCCAAAGTACCAAAAGGAAAGACCACTATGTAGCCACTAACAGTTTTAATCTAAATTTTGGAATGAAGTACTGAAACATTTGGACCAATCCGTTTGAAAAAGACAAACAAAACTTTAAGGCTAACATATATACTGCCATTCAATGATGCAGAAAATATTTTTAATCAGTATTTTTATCATTAAAAAAAATCTTAACGTCTTTAAAACAAGATCAATTTGAGAAGCAAAACTTGTTTTCAGAAAATATATCTTGAATTAAATGTATTTTCTTGTTTTAACCACAAATCTTACAAAATTTAGTGAGACAAAAAATGCCAGTAGACTAAGAAATTTATTTCAAGATATCTAATAAAAAAATTGTTTACTTACTAAACTAGCAAACTGTTATTTTCTTGTTTTAACCATAAATTTTACAAAATTTAGTGAGCCAGTGTGGTAAGAAATTTATTTAGAGATATCTAATTAAGTCTTATCTATTATCTATTTATTTTTTATTTTTTATTACCAAAAATACTGATTAAAAGAAGTTATTTTTGACATTTAATGTTACATTTTGAAACTATGATTCAGTAACATCACCTTTCTAACGTTCTACTTCAGCTTTCAATATTTTTCTTGACAAAAATCGAATGTTTTACCATCCTCAAAGACAGGCGCTGTCTGTCTGTTGACAGTGGTAGTCCAAATTCTGAATAGTCCTAAATGTAAACGGAGATATTTTGACTCGACTGCTGGTTTTCTTGGCTGCAACGAACAGCAGGTCAAACAATAGGTTCTAATTTATCCTTTTCTGGCAGTGTTCTTGGCTATTTCAATCTCTCCGTAATACCAAACAAAGTGAGGATCCTCCAAGCACATCATCATCTGGTGTAGGACCTCTGCCAGTTGTAAATGGCGTGAATGTTGTGCGAGCAGACAGGAAGTCTTTTGCATGTGCTGACACTGCGATGGCGGAAAGTCTTGCCAACCCCGCTTAGACCCCTCCGCCGGGCCGCCAGCTTGGCGCGCTCCTCAGCGGCGAAGAAATCAGTGGTGGCCCGAAAGAACTCCAGTACGGCCTGGTGGCTCCAGACGATCGGGCCCTCGTCTGACGTGGAGAAGCCACAGTGGCCTCCGTGGGCAGTCAAAAGCAGGAAGAAATGTGGGTTGCTCTCAAAAAGCTCTAATGGTAGGGTAGCCTGAGGCTCCCCTCGGATGGGGTCGTCCTGGCTGCACACACAGAGCACAGGAATGGCCACTTCATCTATGTCCCTCAGTGGATCATTACGCTCCCAGTACGCCTCCCAGCTACCTGCTCCCTCCGTCGTCCCTTTTAAGCCAGAATGACAGAACAGCGCCTCCTCCATTGCCTTCAAAGAGCAGCTGGAGAATAAGCTCTCTGTGTGGACAAGCTCTCCAAGCACCGTTTTATACCTGCAGATGAGATTTAACACAATATCGAGTATAATCATTATAGAGAAGAGCAGCAAAGGAAGAGTTTTGTTATCATCATTGATTCGAGTTACAACTAAGCAGGCAACCTGTTTAGACAGATCGCAGAAATCAATAGCACTGGATACGCATTGCTAGTTGCTATGGCAACAGCATTTTATTTTAATTTGGATCACCCCGAGTTGATTTCAGAAACACCTGATTGTAACCAATCCCTTTTTTTTTTCTTTTCTATAATTTCTTTTCTTTTTTCAAACATTTTTCTTGTTTTTATTACCAAAAATCTGAGCCAAAAACTAATGCAATAAGAAGTTTTATTCTAAAATCAAGTCCTAAATAATAATAATAATAATAATAATAATAAAAATAAAAAAAAGTTTAGGACTTAGTACTTTGTTTTTTCAAAAACAAAAATACAGATTAAAGGCCGCAATATACTTCAAGCAAAATTGAAGAACAAACTTTTGTGATGGGATTTCGAACAAAATCAGGTCAAAATGGGTGGTAAACATCTTTGAACCACCACTGGTCCATGGTGATTACATAATAGATAGGTGTGCTCTAGGGCTCTTCTGTTCAGTCCGCCAAGATCAGATGCCCGTGAGTAAAAACATGAACACATTGGAGAACTACCTTATAGTATCGAAGTTTAAATTCTAATTGAAAGTACTGTTTTTTATGCTAATACTGTAAAGCTGCTTGCTTTATAGCAATATATTGTATAAAGTGCTATATAAATAAACATAACTTGACCGGAGTGCCAAACTGTAGCTCTCATTCAAACATATCCAATCAGATGCTTTCTTAACTGCTGTTTTCTCACCACTGTTATTGTGTTGTGTGTTCGTTTTATTTTTGAGAAGAAAGCACGCTTCACATATTAACATATTCATCTAATTGCTGCTCACAGCAGTGTCTGCAATGTCAGGATGTTAGCTAACACCACACTGCTGATCAGGTATTTCAGACTTCTTTTTAACCTTAAGTGAAGGTTGAAACAGAACATCTAAGTATATCAGGGACTTAAAAAAAGCAGATGAGCATGCCTTTTTTGAAAACAGGATTTGATAGCATCAACTTTCTAAAATCCTACTAAAGCTTTTAACATTTTTCTTGACAAAACTGAAAGACAGGCACTGTTCATCTGTTGACAGTTGTAGTCCATTTCTAAATAGTCCTGAATATAAACTCCGGTATTTTGAGGAAAGTGAGAGGAACAGGATCCTCTCTATAACCCTACCTGCTGAGGCAGATTTTTTGGTAAAGCACAAGAGCCCAGTGGAACGGCCAGGTCGGGCCACTCTCAAACCAGCTCTGGCAGCGGAAAACCGGAGACAAGCAGGCCGCAGCTGTCACATAGCTGGAGGAGCCGCACTCTCCCAAGTAGGACAGCAGGAGTCCTGAACCGGTGCTCTCACTCACGGCATAGATCTGGCCCGCTGGCTGTCGGTACCGAATGTACCGTACCGCTTCTCGCAGGTCAGTTGGGTCACCGAACTGCTGCAGCTTCACAGTACACAGCGGCGTCCCGTTCTGACTCCGGCGGTTGAAGATCACAGGGAGGTAGCCGTGACTCAGAGCTGCTTCACAGAGCTGAGGAGAAAAAACAGAAACCGTCACATGCCAGATACAGCACACAGGGGTCATACTTGTGCATATAAACAGAGATGTTTTACTTGAGTCTTATCCACACCTGTAATAAGCAGTCTTGAGTTAAAGTAAAAATAAATATTCTAACATATACACATTTTGAAGCAGGGCGCAGCCATATAACTCTGTTAAATATACATATATATACACACATACACATAAACGCATGTATTTTGCTACCATGATGAGGTCTGTAGTTTTGTGTTAACATCAGGGTTGTGCTAAATTCTGTTACTTGATGGATAGACCAGCAACACTGCTGCCAAATTCCACAACTTTCACAAGTCTGAAGAACCCTTATAAATAAACAATTCAACAGCTTGCAAAATATCACAATTTTTTATCATTTTAGAGTGAGATCAATGAAAATATATGAAGATTTAGAACATGTAGAAGTACAATTAGGTGAAGCGAAGTACTAACTGATGATAAAATTCTATACCTTAAATTAGATACTACTGAAATCAATCATTTTAAATCTTTAAGTAAATTTAAGCAACACAATATACAGTTTGAAACGTAAATATTCATTTTGAGATTTGTAAAAGATTACATTTAATAGTGTTATTAAATTATTACCGTTTTTTAAGGATTCAATTTAAGTGAGCATTAGATTATATAAATGTAAGAAATAAATTGAACAGGCCCAAAAAGATAACAATATAATAATGTGTATACCGTACCTAAAAATTTAGGATACATCTCCAAAAGCAAGTGTGCTGATCTTTTTCTCAAATATACCATAACTTAACCAGACACTGTGAGATGTGGTGCTCATATGAGAAATAAGTTTTCAATTCTGGCTTTAAACATGTCCATATTCCTCTGCACCCTATTATTTTCTGTCATCCTTATATATTCTATTAGGGGTACAATAAAAGAAAGTCTATAAAACACAAATGAAAAAGCACAGTAATTCCTCTATTCTATTCGTGATAGCAAATATCTAATTGTTCCAACATGCAAATGAATATGACTTAATGTAGAAACAGGATCTGCCTCTCACCACAGTATTTTCATGTCCCTTACTTGCATCAACTCCCTCAACAGCCAGGAAACACACAAGCTCTTACTGCAGTACAGCACTGCTTTGTGATGTGCAAACTGGGTGCAGCCTCTCGCGTAGCATGCACTGATCACCCCGTAAATAACATTCATCTGAAACATATGGAAACCGGAGTGGACTAGCTCTCAACTCCAACCAACACCTTAAAATATACAGACTTACATATTACAGCCTTGAAACAGACCCTGCCAAATCTATAAAACTGAAAGGGAACCATATGTATTACTTCATTGTTCTTTCAAAAAGAAGTTAGGTCTCTGCTAATTTACATTTTTAGTCAGTCTAATCAAGGCACAGTGTCACATAGTTTCCACAACAAAAAAGGCAAAGTGGTTGAGCAAATCTCTCACTGACTTCTTGGCATTTGACTTACAACAATTGCCTCTTATATGCCGTCTGTCTACAAAGATACATTCACCATCACTGCTCTCAGTCATGCCCCACACAAAAAGAAGGAGCAGAGGAGCCTGCTGACACACTGATTATATTCTCCACAATGCACAGCTAACAAAGTTCCGGTGAGCACGGAGTACATTTCTCTGGGAATCATCCATGATGGAGTGTGAAAGCTATTGAGTTTACTTAAAGTTGCCTGGAGCTTTAGGTCTGGAATATGGAGTGAGCTCCAAATTGGGTGAGGAGGAATGACTCACTTCTGAATCTGCTGCAAAGAGTCAGAGAGGGGCTCTATCATGCATGCTATAATTGAAATAATGAAAAAGTCATGCAGCATCTTCTCTTTAATGGAAAACAGTCAAACAGAATATATTTACCTCTACAGTACCCCAGTTTCATACTGTATTCTTAATTCTAATTTGCTACTTGCCCCTGAGGATTAATACTTGATTGTAATGCATTGTTTTCTGTTAACTGCTTCAGTTTTAGACTCAGACTGTGCATAATGAAGCCTCATTCAAAGCACATTTATTAAACTTTCAGTACAGTAACAATATTTTTCATGTCTATTAAATATAACCCCTAGACAGTATATGTGGACAATAAAATTATTTCACATGTAAGCCAATCTGCTGTACATGCATCACCTGTACATGCACATTATACAGACCCGACTGAAAAATACCTTTATTTATTTATTTATTTATTTATTTTGTGTTTTGTGTGCACAAGTACTGTTAGCCACAGACTTTATTCTAACTCCTAAAAGCAACAGCTGCTTCTTTTCTTAAAAAAAAAAAAAAACACACCTGGATTGGCCTACAAATTGACATCACAACAGAAATGCTCTATACAGGTATACAAACTATAAAATATGTTTCAGCCAAATTTGATACATGAATTTGCTAAGCAGCATAACACGCTGAATGGCCAAAGTTTAAAGGTCATAACTGGTTCTTTTGATCATTTGAATATGTATCAAAGAGAATGCTTATTTAAGCATTACATATCTATCTATCTGTGTAAAAAAAAAAAAAAAACGAAAGGTAAAAGATCATAACTGTTTTGTTTTTTTTTTTGTTTTCTTTTTATCTTGTGTATATGGGTCAAAGAGAACGTGTGTGTGTGGATAGATAGATAGATAGATAGATAGATAGATAGATAGATATTATATTTTATAACTGAAATGTCTTTTGTGTCTTGCGATATTCGCAGAACGTTACAAAGCCTGTTTTCAATATAAACGATATGGTATTTACAGTAAACACTCCTAAAAAGGAAAAAAAAAAATTATATATATATATATATATATATATATATATATATATATATATATATATATATATATATATATATATATATATATATATATATATATATATATATATATGTGTGTGTGTGTGTTTCAAGAAGACAATTACCTTTAGCACATTCCTGGTGATTTTCCCAAAAGAGTTGGGAATGATGAGCAGAACTGGACTTGTGGAATTACTGGACGTCCTGCGCCTCTTGTGATGTGCTGCACCAACAACAGCCCAATCCAACGCCACGAGTCCATCATCACTCAACTGCAAATGATCTCGGATGAAATGCACCGGACAGTCAAACGGCCACAAAGCCCCGAAAACAGTCTGCAAAGACGAACTCATTCGCCAGTTCCATTTTGGTATCGATAAAGACTTGCAAAAACTCATGCAATGTTTGAGAAGGTAGTTTGCCAGCGCTGAGGGTTTGCATATCAAGGCGAGCGCGTCTGATTCACCTTGTCCCTCTAGTTTGGAGTCGCATCTCTCCGCGGATCTTTTGCTCTCTCGCCGTGGAAGCAGCAGCGTGGAGTGACTCTCCGCTCCAAAACACTTCACCACTGGCCAGAGCATGGCCAGTAAAACCATAAAACAAGCAGCACCAATCCATTCCAGCATTTGAACGGCTTCTGAAGCTGCAGTTGAGTAACCTGCACAAACAAATAGCCCACCTCCAAAAGCTTCCGATTTTGGTTTAAAAACCCTACCAAATGACATAAGCGAGTCAGTTTAGTGTTAATTGATATCACAGGTAGTAGCCTAAAAATACAGGCAGCCTCTGGTAGCGACTATTTCAACTTCAAAGTTTTGAGGCAGGATGGTTTTTATCCTCACATCCAGTAATTCGTCTCTGTCCTCCAAAATGGCACGTTTTCCCATAATCAAAATTTATGTCAGAAGAACGTGGTGTGTTGCCGCCATAGTTCAAAACGAAGCGCCCTCGCTGCCTCTCTTTGTGCTCCGTCTGATTATGCAATAGATCCTCTTTCGCAGTCAAGTCTTCACCTGCATCCGCCTGTCAGACTCATGCAGTCTTGTGGCATTTTTGTGCTCATTTCAGTGGTGTGCCACAGAACAGCTATTGTGATGAATGATTGTCAGATAGTTTTCTGTGGAGTCGCATCACACACTGGCTCCAGCCCGTGAATCATCCCTGTTTTAGAGAAGGAACGCCCTCTCCAGAAGATATTATTCATCTGCAATACTTTTAGGCTGATGCTGTAATAAATCGGACTTGTCTCGTACCTCTTTTAATCGTGTTTCCTAACAGCTGTTGTTCATTAGCCTAAATGCCTGGATTACTTTTATTTAAAGCAAATTCAACTCTGGCAGGGGATGTTTTACACATAAAAAAATGAACAGCACTTTTTAGAAATATTATTAAAATTATATATACTCACATGAGATGAAAACGAAATATATTCTGGTGTTCTAAAGCAGTTTTATTGTACACTGAGCGGGTCGCCCCCTCATGGGTGTCGCTGTTTTGGTCACATGACCAGCCGTGTTGCACAGTTGACTAAGCTACTACTATTATTAATAATAATACGTTTAATTTGTATAAAGCACATTCTGCAAGTGTTCAACTGTTTTACAGAGCATACATATATAAATAAAAGACGCTAATTTAGTAATATAACAAACACATATATACAGTCACCACCCAGGGACAAAACAAACCACTGCAGTTCACAAAGGACAGATGTTGACATCAAATGTTGAAGGCAAACACATGACAGTCACAGCTTATCCAGTTCATCAAAAAAAAAAAAAAATAAAAAATGGGATGAATAAAAACCACATAGCGCACCTTCAAGAAAAAAAACATGATGTAATCCACTAAAACTATAAACTGCACACAAATTAGAAGTACACAGAAGAATACAAATATTTTAATTTTATTTTAAGATGAGGGTATTGACTAGTTTCAGAGTGATAAAAACGTTTTGACAGTTTGGAAGTAGGCAGCAAATTGCTTTAATTTAGGTCATAACCACAGAATCAGCTTATATTATATAATCATATTAGCTTTACATGACCCTCTAATGTGTTTAAAAGTACTCTGATCCTTCTTTTTAAAAAAAGGCAGAGTTCAATTTTTCTAACTGCAATATGGCTGAATGAGTGGGGGGTTGTAATGCAATAAACAAAGCCTATATATGGCACAACTCCAGTTGGGTGTGTTGCCTAGTCAGAGACTGCTGGCACCACTTGAGCTATTGTTCTCAGTGTATTCTTAATGCGTTCAGAATAGACACTGAAATGGTCCCATTAATGCCAGCATGTTTTTATAGTGCTGCAAACCAAGCGTCAGGATTACAGGCACCATGTGACATTTAGCTTTGTTTGTTTGACATTAAGGGTTAAACTGGGTTTCTACACGCAACAAAATCTGTTTCCTTTCACATTTAACCTGATCACTCCAGCGTGATTGCTGCGTTCATGTGGAACAGAGGAAATATGGATTGGGGATTACATTGTATTGTGTGTGGGATTGTTACGAGACGGAGAGATTGGGTAAAGGTGCATGTGGGGAACTGTTTATTGCTGTCTAACAAACCCTTCATTTCTGTTTAACCCTCTGGTGCTCCTTATTTAGGGGTCACACTCATTCTCTTCACGTTCAAAAGTAACCTCAATGAAATAAAGATGCTATATTTTAAGTTTGGTAATATATTTTTTTTCAATTTTTGCAGTATTTAAGGCACAGTCTACCAAGTCCTGGAGAAAACACTTCCTATATCCAATTAAATTATACTACATTGGCATAAATTCACTTTTCACTTGGTAATATGACTAATACTGATACAATATTTAACCCAGTGTTTGCTCCATCTGTACAAAATGATCACATTACCAGTTACTAATTTTGTATATGTTGGAAAAGGCACAATAATTATAATACATTTTGCTGTTTGATTTTAAAGCCTGGCATGAATTAATAGTCAGAAATCTTGGAGCTCGTACTTGAGGAGAAAAATAGCTTGATAGCTTGTAAATCAATGAGACTTTTATAACAGTATAGCAGACTACTTTACATAGATGCATATAAATAATACCGGACACTGTATATCTCCCAATTATATATCTCAGTAAGATCAAATACTTAGTTTTATTATCAAAGCTCTAGTTTTTATTGTGATAGGCAAAACATATAATGCAATGCAATACAGTGATGATTGAGAGATGTACAAATAAGCATTCCTCAAATTGATCATATTTGATACTCGTGTTTTAACATGATTTTTCTAAAAAAAATATGTATGGTTAATCAACTAAACCTTGCTTCAGTCCAGTAAGTGTTTATCTTGAAATATTACTAACCATATAAATGTTATTCTTATGTTTATTTATAAAACTTTGTAGCCTTTTATTTGCTGAAAAAGTATGAACTATCAATCAGACGACTAAAGGCATGTAGTAGATTGTATACAATAGGATTTTCAGCAAAGTTTGGATCATGTTGATAAATTACAGGCCTCAGAAATGTATCAAATATGATACAGTAGGCTTATATGGTTATATAAGGACAATTTTGTATACATTTTATTATATGCCTTTTGTATGATAAACAATTTTGGTCCTGTGTATTTCCAACATGAAAAGACTTCTGGTATAGACCTCTAGGGAATCTGGCAGGATATACAAAAACATTGTATTTTGGGAATGGAGCTATATTATACAAGTTTTCCGCTAATGTCACACCCATACAGGATTCAATGACAATGAAAGTGTCCTTTTGTGATGCAGGAAGTGTCTCAGAATAATCTTTGAAAAAAAAAAAAAAAAAAGGCCGCCTCTGATTGCCTTGGGTGGACAGTGAGGAAACAAAGGATCCAAATGACAAATGGGGATAGGTTTTTCAACAGCCATGACCTTCAGGGCACAAATCCAACTGTCTGATCACTTTGTAGAAGCCAGACTGTATCACATTCTCCTTTGTGCCTTCGCCCTCCTTCATGATTCAGATCTCCCTTGTATGTGATTGCGATAACACACACCTGCATTCACTGGGCCATATAAATATGATGAAAGCCTTCTATACTAATGTTTTTCCACCGCTGCTGCCCATTAATGGATCTGGGAAGGGCTCGTCTATATCTGACCCCTTCCCTTGAGTGCTGATTTCAACTGAAATACTAAAATTGAATCTAAGCCTACATAATGGCTTGAATTATAGAGCTAGTACAACCACATACATTATAAATGAGAAATCTCCTGCACAGGCAGCTGATCGTTCAGCAGAGTCATGCAGATTTAATTCACAGTGAGTTGAACCTGAACTGAAAAAAACATTACATAACAACATAAATGAAATTAAAACATGTACTGAGTCAACAGAAATATTTGCTTTACTGCAGCGCTTTGACAAAATGAAAGAGTGCTTACAGAGGGAACATAGGACTTTCAGTTTGCATTTGACCAAGCAGTCCCACTGTAATTGTGTATAGCTATTTTTATTTTATTTTACTTTATTTTATTTTTTTATTTTACTTATTTTGTTTCATAATTTTATTTTATTTCATTTTTAGACAATCATAAATCATAAAATATCATAAAATAAATGAGGTGAAATTAATAAATAAATGAAAAAAGAATTTAAAAAAGAAATGAGGGAATAATGAGTTTAACCAAGCATTGCCACTATAATGTTATAGATATTTAATTTAATTTAATTTAATTTAATTTAATTTTATTTTATTTTATTTTATTTTATTTTATTTTATTTTATTTTATTTTATTTTATTTTATTTTTTAATTTTAATTTTTCTTTTATTTTATTTTATTTTATTGTAATTTTTTATTTATTTATTTATTTATTTATTTATTTTATTTATTTTATTTTATTTTATTTTATTTTAGACAACCTGGAAAATAAACAAGGTGACATTAATAAAGAAAATAACAAAGAATAAAATAAAAAGTAGGGAAAGAGAAGTTTCAGTTTGGATTTAACCAATCAGTATATTATGATTTGATTTTATTTTACCATTTTTAGACAATCCAGAAAATAAATAAGGTACATGAATAAAGAAATAAAATAATAAAATAAAAAATAAATAGTGGATAAAATAATTAAAAATACAAAATAATAGATAAAGATAGAGATAAAATAATAATAATAATAATAATAATAATAATAATAATAATAGATACATTAACAGATAAAAGATTTCTATAATAAATAATAAAACAGAAAACAGTGGGATTAATCTTTATCACCATGTTAACCCAAACTTAGTGACATAACTAGTAAACGACACATGCACATATACAATAAATCATGTAATTACCAGCAAAAGTGTCTAACCACTGTAATGATGGTCATTACAGTAAACAATGAGTTATCTCCATTTCTCCTCTCATATATCACATGGCCGGCATGCTACAACTGTTTATACATGTTATGAAGAGCTGAAGAAGCTCATAAATTAGCAGAAGAGATAGGATATACATCTGCCGTCTTCATCTGGTTGTTCCCACTCTGAACATAGGCACTGTGACGTCAACCATCAGACGCACACGGCTGCTTTAGAGGAATGTAAATAAACATCTCCAGATGATAAGCAGAATCATCCATTCTGACCCACCGCTCCGTAGGCCTTGTTCTGAGTGAAGGTTACAGAAATGTTTAGAATGCAGTGATGTTGCCAGCTCTCATTAAACTGTCTGTGAGAGCAAAGGTCTGGTTATGGCAGAGCTGTGGAGCAGGGACAGGCCCTCTCTGCTGCGACGGGTTTGCAGACGCGTTGCAGTGGTAAACAGCTCTGGGTGAAGATAAATTTGAGTATTTCGCTGTGGCGTGTGAGGTATTTCAAAACTTGACCACATCCTCCCTGGTCTTCTTCATAACACACTTCCTCATTTAGAGGAATATGCTGATCAGCCAAATTCAAACAGGTGCATTTAAGTTTCTAGTTCTTTTTGTACCAGTCTTCTGTAAGGTAATTGTGACTTCTTATCTCACACTTCTGACTGTTTATATCTTGCAGTTACGAGCTAACATTTCACAATTCTGAGTTTATATCTCGTAAAACTTGCAAAGAAAAAAAATAGTGTAGGGTTGGGTTTTGGTAACTGGTTCCATATTTCCAAAGAACCAAGAATTTGATAAGACATGCATTACGATTCTGCTTATCGATTCCTGTGTGCGCATTTTAATGTGATTTTAAACCATTCAAACACAAGAAGATGCAAAAAGAATTAAATTTAGTACTTGTGCACTGTTTTCTGTCCTGTGCACACATCCAGTGTGCATGTATGAAAAGTCACCTCTAAGGGCCTGTTTACACCTGGTCACTTCATGCATTTTCTCTAATCAAATAGCTATCTGATCATGAAAAATCCAGGTGTAAATGCCTTACGAAACGCTTTCGAAACGGATTTAAATCCAATCACTCAAACCAATTCAAGAGGTGGTCTGGGACGCATTCCAGATGAAACTGGACAAGTGTAAATGCATCTGGTTGTTGAAACCACGCATGTCAATTTTACTCCTCCCAAAATGTTAAAATAATAAACGTTTCAGAGCATTTTATAGGCTCTATGACGTGTTATAGCTATGATGGCCCAGTAGTGCACAACACAACGAAATCTCCACAACATAACAAAATCGCTACAACACAATGCATAGGACTAATTTTGTTGTGATGTGCTAATTTCATTGTGTTGCGGCTTGTTTCCGTTGTGTTGTGGCTTGTTTCCATTGTGTTGTGCTAATGTCGTTGTCTTGTTGCTTGTTTGGCTCTCAACACACAATTATCTTCATTATAAGTTGTCACACTAACTTATCTTTCCATGCAGTGCTGATGCTGCTCTCTCTCCTGTTGCAGTCTTTGATCTTGAAATTACCTTAAAATTAATAAAATGTGGCGCATATCGGTTGCTTTCGTTGATGTGAATTCCGTTAAATTTGCATATAGCACGGGAATTGAAGATCGGATTTATATCCGTTTTGCAGAGACACCATTTAGCCAGGTGTAAATGGAACAGTTTTAAAAAAATCAGATTGATATCCGATCAGAGAAAACGCATGAAGTGACCAGGTGTAAACAGGCCCTAATATAGTGTGTGAATACTACAATGAGTTCTCTTTCCTGTCTTCTTGTGCTTGAGTACACAAATACACACAAAATTATGTCAAAATATCATCATAAACACAGTCCGTTTTGTCTTAAGTGAAAGCAAACAGTCGAGAAAGAAAATGCACAGTATATTGGATCTGTGCATTCAGTCTTAAAGTGACAGCAGCCTAATAAACCTGTCTCTATCTATGTCATTAATGTTAATCAAAGAACAAAAAAAGAAAATTGCTGATCTTGACTGAATAACTTCTGTAACTTTAATGAGGATTAATCCATATTATATTTGCAAAAATAAAACTTATGCAGTGTTATTTTACATTTGATTTTAATTTCTGTACCTAAAAATTGTTAATTTGCATTTATTTGTGCTATTGCTAAATTGTTTATTTGTTCTTATTTTATTACTGACTGTTTACTTGTCTTCAATAATGTTTGAAATCTGTATTAGTTAGTCTAGTTGTTTTTGCTGTGGTATTTTTGTTAAAACCACAAGCAAAAGTTCCTTTTGTAAGTGTTGTTTAGGCTGCTGATTTTCATTCATTCAGCTGCAATAGAAAGACACACATTTAATATGTTTGATTTTTTTTTTATATACCTTATTGGAATCAAAACTGGGAAATGTTAAGAATCAGAAATGATAAGCAGAATCAGAACAGACCCTGGATTTGTGAGATTAAAAGTCACAAATACTTTTTTTATTCTGTGGCGGAAACAGGAATCTATAGTAATCTGACTGGGTGGGTGTGATGTCAAGAATGTGAACTTGTTCAGAGTAAAGTGCAGTAAAAAAAAATAATTTGTTTTGCCACACAGTTTTTACAATATTTGGTTACTCATTAATGGAGTTTCATAATACCATCTGAAGATACAGATTAAAGTTACTGTCAGAAGATTTGCAGGCCTCAGTTACTTGTGAACAACGTGCACAGAATCAAATAGATCCTGACTAAGCTTCAATAAACACACATCAAAGAAATGCAGGAAAATCCCCCTTAAGAAGGGGGATTTTCTTGAGCAAACAGCATGAGGTTTTGAGATACTAAATAAGTTCCTGTTGAAGGTGACATGCTCTGGATCTTAGTGAAACTGTTTTACCTCTAGCAATGCTAGCTGAGGCACTGCAGGCAGCTGCTTTGTAAAGGTACTGCGGTTCACATCTCCATGGTGACCAAAGACATTTAGTGGCAGCAAAAGCAGAGCGGATGTTTTCACATGCTGCCATTCATGGGGGATTTAAACCGTCACAAAATGTCAGCAGTCATGGAGTCTGATATCAGACTATAATGTGAACGGTGGACAAAATACACACTCTTTTAATATTCAAGTTGAGTAAAAGTACACAAGTACTTACATTGAGTGTACTTAAGTATAAAAAGACAAAGTACTTATCTACTAAGACAGTGCTTCCCAAACCTGTCCTGGAGGACTCCTAGCCCTGCACATTTTGTATGTCTCCCTTATCTAACACACCTGATTCAACTCATCAGCTTGTTAATAGAGATTGCAAGACATGAATTGGGTGTGTCTGATAGGGAGACATACAAAGTGTGCAGGGCTAGGGGTCCTCCAGGACAGGTTTGGGAAGCACTGTACTAAGACTATACTTCATTATTTTTGAAATTTAAATCATGGGCTATTTGCAAGGCAACATTTATTGCAAGAAATCACATGATTAAAACCTGTGTGTTTTCTTTCTAAAGTGTGTTTTCTTTGAAAATCTGATGATGAAAAACTGATGACAAGATATTAATGGCTAATATGGCTAGAATTTGTTAATTTAATTTAATTTAATTTAATTTAATTTAAAATTTTATTTAAAATTTTAAGTAGTAAATAAAAGGTGGAAAAGTGAATAAGTGCAGTTAATCTTTTGGATTTTTAATAATTATTATTAATTGTAAACTTCTAGTATTATAAAATATACATGTATTTTAATTTAATATGCTAAGTTTATATTTAATATTTAGTATGTAATAATTTAATTTAATTTAATTTGTGAATAAGCAGTAAATAAAAGGTGGAAAAGTGAATAAGTGCAGTTAATCTTTTAGATTTTTAATAATCATTATTAATTGTAAAATTCTATTTTAATAATTATTAATAGAAAATCTAAATTAATAATGTTATCTTATTACCACATAATTCACTTTCAAATAATTCTAAATCAATTATCACATTGTAATATAAATAAGATTAAATGAAATTCCAAAATTAAAATTCCCTGATAAAATACAGGTTTTGAAAGTCAAAGTACTTTGTTAGTGTCCACCACTGGTGATTAAAAAAGTTATTTCTTTAGCCTGCCATGCATAAAAATAATTGGCTGTGTGTTTTTTGGGGGATGTGTGAAAATGTGTGATGACATAGCAGCATTCAGGCCTCATGACACACTCTTTCTGGTTCTCTCTCTCTTTTTCTGAGTCTCTGTTCATGAAGAGAAGATTAATACACACCAGAGTGATGAATGCATCTGATGAGCCATGGAGCAGCTAGCCACAGATCGGGTCTCATTAGAGCTGCTCCCCTCCAGGGACCCAACACCCCTCACAGGGAAATGACTTCAGCCTCATTGCTGTAGCTGTTTACGGAGTAGAGGAGAAAAAGACGAGAAAGAGGCCGATGGATCACATGAACCTGACAAACATCCATCACAGAACGAAACCTAGTTTGTTTGTTTTTTTTCGTTGCTACGGTTCATCTTTCAAAAAACTAACTCGACAAAACTGCAAAGATGCGTGCTTCCTTTCTTCCTGTCAGTGGTCTTTGTGTGCTGTGAATATGTGGTAAACAGAACACTACTTCGTGGGCAAGTACACGTGAATGAATGGGCTGAAAAGGTTACTGTTTGTTGTACGATTCTGGCAAAGTGAACCAAAAGATACAGAAGGAGGGACAGAGACAAAACACACTGAAAGGTTACCTCTATTTCCACTGACATGCTTGTGTATGCATTTGTTCTTCCAAGACACTGAAAACAAAAATCGTGACTCTATATTTTTGATCACAAACCTAATGTCTAGAGCTCATTTGTGACCTAGACATACAGTACGCACAGAACCAAAGCAGAGGATCTTTAAACTGAAAATTTGTCAACTAAAAATTACTCACTTCAGAGTCTCTGCCAGATCTCTAGACCTGTTGTCATCCTGAAGCAAATGTTCCAGCAAACCATCCATTCCCTGCAGTGTTGCAACGGATTGAATTTCACCAAAGCAGAATCCTGAACTGCTCTGATGGTTGTTTGTCTCAATGTGGCACACGAGAGAGTCAGTGAATAACCCAAACTTTCATTCTTCTCTTTGATCTTCCTGTCTCTTTGAATGCATTGTGGGATATCTCAGATCAACCCTAGACTCAAAAAAAATAAAAACAAAGCGTTATGAGAGCCAATAAATGAAAGCTGACTTAACACAAACTCTCTGATCACTGTGTGTCTCTTTTCTCTTTTCTCTGAGTGTGTTTTGGAAACTTCTGTAGGGGTACAGTATTAAAAAGTCTCCTAAATTCTGTTGTGTCAAGAGATCTATCTCTCTGTGTGGAAAGCTGGAACAAATCCGTCTGCGCTTCAACATCAGTTATAAAATGTGTGCAGACTGATAAAGGGAGCTGAAATGAGCTGTGACTGATTGTGCGTGTGCATGTGTGCTCAGCTCCATAACCTCAAATAAATACTGCCGTCTAGCTGGCTCATGGAAACTCTCCTCTTTAAACAACACTTCTTTCATCATTACCTGCTTCTTCTGAGTTTATCAGAGTAGTTTTGGGTACATTAAGTCTATACATGAAGGTCAAAGTGGAAATAGTGTTTAAAGGAATATTTCACCCAATAATTCAATTCTTTATTCTTTGAAACAGAGGAACAGATTTAATTTAATTTAATTTAATTTAATTTAATTTAGCAACCTAATCAATGGATATTGCATAATTTCTTTTATCAGAATATTTCATAATAGTGAATTTTAAATTAATATAAATTAATTTCTTATAAAAAGTAAAAAACTGTGTAAATAAATACAGTACAACTTAGTTGCTATGAATTACAATAAAAATGTTATACACTAAAAAAATGTGTAGAAACAAGCTGAAAATTTCTAAAAAAAAAAAAATAAAAAAATAAAAAACATACTCCAATAATTTTTGTTTTATTTACAATTGAAAAAATTACAGTGTAATATACAATAATTTGTAAATCATGAAGATAATTTAATCTATATCACGAACAACACACACACACACACACACACACACACACACACACACACACACAAAACATGGTCAGGTCAAAGTGTCAAATCAAATTTTTGGTCGCAAATTTTTATCAATTTTACTGGTAGCCCACTGTATGAAGAATTTTTTGGCTATAATATGTTTACTTTATTTTGCTATCCTCACTTACATAAATGAACTATAGTGCCTTGCACCCACTAGTAAAAAAAAAAAAAAAATCAGTCTGAATAATTTTTGGTTTGACTGTATATGTGTGTGTGTGTGTGTGTGTGTGTGTGTATATATATATATATATATATATATATATCTATATACAGTCATGTGAAAATGTAAGGACACCCTATTGAATTCCATGGTTTTCCGTATCAGGACATTTTAAAAAAATATCTGGTCCTTGGCAAGTCTTAAAATTGGGAAAATAAACCCTCTGATGAACAACAAGACATGACATATTGCACCATGTCATTATTTATTTAACAAAAATAAAGCCAAAATGGAAAAGTCATGTGTGACAGGACACCCTTACTGTTAACATAGGAAATAAGAGGGTGAGTAACAGTCAGGCACTGCTAATCAAATACCTTTGATTAACTGATCATCTGCAAGTGTGAGCACCTCTATAAAAGCAGAAGATCTGGCAGTTTGCTGGTCTGGAGCCTTCAGGTGTGTTAACACAATGACAAAGAGGAAAGACATTAGCAATGATCTTAGAGAAGCAAATGTCGCTGCCATCAATCTGGTAACACAACCATTTACAAACAATTTGAAGTCCATTATTCGACAGTGAGGAAGATTATTCACAAGTGGAAGACGTTCAAGACAGACACTAATCCTCCCAGGAGTGGACGTCCCAGCAAATTCACCACAAGATCAGATCATGTAATGCTCAGAAAAATGCCAGACAACCCAAGAACTTCACCACAGACACTACAGGCCTCACTTAACATGTTAAATGATAATGTTCATGGCAGTACAATTAGAAAAATACAGGACAAGTATGGCATGTTTGGAAGGCTTGCAAGAAGAAAGCCTCTTCTATCTAAAAAAGCATGGCAGCACGGTTTAGGTTTACAAAGTTGTATCTGAACAAACCATAAGACTTCTAGAACAATGTCCTTTGAAGAGACGAGACCAAAGTGGAGATGTTTGGCTGTAATGCACAATGCCATGTTTGGTGAAAACCTAAACAGCATATCAGCACAAACACCTCATACCATACTGGTGGAGAGCTGATGATTTTGGGCTTGTTTTGTAGCCACAGGACCTGGGCACCTCACAGTCACTGAGTCGACCATGAACTCCTCTGTATACCAAAGTATTCTAGAGTCAAATGTGAGGCAATCTGATCGACAGCTAAAGCTTGGCCAATGTTGGGTGATGCAAAAGGACAATGATCCCAAGCACACCAGCAAATCTACAACATAACAGCTGAAAAGAAAAGAATCAAGGTGTCCAATAGCCAAGTCAAAGTTCAGACCTCTTCCTGATTCAAATACTGTGGTGAGAGCTGTGCATAAACAAACACCCACAAACCTCAATAAACTACAGCAACGTTGTAAAGAAGAGTGGGCCAAAATTCCTCCAGAACGATGTGAAAGACTGATAAAGTCACACAGAAAATGATTACTTCAAGTTATTGCTGCTAAAAGTGGATCTACAAGCAATTGAATCATAGGATGTCCTAACGTTGTCACACATGGCTTTTCCATCTTGGCTATAATTTTGTTAAATAAATATTGGCACGGTGTGATATGTCATGTGATGTTGTTCATCTGAGAATTTATTTTCCAAATTTTAAGACCTGCCAAGGACCAGATCATTTTTTATTATGTCCTGATACAGAAAACAATGGAATTCAATAGGGTGTCCTAACTTTTTCACAAACACATATATATACACCGTGTGCCGAATTATTAGGCAAGCTGATATTCTGGTCATATTTTTTTTCCAAGAACATTTTACCAATTCCAAACCACGTCAGTCTTAATAACTACTATTGACTTTGTATTTAATCATTTATAAGTGATATATAATTGAAGGCTGGAAGTCAAAAACTCCTAATATTCAGGTGTGCCGAATTATTAGGCAGGTTTTCTTTTACAGATAAAATGAGCCAAAAAAAGAGATTGAACTCAGACTAAAAGTCAAAAATTATTAAATGCCCATGAGAAGGATGCAATACTAATGCAATAACAGAAATTGCAAAGTTAGGGCCTGACCATTGGGCAGAGAAATGCTCATTGGGTCAGCAGAGTCAGAAAAAACAGGTGGAGAAGAAAAGACATGCAAAAGAATGAAGAATTAAGGTGAGAAACCATCAGAAACCATTTAGTCTCCAGCGCCATCATTTACCAGAACTGCAACCTTCCTGGAGTCTCCACAAGTGCAATGTGTCAGGTTCTCAGAGACTTTGCTTGGGTTAAGAATCCTAAAAAATGACCCTCACTTAATAAGAATAGCATGCTGAAGTGTTGTGAAATATATTAAGACTGATTTTTCATAGGCTTTATGGACAGATAAGTTTTGAGTGACTCTTGAAGAACCAGCACCACATCCTCTTCACTGTTTGAAGAATTTATATTCCAGAATCTGGCATTACGGTTTAGGAGCTCATTTTAATCAATCTCTGCAAGACTTTTCAGAGTAGGAGATAGACTAAAAATGAGTTCCTAAAACTCATGCTCATGCATTACATTCCATGTACTAAAGTATGTTTGTTGTCAGCGGTGTTTATGTGCCATTTTTGTAGTTCATACAAAATATTTAATTTATAAAAAAATATTTTGTAGTTCATTCCATTCAGAAGATTTTCAGTGAATAAAAACATAAATTTGGTCTGTTTCTCACATCAAGCTATGATATGACTTCCCATGAAGTCATATCATATCATTCCAAGACTTGGAATGCTGTACATAAGCTGTATGGACCACTTTTATGATACTTTTCGGAGCTTGGCATTATAATAACCATGCATTTTTGTTGTATGGAAAAGTGAAGCTTGGACATTCATTTATTAAAGTCTGCAAATGCATATGCATGATCAAAAACGACATGAGCTGAAGTGCATAATCACATTCTTTTGGGTCAGCTGTTGCAGCAAAAAACTCCCTGCTCACACTGTCTCTCTCTCTCTCTCTGCTTCATAGGGATTTATCACAGTGTTGAAAATATCACAGGCACTGGGACTTCAGCATATCAAAGCAAAAAGAAAGAAAGAATAGAAGTGCTGGCTTAAAGGGATGATTCAGTAGCTCGTGCTGCAGTCAGTGTGACACAGAATGAATAACACATCCACTACCCATTCTTTCCACAACACAATGACCGAGATCAAATCACAACCACAAACAACAGAAAAACCTTAAACGTGCCTGTGAACATGTGAGTTGTCTGCTCTTCTCTGACAACTGAGTGCTTTTCCTAAATGATTTCTTGGTGCAGTCATGCACTCACGTATACGTCCACAACACATTGTCTCACCTCAAAACCTCGTGGCTCAGTGACGCACAAATGAAGGGAATGAAAAACAAAATATGGCTCTAGTGAGCGATTCTTGAACTGACGTACAGCCACATGTGCCTCACACGTCATTTCATGGCTGAATTTATACTATGCTGTCATGAAGTGATTAGTTTGTTTTCAAAATACTTTTTGTGGGATTTGACTTTTGTACTTTTTTATGCTGCACGACTTTCCCGTGTAACTGAAACAGTCTGTTCCCTCTGATCTGGGATCTCTGTCCCAAGAGTCACACGCTGCCCTATCTGGCGACAAGCCAAAAGAAACAGACCCATGGGACTTTCCCTTGTTGTTATACCCTAGAAGCACTTACACATGAGACAAACATGAGCTAGTGTGTCCAGTGAATGTTGTCTTTCACTGCATGGTATATATTTTTCACTTCGTACAAACAAGTTAAAACAAAAATACACTTAAATTCAAGATACAATACATCTTATGCAGTGCCGGTAGTGTTGGGGATTTTTCATTGCTTCTTTATGAGTGAGTTACTGAATCATTCAAACAATTTGTTCAAAATTCATTGCTTAATTTAGGAATTTCGATTCATTGATTCATTCTTCGATTCATTTAATAACACAAGAAGTCTTTAAAAGCAAATCACTGAATTATTCGCTCAACTGATACATTCAGGAATGAAATGCCACTAATTGTATGTTGCTCTGAGACATGCAACAGTTAATAATGTTGTCAGAGCAAAAATAAGTAACTCGCAATATTATGTCTAAGATGAAATATTGCTTAAATATACATAAGTGCTCAAAAGTTTGGTGTCAGTTAGACTTTTTTTTAAGAAATTAATACTTTTCTTCAGCAAGGATGCATTAAGTTAATCAAAAATGACAGTAAAGACTGATATAAAGATTTCTTTTTAAAATAAATCCTGTTCTTTTGAAATTTCTATTCATTAAATAATCAAAAATATAATGTTACAATTAAAAAATATAATGTAAACATTCCCAGAGTGTTTTCACTTGTGAAATATTTTTTTTTTTTTTTTTTTTTTTTTTTTTGTTTGAGCACCAAATTAGCATCTTAGAATGATTTCTGAAAGATCATGTGACACTGAAGACTGGAGTAATGGCTACTGAAAATTCAGTTTTGCCATCACAGAAGCAAAAAATTTTATATATATATATATATATATATATATATATATATATAGTATTTATATATATAATATTTCACAATATCACTGCATTTTTTCATCAAAAAATGCAGTCTCAAGTGGTGAACATAAGAAATATCTTTCAAAAACATAAAAAAATCCTTCTGACCACAGTCTTTTGAAAGTTATAATTTGTTATGTGTATTAATAATTTCAACAGATTATTCAAACACAATATGAATCAGATCAACTCTTACTCTTAAAAAAAAAAAAAAAAAATTTAACTTAATTTTAACACACTATTCTCCTAAAGTTCAGTGTTTTCACAGTGTTGTAAAAAGGAAACTGCTGAACTAATGCTAAAGGGCATGGGGCCTCCAAGAAAACAAATCTCTACATTCATCTCCCTGGCCTTTTACACAGAGAAATCGACGTCACTTCAAAGATTCTCTCCTCTCATCTGACAGTGAGAAGGATTTCTATAAATATCCCCCGTGGCGTGAACATGTCCCCTGTGTATACAGCACTTTAACACCACTGCTTACGTGTAGCAGGCCACGCTTAAGATTTCCAGCACAGTACATTGCGCTCTCACTGTTACTCTCCCCTCCCTGACACAATTCCCTCTGTCTCTTTGTCCATTTAATCTGCTTGTCTATCTGAGAATGAGATGGTAAGCCTCTCCCTTTCATTTTGAATGGCTCTCACATAAACCCAGATCTTTCCGGTATAGACGTTATAGGAAACTTTGCACAGCGCACTCTAAATTTAAAGCAGACATCATAGGTGTTAAAGAACTCTCACCAGGCCACTAATATCTTCTCCTGCTGTCCCACCAACCAGCACTCAGATACTAACAGGTGAATTGTGTTAGGGCTCATTAGCACAAAACACCATCTGCTTTTCTAGCTTCCTGTATATTCCTGTTCTGGGAATAGCAAGCTCTACACCCCCCACTGCTGGGACACAGTGATAGATAAAACCACTTTGTCACAGAAACATGCTACCTTGCCACCACAGTGAAAACCAAGCCTGGTGATTTTTTTCTTTTTTGTTTTAATCACAACTGAAAAGAACATTATGTGTAATTAGTGTTACAAGACCCTTCTGCTAGACAGATGATAGCTCGACTGCTTGTTTTGTTCCACTCAGAGGGCACTATGTGGCAAGAGGACAGTACATTCGATCATGGCAGTAATTGCATAAGCGCTGCTGGCAGTAACTCATGCTGTCATAATGGAAAGGAAGCAGCACCTAATGCACTATAAAACCACATATAGAGCCATGTTATGAAGACACTTCCCAGCAATCTCTGCTGAGGTCTTCATGTTTACATGCAGATGGGGATCCAGCTGCTGGGACGCAAGCTGAATGAACAATAAGGCACAGATACACCAACTGACATGACAGCAGCTTGTTTTCAAGGCAGATTCACAATCATTACATTGAAATTCATTAGTGTTCTGAGCAAAACTGGCGTCTAAAGCAAAAACACTGGTTCACTGTGAAATAATTGCCATCTGTGTGGTTTGAAAGGCCTGCATGTTTGACTGGGGAGATTTTCATTTCTACACTGTAAATAATGTGTGAAATTTATGGTAAAAAATGGCATCTGAGGTTTCTAGAAATTTGCTGAATATATATATATATATATATATATATATATATATATATATTACCATCATAGTAACGCAAGTGACACTAAAATAACGCAATACATATGAATTTAGCAACATAAGATGTAACATAAAAATATTAATAAATGGAAATATAACCCTGTAAAAATATTTAAATGAAATACATCAAATGTAATGTGTGACACAGGGAATTCTAGGAATGTAAATTTGTTTTTCACTGTAAATTATAAGATCCCTTGCTCTTTTTCACATCTAAAAACTGTATGTTTAAAGATATAATAATATTTGACTGTAAAATATATTAATAATATTTGACTGTAAAAGTGCAAGAAATGTCCTGTTTTACTATTACAGTTTTTCAGCATATAATAAGGTAACTTATCGTTAACGAATTAACAGGTTTTACTGTAGCATTTTTACATTTTAGCATCTTTTAACAATAAAAAATGGTAATTGTTAAAGGAACAGTTCACTAAAAACTTAATTCTGTCACCATTTACTCACCCTCATAATGTTTCAAACATGTTTCTTTCTTCCATCAAACACAAAAAAAGATGTTAGCTAGAATGTTTAAAGTGAATAATCAGTAACAAAATGACAAAAAATGTCATAACAGTGGTCAAAACGACGTGCTCAAGAAAAACAAAAACGTAAGTTGTTATTGACTAATAATTGTCCCCTTATGCTCATATTCAAATTGCATCTCATTCATGCAACGTGAATATATGCATATTCAAATTTGGCATGTTTGCAATTGCATTTACAAGACTTATGACAATTATATGGCTATATATGACTTGGAATATAGCATGCAAAAGGCTATTATGGTGTTTTTGTCATTATTGAGGTTGACAAGCCCTGATCACCTCTGACTTGTAATGCATTTAAAGAGCAGTGTGAACATTCTGTTAAACATCTCCTTTTGTGTTTTACACTAATTCTGGATTGGAACGGCATGAGGGTGGCTGAGTAAATGATTTTTAATTTACACAATTTCATTCACATAATTTTAACTTTTCTTTTAAGTGCTTCATCTAAGCAACAGCTCAAGCGAAATGAGTAAGTCCTGTGAGAACATATTTTTAATATGCACGATTTGTTCATCTACATTGGTTTCGTCTGCCTTTTCTACATGATTTGCAAAATTTGTTCTCTGCTCGAATTGCCAAATGTCCTCTGCCTTTCCAAAGCATGCAGACTCACTATATGAGCAGGCTAAAAATAGCAAATGAATTCAAATCTTCTCATCTTGCATGAATAAGCAAAACGTGTGTGTTGTGTGAGTGTGTGAGTGTGAGAGTGTGTGCTTGACCTAAGGGCAAACTACCCTTGCCACTGTACTGAAAAACATCACCAGTCTAAAATAGCCTATATATTGCAATAACGAGAAACATAATGTAGTTTTATCTGGGTAGACGAGAGTGGCTGTTCATAAACTTTTCATATTACAGTTCTGCCCTGACCCTTCTTTAGAGTAGCACTTTTTCACCTCAGAAAAGCAAGTTATCAAATTGACTTGTGACCTACATAATGAGTTGTGTTTCTTTCTGTGCTGTGTGACAGAGATAAAGCCTTGTTACAGCACTTCTTGTGTGGCACGGTCACTGTCAACTGCCATTTCATTAACCCAGCACATTTCTGAACAGCTCAAATAATCTTTCATGTACACAAGCTTCCATCGCATGCACACAAGCGCATTTGTGCCACTAATATGCGCACACTCACTCTCACTTCCACTTAAACAAACCCACACAACTGCACTCACATTCTCATAAACACAGCCTGCTCTTATCTCTGCCCCTGGATCCCGTGTGCTTTAATTTGTTTCAATTGGAGTTATTTGTGTCTTCCCTAAAGGATGCTTCAGAGTCTTTCCTGGAGGCTGCTGACTCTATGCGGTTCTCTCTCACTCCCTCCCACAGCACAAAATGAAAAATGAGACTCCCCTCTGCTTGTTACTTTCCAGGAAGAGAGGACAATTACTCTATTAGGACAAAATGTGCACGCAATCAGATCTGCAATGTTTTAAGGTGGTTTGCGTGAACCTTCAAGGCAGTAATGCACTAATGGGCCTGGTGCTCTGCCAAAAATGTAGAAGAGAAAATTAAGACGTGCTTTACGGCAAATAAAGGGGCTGGTATCAAATGACCTGAATGCATTCAAAACTCCTCTTAGGTGTCTAAGAGCCCTCTGTGCATGAGCAGAGCTGAGTAAAAAAGTGCTAATCTTATGCAACTGTCAAAGTGCATGTTACCCTTGGCCCTAAAAATGTATAAACTTGGTCACACCTAAAATTCATTGCTTTAGACTGCTAATTTGGAGTATTTGGAGTATTTGTTTATTGCATAATGTGCATTTCTTAATATTACGCCTAAAATGTGTTTTATATCACTATTAATAAGGATTGTATGATCTCTGTATAATATCAGTCTTTAAATGCAAGATGTACCTGAAGTATACTTGCAATAGTTCCACTTTAGCACAATCAAATATACCTCAGTATATCTTTAGTTGGACTTCAGCACTACTTCCGCATTAAGCACAAAATTAGTTGTTCCAATTTAGCAGACTGTTTAGTATACCTGTGCAGTATACGAAAAGTAAATCTTTTTATTAAGCACATAAATATGTAAATATATTTGTAGTATACTTAGCACAAAATAAATGTATTTCAACTAAATTTTAGTATTTTTTTTTCACTATGGTTACTCATCTCATTAAAGGAACAGTTCACCCCAAAATTAAAATTTGCTGAAAATGTACTCGCCCTCAGACCATCCAAGATGTAGATGAGTTTGTTTCTTCAACAGTACACATTTGGAGAAATTTAGTATTACATCACTTGCTCACCAATGGATCCTCTGCAAGGGATTGAAAGGCAGTGAATGGGTGCCGTCAGAATGAGAGTCCAAACAGCTGATAAAAACATAAGAACAATCCACAAGTTATACCATACAACTCCAGTCTATCGATTAACATCTTGTGAAGCAAGAAGCTGTGCATTCGAAACAAATCCAACATTATAGCATTTTAATTTTAAACTGTCACTTCTGATGAAAACACCAGTTCATAATCCATAATAACACTTCCTCCAGTGAGAAAGTCCACCCCCTGTCCTCTCAAATCCAAATCCACTGACATTTGTTTAGAACTGGTTTTTGCTTATAAATGGTGCTTTATCTGTGCATATTTCTTTTATTCATTTGAGACATTTTTTTCACTGAAGGAATTTTAATTTATGGATTACGGGCTCGTATTTTAGCCAGAAGCAACAGTTTTATGTTAAAAACATCATGATGGATTTGTTTCTTATAAACACGCACCTTTTTGCGTCACAAGAAGTTAATTGATGGATTAGAGTTATGTGGATTATTGTAATATTTTTATCAGCTGTTTGGACTCAAGTGTACTTTTTCTGACAACCATCTTCTCCCTTCCTCCTCATTAGTTCAAACGCAGACTAATGTTTCATTATATCATCAAAATGATGATGTCAGTGTTTTTAGCCCTTTGCTCTCTGTTTCTGTGATCAAGCGCAGCAGATTCTAGTTACACCGCAGTGTAGCACTGATCCCTGGGATTAAAGAGTCAGAACTGGAGACAGTGGTGTTTTCGTCAGTTGACTAATGATGGCAGTGAGACTGGGGTTGTGGACAGCTGGTGGAGTCCAAGGACTTCCTCATGTTTTGCTTTAGCTTGGTAAAGAGGCCTGTGGGTTTCAGTTGTTCCAGACGGGGATCATTTGACAGTGTGGGGATCTCCATACTGGGCAGGGTGGAGCTGAATTCTGGCTCAGTTACATTATTGCAGCAGCAGACCGCTGTCACTCTATAATGAGATCTGTGTCACAGGCTTAAACTGTTAATGGATTTACAGCATAGTTTTCAGTCTATGTACCATAAATTATTTCTTTGCAAGACTACTTTTTGGTTTCTTATTTTTTTATTTCCTTATCTATGAAAATGCATTTTGTTTACACTAAAGTAAACCATTCTTGAGAATTTGTTAACAGGTGAATCAGCTGAGAACAAGTCTGGGACATATTTTTCATGTTTTCATGATAATTACCCTATTGCTACATTTTAATCATCATAATGCAAAAAAAGATGTTTCTTACTGCAATGCAAAAAGATTTATATTTATTACATTGATTTACCTTAAAGTATTTTTACATCTCAAGTCAAATTGTTTGTACTGTCAGCCAGTAAATTAATCAATAAATTGATTTAAAATGACAGTAAAGACCTTTTCATTGTTACAAAAGATACTCTATTTCAAATAATGCTTTCCATTTATCAAAGAATACTGAAAAATGTTTCATGGTTTCCCCAAAAAATACTATAAAGCACACCTCTTTTCAAAAAGAATGGTAAGAATGAATAATATGAAATATTTCATATATATTTACAGTTTTTTTCAGTTGCTAACACCCCTTTGTCCAATCTATAATCGCATTTTCAAAACTCTAAACACAATTAGCACAACATCCGTCTGTTGTGACCATACCATTAACACAATTCATCTTGTTTTCATACAATATTCAGTCAATTAACACTTTTTACACAAGCTTACCCCATACCAAAATCATGTATCCTTCTGATCTGTTTTACAAATGCTTAAACACAGCATGACAGAAATGAAGACCTAATGTTCCAAACATCAAATATAGTGTAATGCCTCTACTTCTGAAACAAAAGAGCTGATAAGAATTATTTTAATCATTGATAATTGAGAATTAGCTCATTCAAATCTTAATTAATAATTTCAAGTCTTTCCATTACATGGCCATGCACAATAAAAAGGCACTCTCTGGATTGGTTTTGTTCAAAACAATACAGAACAACACAGAGAAGCAGAAAAAGAAAAAAATGTCTGGATGAGGGAGAGGAGTAGTTGGACCAGGACTGTCTGGTTTGGTTGAGCTACCAAATCAGACATCAAGAGACTACAGCAGACAGCCAAGACTGCTGAGACGATTATTGGCCCAACCTCCAAGATCTGTGTGCCTCCAGAGTAAGGAAAAGGGCTAAGAAAATCACTTTGGACCCCTCACACCCAGCCCACTCTATCTCTTCGTACTGTTGCCTTCTGAACCAGAACAGAACAGCTAGGCACAGGCACAGGCTAGTTTTTTTCCCCCACAGGCTATATTCAGCCTGAACAATTAAAGCATTCATAACTATACAGTACATTGTCCATCATAACTGACACATTTATACATAGAAAACTGAAAATTGTCTATTTGTAAACTGCACACTTGTAAATAGCATATCTGTACGTTCATTTAAACAATTACATGTTTTTCTCTATATTTCTATATAGTGCATTATTTAATTTTCAGTTTTTTTTATATTACTGTTATAATTCCTGTGTATGTCTGCGCTGTCATGTATGTTTGCACTATGTCCATACTTTATTCTGCACTGGAAGCTCCTGTCTTCAAGTCAAATTCCTTGTGTGTGTAAACATACTTGATAATAAAGCTCTTTCTGACTTTCTGACAAGGGAGAAGGAGAGGTAGGGGGCAAAAGGCAAAGGGCTGTTTGTTTTTTGTTTTTTTCACACACAGTAATTTCATTTAGCCAATAAAGCCTTTACTGCAGCAATTCTGTCACTTTTCTTTTACATTTTGTAAAATACTGATGACTCCTTCACTATGCAGTACACATACTATCTAAAATGAATCCACACATTCACACACAAAAAATGAAGTTCAGATAACTGAATTATTATTATTATTGTTGTTGTTGTTGTTGTTGTTGTTGCTGTGTTGTTTAAATGGATATCATATTATTTGTTCTATACAAGTCAAACTGAAACATGACAAGTAATGCAGTTTTTGTATTGCCATTAATTGCTAGAATTTTGGCAGTCTATGCGCTATGATTGACTATATGTTCCTGTTGGATAGAAAACTAGTCCAAATGTTTTGAATCGGGTTTGCTGTGTTTTGATAGAGTTAGTATATGTAGAAAAAGGTATTCAGCATTTTGAAATGTAGAGTTTGTATTTACTTAACAAAATGTGGTTTTGGCCAGAAAATTAACTGTTTAGCTAATTGTATGATGTTGGTGTGTTACTGTGTTAAAAGTTTAGAAAAAGTACTTTACGTATTGGTAAATGCTTGTTAGCAATTTAGCAAACTGTAAAATCTGAAAACTGTAAAAACTGAAAATTCAGCTTTTCCATCACAAGAATAAATTACATCTTAAAATATATTAAAGCAGAAAACAGTTATTTTCAATTGCAACAATATTTCACAATACTATAGTTGTTACTGTATTTTTAATCAAATAAATGCAACCCTAGTGAGCATTCATGTCAGGCTTGTGTATGTCTTGTGTTTTGTTCCCCATGTGTTCCCTTATGCCCATATTTGGTTCTGTTCCTGTTCCTGTCCTTATTAGTTCATTTAGTTCCAGCTGTGTGTTTAATTACCTGTTTATGTTCCATGTGTATTTATAGTGTGTTCTGCCCTGTGTTTCGTGTCTGGTATTAACGTCGAAGTCATGTTCCTGTGTGTCTCTGCCTGTCCTGTGTTCCCTGGAGTTTTGAGTTTGATTTATTAATGACTGTTTATGTTAAGTTTATCCTCGTCTCCGAGTTCCTTAGTTTGCCACAGAGCATTATCGTGACAATTAGAGGCTTTTTTCATAAACATTAAAAAATCTTACCAACTCCAAAGTTTTGAATGGTATATAATTATTATTTACAGTTTTCAGAATATATTAGAAAATGCATTAAACATTTGAAAAATGGTCTGGTAATGTTTCCACAAGATTCATTCTGTATAATATCCTAGAAGAGTGATTGCCTACAGGGAATGATGTAATCCAATGTAATGACATTCATCAATGTAAGATATCACAATGCAAAATTAATGATTCCAAAGTCCTGACAAATTTATACCTGCATTAGTTCCCATGCACTGCGCACTCAAATGAACATCAATTAAATCACCCACGTTTGCATTTAGTTTTACGCATCATTTAACCCTTTTTCTCACATGATAGGTAAAAGAGGAATGGAGCCTTCTAACCTCTTTTTGTCTGTGCAAATCACCATTCAGAGACCCTTTCATTGGGCGACCTATTGATCAGGAGAGGTAGGAATTGAGTTTGGTGAGCAACACAAACAGCGCATGAACCGATGGGCCACATTAGTGTTGCATGGATCCTCTGTCTGCCAGGTGACATGAGTTTACAAAGGCTGAAGTGAAGTGCTAAAGCACTTTACTAGAGACTGAGTGAGCAGGAGTGCTTTTAAGAGCCTCGAATGAGGGGTCATTAGTGCCTGAGTGACTTCATCAGACCAGACCATACTGCAGCTTCCTATTGCTGGAAGATGGCGTACTTTAGTGCAGACATGAGCAAACAGAGCACTGGGAATGGCTCTTTTAGCTTATTGACTAGCAGATTAGACCAGATCTCAACCAACACAATCTAATAACGGCTGCTCTCAGCCTCACGGGTGTTTGATGCTTGCGCATGGGCAAAGCTGGGTAAAATCATTACTGGTAACAAATTAGAGCACAGCCTCTTCTGTTTTGAGATTTGCATTCAGTTGTGCACTTATTATGAGGAAAGGAATGAGTCGATTCATTAATAAAATAAACAAGCCTCCAAAGGCTATTTAAAACAGCTTATGATACATGGCCATTTACCATGCAAAGGTGCCTGCACTCCTTAACCAACAGCCTAGGAACAAAGTCAACCATTGAATGTAAAGATTGACTAAACTGTTTGTGTGATTTAGGTTCAAATGGGAAGCACCCTGAGGGAGTGTGTGGCCTCTTTTAAATGCCAGATGTGTCATTCAGAGTCTCAGTGTGTCATATTGATAACAAGGACATGCTCCAAGGCCTTCGCTCGGTGACGACACACAGAGAACAGCAGTGCTGAGGTCAGTGCTGGTGCAGATGAAATTTCAGGCCCAAATAAACAAGCCTCTCTGTATCAACACTAGATTATCACTATGAGAGATCTGCTAATCAAAATATGGCATTTCCAGTCTTTGGCACACCGCATCTCTGATTTAATATTAGCAACTGTCAAATACAGACTGATAATGTCACAGTTATCAAATTGTTTATCATATTATCATGTTACAGATATGGCTCAACATAAATTCTAAACATTCAGTGATTCAGTAAATCAGAAATGGTAAAATAGCACCATCTAAAGGCATTGTAAAATTCATTGTAAAAGAAAAATATTTTGTTAGTGACATTATAAATAAGCAATAAAATGAAAAATACTTCATAATCTATTTAGTTAAGGATTAATATTTTAACTGTTAACTTATTAATGTATTTTACACCGTTTTTACATAATGGTTATATATATATATATATATATATATATATATATATATATATATATATGGTCACACTTTATTTTAAGGTCCAATTCTCGCCATTAACAAACCACTAACTATGACTTTTGCCTCAATAAACTCCTAATTTGCTGCTTATTAATGGTTAGTAACTTAGTAAGGTAGTTGTTAAGTTTAGGTATTGGGTAGGATTAGGGATGTAGAATATGGTCATGCAGATTATGTGCTTTATAAGTACTAATAAACAGCCAATATGTTAATAACAGGCATGCTAATAAGCAACTAATTAATAGTGAGAATTGGTCCCTATACTAAACCATTTAAATACTCTACCAACTATACTCTTACCATATATAATATAAATTATTAAAAATAATTCAAATATATTTTAATTCAATTAATTTAATTCAAATGTATTTTCATTTAAATTTCTGCATGCAATTTGTTCACTTTAAATGTATTATGTATTTATCAGTATTATATCGGCCACACTTGACTGAAGTTATGGTCCACTGGAAAACACATATCCGTTCCACTAGCAAAGTGACAAACTTCTTAATGCACACAAAGTGAGGAAGCTTTCAGCTTGCTTCCATTAAAAAGCCATTCTAATCAAAAAATGCATTATGCATTATATAATGCATTACGAATTCACAATGCTTCACTCACAGTCATTATTGAGCTGCACAACAACATTCACATCATATATGCGTATTTAAAACTAAAAGACTTAAATAGTACACATAAGACAGTAATAAAAGTATAAAAGTTAATAACGTGACAAAAGTAGTCGCCACATACAAATGTTTGTATTATCTGTAAAATGCTAAATCATGAGCTAGCATGAGCTGCTTGTTGGTCAGATACTTGCAATCTACTCTTTGTCCAATCACAAGTCTGTTCATAAAGGCATGATCTACATTTTCAGGCCTCTTCTATGTCCACCCCTTCGGGTTCCCTCTGAACTCTCCAGTAGGCCAGATAACCCCGAAGCTCTGCCCGTAGTTGGGCTTCAACGAAAGGAGCCTCTGGTCCCAATGGTTCCACTAGAACCTTGGTGATAGTATTCAATCTGAAGCAGGTCAATGCATGGAAGATCAGAACATGACACAGTATTAGTACAGCATCAACCAGTTCCTCAAAGGTTGTAACCTGGAACCCAATGCTTTTAGCATGGGCCTGGACTCCTGCTCTGAGTACTTGAGCCGAACGCAGTTTGAGGTGATTTAAAACATGGTCTTTCTTCACTTCTTCTCTGACCAGTCCATCAAATAGTAATTTATATAGGCCCACCTGAATAACAGATGGATAGTTTAAAGAACAGAAATAATGATCCAATATATACAGTATGAGTCAATAACGTATTAAGGTGTACATAATATAGAAAAGGAAAAAAGGAAGAAAACATATGTGCCAAAAAACATTTGCCAAGTTCTCAGAAATGTAGTTTTTGTTTTCATGTTGGTTTCATATGATTCGGCCATTTATAACATTTTAAAATATATTTTTTCATGGTAAAAAGTTTTTTTCTTAATATCATCAATTATTAATTCTTTAATATCATTAAGTTTTGGGGAGTGACACCACATGATTTAACTGGTTGCACCACATGACTATGTGGACAAAATTTGCTCAAATGTTAATATGCAGTTAAGTTAAAATATTGTTTTTCCAGTATTGTTATTGTTCACTAAAACTGAAAATAAAAACTATTCATTTTTGATAAGTTAAATACAACTGAAATAAAATAAAATATAAATATGAAATATGAAAATATGAAATGTTGCCTTGCCAACTAAATAAGTTTAAGTTGAAGTACTAAAATTACTAAAACTAATACTGAATAAAACAAAATATTAAACATTTATTTAAAAAATTAAAATGAAATCTGAAAATATAAAAATAAATGCTAATTCAAATAAGAAATACTATAATAGTATATAAATAATACCATAACACTATAAACATTTTTTTTCTTCAAAGATATAATTATAAACTATTACGCCAAACTATTTAAGGTTTTCTTTTTTAGAAAGTCATTCTTTCATGAGGCTTTATTATTATGATATTGGGACAGTTGTATCACCCTAACATTTTTGACTTTAAGCCCCCAAAATAATAATAATAATAAAAAAAGCTTTTTATAGAAAAGATGTATATGGGTCATTTTATGTGTG
The DNA here is from genome assembly GCA_039654775.1 of Spinibarbus caldwelli. NCBI lineage: Eukaryota > Metazoa > Chordata > Actinopteri > Cypriniformes > Cyprinidae > Spinibarbus > Spinibarbus caldwelli. The sequence goes on along the minus strand of CM077253.1, from coordinate 13,317,766 downwards.
AATTGCTTTTGTTATTTTATTTTAAATGTATTACAATTATGTATTTTAATAAATGAATGGAAAGAACAATAAATGACACTATATGGCCAAATGTATGAGGAATGAAGTCCAGTGAGAACAAGACAGCTGTTCACAAAAGCACAGTTCAATGATTTACTGCTGTATGAGTGAGGACAAATGCCATACCTGCAAATAAATAACTCCAACTCACCTGGAAGCAGCTGACTTTATCTTGCAAGGAGTTCTGTTTGCGTGTCTTGAGCTCATTTAGGACCAGCTCCCCCTTCTGGTTATACATGAGTTCATCAATGACCCCCATGACAAAAACACCTTCCTGCACACCAAACACAAGAAACTCTTGCACGTGTTCTCCTGTAACAAGATGTTTGAAAATGAAACATTTAAAACTGATCTGAGTACCAAGCCTAACACTGTTCTAACATTGTCAGCTCACCTACTTCCAACAGCGGAATCATGTGCAACATGTTGAGAAGTTTGACTGCTTCTGCATCTTCTCTAGTCCAGATATCTACAGGGACAACGTCCTGAATCTCCCGTTCTGGAGATTAAAGTCATGAATCGGATTACTGAATATGAACGAGATATCATGTTGCACTATATTCAAATGTGTATCAGTGTTCACCTCTTGATAAATGAATTTCTTTTCCGATCTGCACCTCAGCACGTTGCATTTCCTTTTTTTTTATCAAATGGTTGTAAAAGACTGTAAACAGTCTTCAGCTCACACCAAGACTGGTCGCACAGGAGGGTCACACTCAGATGCCGCTTGAAAATGTGCTGCATTGGGCTGAAGCTGTTTTCATGAAGGCTCTGTCTCTTTAAACCCCTCACATTTTTTACTGTTTCTTGTCCCAAAGCCTCTTCATTCCTGCTGAGTAGAAGAACAATGACATGTGACAAAAGCAAATAAATAACAAATGTTGCAGTTCAGCAGAATAACCTGGATTCCATGTCTGCATACAATATTTTCCACTAAGCATCATCCAAATGACTTACTTGTGTACTGATGAGGTGGACGTACAGGGGCTATCAAAGTGTTCACCATCAGTTTCACTATTGAGAGGACACCGGGGTTCTCGAAAGACATAAAAATACTTTATTGATATGAATAAACTTTAACAACTATGTAACAACTAAGTTGTATCTCATTATTTTAGTCTAAAGATAGACAGGTACATACAGATGATAGACAAACAAACAGAAAGATTCATACATAACACGACAGTGCCATCCTGTGCTCAGAATCAAGAGTATTACTACAATCACAACTACTGACCAAAATTACACACCATACTTTGTTGCTCGGAAGGGATGTTGAGAAATTCCGAGTCGCTAATATTATCCCAGTCATCGAACAGTTGTTGTGATCCAGACGCATCCATCTCAAGAAGCCCTCAGCTCATTCTAATCTTTACACCAACCTTTCAGGAACATAATATAATAATGTATGTAAAATATACACGTTTGTATATTTGTTAAAGTTGTTTTACATTATATTGCTCGAACATTTCCCTACAATATCCCGCCCCTTTAGTGTTGCCAACTCATTTTCAGGGGAAGTTGCTAAAGGAAGGTTGATTTGTTGCTAAACATTGCTAAATGGCGTTGTGATGTCATTGCATGATGACGTCATTATGTAATCATGACGCAAAATTATGTCACAACATCAAATCTCAGCAAAAAAAATATATTTTATATATGTTAATTTATATTTGTTCGTAAAATACTATAAATGTATAATATAATATTAAATTATAAATAACTAATTTTAAATATAGCATTGAATTATTGAATACTTACCCTACACATTTTTGTACAATTACAATTTAATATTTTTATTATTATTATCAGCTAGTAAACTATACATTCTGAACAATTACAGTTTTAAACAGTGTATTGGTAGTCAGTAAGTATGCTACAATCTAAAAGTCTGTAAAAATAGGGAACAATCTACTATGTTAATGTAGAGGAATTTTCTGTATTGATTTTTTTACAGGTGTTTTCCCTGCAATTTAAATTACGCATTGTATTTAGTGTTTTCAGGTTACAGCGGGAAATGGATAATGTCCTGGAAAATTACTAACTTTTCCATTTTTCTACATATTTTATTTTCAGTGTACTACTAACTGATCAACAATCACAGGTACAAGCTACTAACAAGAAGTATCATAAATGAACAATTATTCAATTATTATTCAATTGTTGTTTTTATTATTAAATTGAACAATTTGCAAATAGCAGCTAATTTAATTCATGTGATATGTGTACTGCTAGTCATCTTTGGTTTCCTCTTTTAATTTAGATGAAAAAGTGTCCCTTTTATTGTTTAAGTCACTTATCAAAAGTTGCTAAAAGTTGGCAAATAAATTTTAAAAATAGCTAAATTTGTTGCTAGGTGCTTTTGGAAGAAAAAGTTGCTAGGGTAGTATGAAAAGTTACTAAATCTAGCAACAAAATTGCTAAGTTGGCAACACTGCAGCCCATCAATATCCTTGTTTGCTACAAATGTATTCAATAGGCTAATGCTCGTTTTTGTAGTTAGTTGTACTTGTTTCCAGTATTTAAATAAAATTGGCAAATTAACACTCTAATGAAACAACGGTCAAGAAACATAACTGTGAACACGTCAAATCACACCATCTTATTCCCATATTAACACAGGTGGGTAGTTTAACTCAGGAATATAGGAAATATGCTGTTATAGCCACTAGTTTTGGCATCTTCACAATAACTTAACATTAACAATGATCTAAATCACAAATCTCTTGACGTTGTTTTCTCAGGTATCAAGAGGGTTAACCCTTAAGACTCTTCAGCGGAAAACAACACTAGATGAAACCCCTGTAACAGACCAGAGCTTCTCTATACAGTATAAAGCAACACCTAAGACCATGAGAAACCTGAAGAACAAGCCTGGAGGATGCACATGCTCCCAGAAGACCTGGAAACAGAAAAAAGGGAGTAGACAACACAAAAATGTGTCAGTAGGCTATCTGTAGCCAGGCCCAACCCATATAAAAACACGCCACCAAAGACAGCCATGATGAGCCAGTCCCAGAAGAGTCTGAGGTGGGTGGGAGTGCTGGCCGACCCTGTGGAAGAAGAAAAGAGGATTGAGATTTATAAAGCCGACAGAAGGAAGCGCTGTCTGGCCGCTCAAGAAGATCTCATGAAGAGCTTGGCCTGTCCTGACACCCAGTAAAGTTCTTGTATTAATTAAACTTATGCATAACACTATATAGACTTTAAAACAATTGCCTTCATATTTTATCTGAATTTAAGGCCATATTTGTAATACTATATCTGTAATACTTACTCACACCTCTAGGGGGCTCTCAAGAACAACAAATGAGAAGATTACTAGTTGAGCTACTTTGTATTTGAAGTAGGCTCTTGTTTTCAAGCTTGATGCAAAAATGCAAACAGTAAGGACAATGCACATTTTATTACATAAAACTCCAACATGTCACTTTAAAAACATTTATTTCATTTTAACAGTTAATAACCATCATAAAGGAATTTGGATTAAAAGAATAACAATTTTACACAGCACAGCTACAGATTTTAAAACCAGCACTTGATCAATGACTGTGCACAGAATTAAAGAGAATTAAAACAAGAACAGGAAATAAATAAAGAAAAAAAGTGCCACTGATAAAAACATTTTTAAACTGAAATGCTGTTATTTACATTATAATTTATTTCAAACACTGGTCTACGGATACCTCAATCTGCAGTATCAGGCACGATTGAGTTTAGTTCTAATGTGACCCCACTTCTCATTTTCCTTCACGAGTAACAATACAGAGAACAACTTAACAAAACCAAGCAGAGCTGTGGAAGTTAGCTAGCCTTTACATAAAGAAAATATGGATAACAGCATAAGTGTCCTAATGGAGACTTACAGTAGTAAAAATACACAGATAAGGTTAGTTTAAGATGGAGTTAATGTTTTAACCCAAATACACTCACCACTCTTGTGCAAATACACACTAACATACCCTGTTTCTACAGAAAAAACTTTTTATACCCTAATATATGAACTTTACCCTTCTACAGCTCAGTGAGATTGAACCTGTTAAAAAGAAACGTGTGTACTGAAACTCCACCTTTGTAACCCAGCCCTAAAATGAACTATTTTATTATTCTAATACTCAATTTATCATGGGGTAAATCAGTTTGCTCTTTAGTAAATCACATATTTCTCTATGGCCAAATATGTATCAACATCAAATCTAAACCTTCAAACCAATGATAGTCCAAGATCAGAATATCTGAAACTTGAATCTCACTATTAAATAATCAACCACTTTCCTACATACAATTAAAAACCATTGTTGTACATTACCACTGAGAACTGATGGAGAAAATCCATACAAATCTCCATATGCTGCACCTAACCAAACCTTCAAACAGAGCAACACAGTTGCTTACTCTCCTTCAGCCTAAAACAAACTAAAACTACACGTCTGTCTAGGGATCCCCTTTCCAACTGGCAACAATTTCAGTCAGAGTTTCCTTTTTTTCCTCTTTGGACTCAATGAATGCAGGCGGTGGTTTATAATTAGTACATATGATATGGGCGTAATGTCAGGGACAGATGCCCATGTGTCTTTCAAAGATCAGCGTGGCAATCAGAAGCCTGCAGCTCTACAGCAGAGAAGAAGCGCTTGGTCAGCTTGTGCCCGTCATAATTGAGCTGGGTGGTGTAGAAGGTCCGGGTGTGTTTGGGGTACACTATGGTGGTGCTCTGGTAGCGCTGCACCCGCTGACGGGGCTGGAACTCCAGCTGGGTCTTGTAATGTCTCCAGGTGCTCTGAGGCAGGGCCAACACCGTCTGGCTGCACATCTCCAGACCCAAACCCTTGGGCTGCAGGGTCACGTCTTGGATGAAGTGCCGATCTGAATCATAACGCACTGATGACGTGTATCTGTAAGAACACATGTAACAAGTTAGTGCTACATATGAACTGCACCTGCCCAGAGCAAATCGCTCGAAATCCCAAAATCATGTGATAGAGTCATAGGAAAAAAAAACAAACCTCACCTTATTTCTTTTAGTGGCAGAGGATCAAGTTCAATTCCTTCTCCATAGGACAATGCAAGCAACTGGCGATTATTAGGAACCTGTAATTAAGATGTTTTTTTTTTTTAAATACTGCTTTATAAATAAATAATAAATAAATAATTTTTATACATTTAAAAAAAAAGTTAAGTAACATATATAGTAAATATAAATTTAATCTTATATTATTCATTTTATATATAAATCTAAAATAAATTAAACAAAAATAGTAATATATAAAATAAATAAAATTTGACGCTTTTTACAAAAGCACAAATATTTCGCTAATATTTTTGTAATTTTAATAAATATAAGTAATATTTATATTCATTAATAGAAATATTTAATGTGCTATTAAATGTCATGGACTGGCATTAAGGCATCATACCACAGCTGTTCCTCTGTTCTCGTCTTCTGTAATCGGGGTACCAGCCCCGGTGCCCTGCAGTAACCAAACGCTCGGGCTCGGGCTCGGAGGCAGACCGGAGTCTGGACTGTCCAGCGGCCGATCGGCTTTCAAATTCATATCCAGCGGATCATCGTCACACACATTCCGCAAGTTCAGTCTTCCCACCATTGCTTTTAAAGTTGCTCAACACTTGCGGGTCAGTTCCACAAGCTCTTCAAATAATGCAGTTAAATCGAATTATGTGCAAAATTGTCTTTCTCTTGTTCTTGCGGGCAACCCGGTCTAACAGTGATCTGGGCAGTTCGTGTAAAGCAGCTGTGTGATGCCGCGAACGATCGTCGATAATCCGTTTCGTGGCGCTGGCTCACCGATCCCGTTTCCTCCGAGGATCTGAAACGCAGATCTGAAGAAGCTGCGAATGTGCTTATTGTCGCCAAGTTCAAATGACTTCATAAAAAGTCAGAGCAAAATGGAAACTTCCCTGACTTCGCTCTTGAGCGCATTGAGTCAGGGGGTTATCACCGGGGAACGTAACGCAAGTTTCCCCGTTTGTCTGCCTGCCTGCATTCAAAATTGTCCACACTCAAAGACGTGCATTGTTTTACACGAGCCTGCAAGAAAGGAGACGCCTTTAAACTGCCTCCCACTGCTGATTGGAGTGACAATTAGAGAGAGTCAGGAGGCCCTCCCTTTAAACACAGGCCAACTTCACATCGAGCTCAGAAACAAGTCAAATTAAAAATCACACAAATCAGTAAAGAAAAACAAGAACACTGTTTCACTGGCATCTATCTATCTATCTATCTATCTATCTATCTATCTATCTATCTATCTATCTATTTACCCATACATCTATCTATCTATCTATCTATCTATCTATCTATCTATCTATCTATCTATCCATCTATCTATCTGTCCACCCATACATCTATTCATCCATCCATCCATCCATCTATCTATCTATCTATCTATCTGTCCACCCATCTATCTATCTATCCACCCATACATCTATCTATATATCTATCTATCTATCCATCTATCTGTCCACCCATACATCTATTCATCCATCCATTCATCCATCTATCTATCTATCTATCTATCTATCTATCTATCCACCCATACATCTATCTATCTATCTATCTATCTATCTATCTATCTATCTATCTATCTGTCCACCCATCCATCCATCTATCTATCTATCTATCTATCTATCTATCTATCTATCTATCTATCTATCTGTCCACCCGTCTATCTATCTATCTATCTATCTACCTATCTATCTATCTATCTATCTGTCCACCCATACATCTATTCATCCATCCATCCATCCATCCATCCATCTATCTATCTGTCCACCCATACATCTATCTGTCTATCTATCTATCTATCTATCTATCTATCTATCTGTCCACCCATACATCTATGTCTATCTATCTATCTTTCTATCTGTCCACCCATACATCTATCTATCTATCTATCTATCTATCTATCTATCTATCTATCCACCCATACATCTATCTATCTATCTATCTATCTATCTATCTATCTATCTATCTATCTATCTATCTGTCCACCCATCCATCTATCTATCTATCTATCTATCTATCTATCTATCTGTCCACCCGTCTATCTATCTATCTATCTGTCCACCCATACATCTATTCATCCATCCATCCATCCATCCATCCATCTGTCCACCCATACATCTATCTGTCTATCTATCTATCTATCTATCTGTCCACCCATACATCTATGTCTATCTATCTATCTTTCTATCTGTCCACCCATACATCTATCTATCTATCTATCTATCTATCTATCTATCTATCCATCTATCTGTCCACCCATACATCTATCTATCTATCTATCTGTCCACCCATAGATCTATTCATCCATCCATCCATCCATCCATCTATCTATTTATCTGCTTGGAGTCTATCTATCTATCTATCTATCTATCTATCTATCTATCTATCTATCCATCGTCAGTTCATCCATCTGTTCATCTGTTCATCCATCCATCCATCCATCCTTCCATTCATCATCCATCCATTCTTCTATCTCTTCGTCCATCCTTCCGTCCATTCATATCATATCAATCATACATACATTAAATGTCAAAGACAACAGTTTTGTCAAAGCCAATACAGTCAACAGATTTTTATTAACAAGAATTTATATCTGCAGTTGATATTAAAAAGATGTTCTCCTATTCACAGAAGGCAGGAATGTTTTCATTTTAAGCAATCAACAGTATAAATCACAACAGAAATCAATGCAAAAAATATTGCAATCAAACATTACAGTAGCCCATCCGATACATAAATCATACATTCATTGCAAACATTTTAGCTTAGATATGCCCTCTGTTGAGGCCTTTTAACAAGTGCAAAGCCATGTGCAGAGAATAAACAATTATGAAGGAGAGGGTGATGATGGATAAATGATTAAGATTACAGTAAACCGATTCCAGAGTTATTAAAAGGACTATAAAATAATCTGTCAAACAATAGACAAAGACAATTACTTTCTTACTTTGCAGATGACGCAAAGTAAAAGAATGTATCCTCAGCGTGCACACAAATATTTCAGCATTCCAATAATCTCCCATGAATTACAGTTATTGTTCGCAGAGAAAATATGTCTACCATGGGAAAGCGCCGGTGGTAAATATTTCTTCCTTACAGCTCCTGTAGGGTTAAAACATCTACAATATGTTTCTTTTTTTCACCCCAACCTGGGAAAGTATTTCAAAAGCCAAAACAACTGGTTTGTCATTTCAGCAGGAGACAGGAAATCCCAAGCTCCTCTGTTGTGGAGCACCTGAGATCTCACTCTCCGACTCCACAGGCACCTTCACCCAGAGCAACAGCCAAGTTCCACACAGCCGTTTACTGTTATAGTGAGGGGACAATCAGAAAAACGTTGGCTTTAAATCATCTTGATGTTGAAATCCCAGACCAGAAGAATTTGTGCCAGAATAGCAGCAGGTTACTTTTCTGAGCCACACTGCCCTCTGTTTTGCTTTAAGTGCAAGCATATTTCAGAGAAATGTGCAAAGTAAATGACACTGTGGGTATTAGTGTTGTAAAGTGGAGGAAAAAGGGGGGGAAATGGCAAAATGACTCATACATGCCAGTAATGTGTTGAGGTTCAGGAAAGGACTTGAATCATAAGGCTCATAGTAATGCAAGTCATGAAAGCCACAAAGTTAAACCATGATCTGTCAGAGAACATAAATACATACAGAAGACATAGCAGTACTATTTACACACCATTTTCAGCATGTTAAAACTGGAGTTGAGACATGTTGTCAGGCCATGCTGAATATCCAGACAGAGTGCTCACATTAGTATATTGATGGAAATAAAGTTCCTTCTGATTTACTGAATCCTCTTTTTGATGAGTTTTTCCAGTTTGCGGATACGGGATGATTCCTGTTCAGGGGTGGGGGCACTTAAGGACAATGATGGGCCACCGTCTGGTCCTGATGGCGGATTAGGCAACCTCTGTCTGAACAGCTCCAGCATGGTGCTCTGCTCACTCCGTTTCAGACCCTATAGATTTAAAGATGAAAAAGGTAGACACTTTTGACCAATGAACTTCAAAGATCTTTTCAATCATCCAATCAGGTGTTTTTAATGTCATTTCAATTCTGTAATTAATCATTTAGACCTGACCTGACTTGACTTAGAATGATTCGCTCACAAATTGGACATACGGTATATTCACCAAATATAAAATCATATATTATAACTATACATTATTAAAGTTATGTGCACACACAATATTTTAACCCTGTATTATTTATCTGAAAAAATTTATCTGGAAAGCTCAGGAAGGATTTTTTTTTTTTTTTTTGGAAAGAAATTTAAGAAATTAATACTTTTATTCATCAAAATAAATTGATCCAAAGTGACAGTAAAGAAATGTATAATGTTAAAAAACTTTCTATTCCAGCTAAATGCTATTCTTTTGAACTTTGTATTTATCAAAAAATACTAAAAAAAAAAAATTGTACACAACTTTCCAATATTGAAAATAATAAGAAATGTTTCTTTAGCAGTAAATCAGCATACTAGAAGGATCATGTGACACTGGAGTAATGATGCTGAAAATACAGCTTTTAAAATATATTCAAACAGAAACATACAACTATATTCAGAGTTATTTTAAATTGAAAAAATATTTCAGAAGAGACTTCTTTTAAAAACATTAAAAATCTTTTGAATAGTAGTGTGTGTTTATATATATATTAGTGCTGTCAAACCGATGTAATATCTATGTTTTAACAATTTTAAAACTACTTTTATGTGGGAACCCTGGTTTACTGATGGTGAGATCTCATGAAATATGAGGACAATTTCCCTGATGCAAATAAAAGAGACTCACCTTCATATCTAGAATTTTCTGGAACGTCTCAGGATTGCTGTCAGCAAGGAGCTTGATGTAGTTGTCCACAAAGACCACGGACGGCTCATGAGGGGCCATGACCACCTGAGAGGTGAGGAGAAACAAGTCAGCTAAACTCCATCTGGGTTCTCCAAACTCTCAAAAATGAAACATTACCACATGAGACCAACCGCTCTGGGAACAGGAGACAACAAAATACAGTGATCTGACAGATAAAACACTAAACAAAGACAACTTGAAATGTCTATTTAAGGCACTCTTTTAACAGCGTAATTACTCCATGCTTGAATGAAGCTGAATTAGCCACACCGGTAATTTTTTTGTAGAGTATAATAATGAGAGAGTCTCAACTGAGCAGTAAAAAGAGGTTAAATGGGGTACAGGCCTGCATTGTGAATCTGTTTCTTTTCCCTCCAAGGGTGGGAGGAAAAAATGTTTAACTGTATATCTTGCAACTATTTAAATTTGTAAGAGGGCAGAAAAACACATGGCTGACAGATATGACTGGGGGGGGGGGGTATTTTAATCAGCATCCTGTGCAGCATTTCCCTTTATACAATACCTATTATTCTTTCTTTTCCCTTTACTCTCAGTACCTGAAGGCATAAGCCAGGATATGTGGATAAGGGTCAAAAGCAAAGTGGGACACGGAACACTTCGGATGGTCTTGAATTCTGAACGTTCCTTCCTTACCACAGAGTGATTTACTTAGCGACCGTCCTGGAGACAGGCCAAGGAAAAGCCTTGAGGAGGCTTGTTGTAGTTACCTCGTAAATGAGAAAGAAAGAATAGAGAAAACGAGAGGAGGGGGACAAAGTCTGCTTTTCTGTTCATTTCCAAAAGAGCCACAATGGGGGGGGGGGGGGGCGGGGGTGGGGTGGTAGGAATGAGACAGGCAAGAAAGAAAAAAAAAATGAGAAGACTGTGGAAAACAGCCACGTCTCACAGGCAGCAGCAGCATGCTTGGCTCGCGCTGCCTCCTTCAGCTTCACATCTCTCTGAGGTTTGGGCCCTGGGATGGGCAGGAACCAGTTCCCAGCCAAGGAAAGAAAGAAAAAGTGAAGACATCTTTAACAGATTATTCTCCACGTTTACCCTATAATGAGCGTCATGTGGACAGCCAAGCCACCACCAGCAATGAAGGTCCTATTTCACCCATAAACTGCTTAACGGGTGTCGCACTTCACTGATGTAATTCATCAACGATTAAGAAACAACGATGACAAAGCGAGACTGAGGTGGCAAACGGCTCTGCTATTGTTCCACTAATCAGAACACAAAAAATAACCCATGCTGATTTGTTTGGCCACATGGCAGCAGAAGGCTTGATGTTAAGGAGTGTATTGAAGTATGAGTGGCTCTTCCAGGAACCGCAGAGCAAAATGCTGATGAAGATGGAAGTAATTACCTGAGAGGCACCTGGGGTCCAACAAAGCCAATTATTAAATGCTAAACAGATTTTAAAGACCCACTGTATGCAAGTCAAGATCAAGGCTGGGTTTCTTACACAGACCTTTAAGTGTCCATGAATGGCCGCTGGTCATGTGTTCATCAAATTTGGCTGCTGATGTTGTGGTCACATCAATGAGGGCTTATTTAGAGAGATACAAAGTACAAAGATCTATTAAAAGGACAGTTCACCTAAAAATCAATTACTCACCGTTATCGTTTCAAACCCATTAGACTTTCGTTCATCTTTGAAACACAAATGTGGTAAACAGAAGCTGAAATGTGCTTGTGTGATACACGAGAACCAAAGTAGTTTGTTCTTGGATGTCCTCAAGTAAGTTTTGAGCTTCTGTGAAAACCAATGAGGTTTGTTCTTGAGCATCAAGTACATATGGTTCAGCCTTATTTAATGCATTAAAAATATCTTCATTTGTGTTTCATGAGCAAAAGTCTTATGGGTTTGGAACAACATGAGGGTGAATAATTAAAGATAGAATTTCATTTTTAGGTGAACTATCCCTTTAAGTTGGTTGGTTAGTTTTTGGCCACATTCCAGCTTCCTTAGCTATTTTCAATGGCGAGTAACAAGTTGAAATATGACAAAAGAGCAAATCAAAAACCTCACTTTGATAAAAACTTTAAAATGGATTCAGGTTTGACTTTTTTCTAAAGTGTTTACAGAGTAACTTAAGGTTTAAGAGACCTTAAACCAGCACAGTTTAATAAAATTTGTTTAAGAGATACTGGACTCTGGCATTAAGAGCATGATCTATTTCTTTAAGACATTTCAAAGTGGCCCATGTTTTCTTATAGTGTTTTTCGTCTTTTCTAAATGATCTTTGGATGATCTTGCACAATTAGAGCTGAACCCAGTATGAGCATTAGGTGGATTAAGGCTGAATTCCAGGCAGTTAAAAGACCAGGAGCAGGAAAGCCCCGGAGAGTCTAATAAAAGCCTGTGGAGCATGTGTAGGGCTGGAGATAGGGGTCAGGGAGAAGAAGGTGGGTCTGGAGATCAGGGGGAGGAAGATTCACTGAGGCACAAGCCATCCATTCCTCCTGTTGTATTTGATACAACATAGAGCTCAGATGTCCAACCAGAACATCTGTCTACATATAATATTAAATGGGACATACCATGGAAAACATGACTTTCCTTTGTGCTTCTGAATTTATGTAGACATACTCTAATGTTTAAAACTAAATTTGTCAGCCTTCCCGGACCATTTAGGAAAAATTGGGTCAGAAATCACCATGCACCCCAAGTTTTAAAATGACAGTATTCCTGCACTTTTTGGGTGACAATTATTTGATCTTTAAAGGGGTTTAAGTCCTGTTCACAACAAGATGAATGTTTAATGCAAAAATCTGGTGCGATAAATAATTTAATTTGACTAAATGGATGTTAATGCATCTATTCAGACAGACAGGAACATGTGCATGCCATCAATGCAACAGATTTTTATGGACAGTTGTTCTCAACTCTTTTCCATCGCTTTGCGAAGAAAAATGATCAGTCAGGATTCACCCTTTTTGGTCATGTGCCTGGAGATGCTGCGGTCACACTAAACTACGACTACAAACAGACTGTTTTGCTAATTGACAATAAATTGTAGAGGAGGAGTCCAAAACATCTTTCTTGTCTCTATGTCTATTGTATTTACTTTTGTCTGATAAACGCCATTGCGAAAACTAAAATTTGAACAGCTGTTTGAAAAGTTGTAAATACTATTTGACTTTGCTTCTTCTCCATGACAAGCGGGTGTCAAAAACAGAAAGGTGCGCAGCGCTTCGTGTACCAGGGTTTTCCTGCTTTATCGCCACCTACTGTCAGAGAGTGAAACTGCATTTTCATTTAGCCTACCTGCCCTTTTTTGCCGCATTAGTCTGAACAGACAAATCGCGTACGAAAAACATTATGTAGCTTGAATGCTACTGTCATTAAAGCAAAATGGGGACAACAAACACTTAGTTCTGATCACGCTGAATTCGATTTCAAATCAATGCTTCTCTCTTAATATTATTGCTTTTTAATATAATTTGTAGTGAGAAAAAAACTTCAATTAGAAAAATGTTATAAAAGTGAACAAGTTTGAACCTCAATGTATGTTACAAGTCTATGTGTAAATATAAGTAGAGATCTATGAGTGAAGTGGACTGCTAAACTGTGGACTGCTAAGGCTGCAGCAGGAAAGCCAAGGCATGTGAGCACTTCCTGTCTCTCAGAGAGAGCTCATTAAACCAGACGCGCACAGCTTAGTAAATAACTCCAACCGAGCGCTGCACCACGCAGAGCTTTATGAGCAGCTGATCATTAAAGACTTTCCTGTATTGAGCTTCTCATCAGGGAGGCCTGTTTAAAACAGAATCGGGTGAGCGAATTCTCAAATGTTTAATGGCCGTGAATGCACGTAAGGTTCCCACCTTGAGGATCATCTCTGCTCGAGTCATTCCTTTAACCACTATTTTGGTGTAGCTGGCCGGGGCTTTACGGACCACCTGAGAGCCAATGGAAGGGAGGTCTAGAAGAACGGTCTTGAGGGAATGTGTGTCCAGGAGTAACTGTTCAGAAGAAAGAAAATAAGGACATGAGTTCAGAAGGTCCATGAAACCCAAACATCCCAGTGTCTGAATCTCTACCTGCTCTGCTCCAACCATGCTGACTGGCTTACACCTGAACAGGTGGTTGATGAACTTTGGAATGAAGGAGCTGAAAGGAATGGATGAAAGTAAAACACTCAGTAAGAGTTTAGCAAATGCTATGTTATGAAAGAGCCTTTGTGGCACTGATTAGTGAGTGGCTGCGGTACTGACTTGGTGAACTTAATGCAGAACTGGGTGAAGTATTTCCGGGTGGAGGCCAGGTTGTCTCTAATGATGGGCACATTTTGTTTGATGTGCATGATTACAGAGGTCACATACGGGCTTTGGTCTCCCACATGTTCCACACTCTGCCACGGCATCTGTACAAACATACACAAAGTCAACTTCAAGGATAGTATAAATATTCTGAAGACACTCTCAAAAATTATTGTGAACTAAAACTAAAAACTGAAATAAAGCTAAAATAAAATAAAATACAGATATTTGATGAAAAACACAATGAAAACACTGGAAACTAGAATAAGAAATAAAAAAAATAACTTTAAGCAAAATTACTAAATGTAAACTAAAATAAAAATTAAGGCTAAACAGAAACATAAAAAACTATTAAAAATGAGAAAAGCAAAGCACATAGCAAAATTACTGAAACTTAAGCTGAAAATTAAAATAAAAGCTGAAAATATAAAAATAAATGACAAAAAATTCTGCCTGATACCGATAAGCTAAATTATTTTCATGTTATGGCCGATAGCCAATAATCGTCTGATATTAAAATTATTTTATTATTTTGGCTATTTTTTTTTTATTATTATTTAGGCATCACAACATTCTAATGTAGAATATGGAAAATGGATGATCATTTTGAGATTTGCTAAAGATTACGTTCAACAGTGTTATTAAATTATTAGGGTTTTTATAAATTAACTTTAAGTGACTGTTAGATAAAAGCAAAAGTAATTAAATCTGGGAAATTAGAATCTCAATTATACATCCAATATCAGCAGGTATGATAAATTAAACTATAAAAACTTTACTATCGGCCGATAACTGCTATGTTACCGATAATATGGTACCTTGCTCATTGCTGTGAGAGCTGGATCACATGCAGCGTCCAGGTCCTGAACCAATAGCTGTATACTGTTTGAGATAACCCTGCCAAACAGAGAGATTCATGGGAAAATTACTTAACAACTAGTAATTAATTTCCTTGGGCAAATATGCTTTTACTTAACATTGAGTGTCAATTACTGTGACTGGTATTTACGTGCTAAAGGTGTCCATCTCCCCAGTTAAGTTGATTCTCTCCATTAGGGACTTGTCCACCTTCTCCTTGAGCTTCTCCTCCAGCTGTGGATATGATAGAGGACAACTGCATCATTAAAAACAAAACCTATTCATTAGTAACAAGTGAATGAAGCATGTGTGGTGTGTCACCTGCTGTGTGGTAGCCAGGCAGTATTCAGCTGTGCTTAAGATGCTGCAAATAAGACACAACTCTTCCATTGTGAACTTGGCCACTTCTGATCCCTCTTTCTCCTTCAGCAGGCTGCTGATGGTTAGACCACCACTACTGGTGCTGGTCCTGCATGCAGACATGCACAAACATAGTTACCAAAGCACCTTAACTCAACCCTCCGGCCCTCCCGCTAAAAGAAACAAAAGAAAAACTGCATGGAAACCACAAGCCAACTTCTCCAAAACAGATCTTTTTTGAAACTCCCAAAGACAATACGGGGTAAACCACACAAGGCGACGGGTGGGGATTTTTCTTCCTTTGAAGAGCGGCACAGAGAAATGCGACCACACAGAGACGACCACTCGCTCTCCTCTCCAGCATCACCACAGCATAACACCCCAAATAAAAGCCCCAATGACTAGGAGGATCAAACTTTAACCATAAAAAGCGAAAAAGACAGAAAAAAAGACCAATCAGGTGGCTTGACTCACTTTGGTAGGTTCCCAGAGAGGATCTTCCAGGCATACTCGCGCAGATACTTCTGGAAGATGGTGGTCAGAGCAATCATGGGTTCTCCGGTGCTCAGTTGTGAGCACTGGACCATACACTTCTTGTAGTACACGAAGAGATCTGCACAGCTGGGGAGCACAGCGCCTCCCTCTTCTGTACCTGATTTAGGGGAACCCTGTGTCCGGAAATCAGCAACAAAACGGTCGATCAGCTCGCCAAGATTTCTGAGACAGAAAACAAAAGGATTAATGACAGTGGGCCTAGATGGAATTTGCAGACTTTATCTGCATTTCCTGCACTATTTATCTGCATAATTCTGTGGAATGGATTTAAAAATGACAACATTACAGAATAGGTCATTTTATTTTTTTATTAATTCATTTATACATCTGTGGTCATGTTTTTATTTATTTTATTATCAAAGATACCTGGATGGGTTAAGTTCTAGATGTTTTGAATGTGTTCAGTATACTGCTTAGTTTCAACATTAAAACAAATTTGCAAAACATTTGCATGGTTGACCTTTTTGGGGGAAAATTAAATTAAATTAAATTAAATTAAATTAAATTAAATTAAATTAAATTAAATTAAATTAAATTAAATTAAATTAAATTAAATTAAATTAAATTAAATTAAATTAAATTAAATTAAATTAAATTAAATTAAAAATTAAATTAAATTAAAAATTAAATTAAATTAAATTAAATTAAATTAAATTAAAAATAAAATAAAATAAAATAAAATAAATATTTGCAAGGTTTTTGGGAGACCCATCTGAAGGACACTGTGTTTTGTTAGAAAAACTACTAAATAAAATATTTTCAAAAAATAAAATAAAAACTTGGTAACTTAAAGCATTGTTATATTTGTAAAATAATTTAAAAAATAAAATGAAAGCTAATGCCACATATCTAACTAAGACCGAAATCATAATGTGTTAAACTTGCTTTGAACAGCATTGTATTGTCAGGTCAGTAAATAGGCCATCTCTCTCAGCACTGAGTAATCAGATAGATGCTA
This sequence comes from Spinibarbus caldwelli, assembly GCA_039654775.1. Classification (NCBI taxonomy): domain Eukaryota; kingdom Metazoa; phylum Chordata; class Actinopteri; order Cypriniformes; family Cyprinidae; genus Spinibarbus; species Spinibarbus caldwelli. Next base: position 13,300,819 of record CM077253.1, on the reverse strand, counting down.
ACCCCAAGAGAAGAATGTGGACACTCTCATGCCAGACAGGTCAGTGTGAACTGGTATAATGCAAGCCATTGTTAACAGAAAGGTCATTCTGTTTAGGCAGTGCCAACAGAGTGTTACATGGGCCAGAGAAGGGCCTGTACAAGAAGCCCTTTGCTTGAGAGCCTTGTGGGTTTAGAGAGAGGCTAAGTAGGAAAAGAGAGGTAAAGAACGAGAAAAGACAAGTAAAGAAAGAAATCAGCTGCTGTTTTCAGGTTAACAGCTAATGGGAACCATTTTTGCCTCAGTGGTGAGGCGGAGAGAGTCAGACAAGAGAACTACTAAAAAGACAAGAAAGGAAAGATCACAAACCAAGTGCATCTGAAATGGGGGTTGGTGAGGAGGGCCCTTAAATGACCCTGAAATGAATGGACTTCTTATTGTGTGACTCATCTGATATGATTGTGCGCAATGTTCAAGCACGTTCTACTCACTTATCCTGTGACTCGATGTAAACGTAGAGATGAGGCTCAAAGCACTTGGACACAATGCCATGGAAGGGGTTGTCTGAAGCCTTGGGCTTCTTTGGCTGTGAACAGGAAAATATTACTTAATCAGAAATTTCTTAAGAAGTGTGCCAGTATTATTTTAATATCATTTTTAATTATTATTTATTTTATTTTTTTTGTTGTGTTTTGTTATTTTTATTAAATTTAGTTTTGCTTTGTTTAAATGTATATATAGTTATATATATAGACATTTAATTAATAAATTAATATGTATTTATTAGTTTTGCTTAGTTTTAGTCATTTTAGTACTTCATGTTAAACATAAACAAAATGAGAAATGCTTGGCAAGTAGATTAAATAAAATAAGTATGAAAAAATAAGTTTGATAAAAAAATATAAATACATGTTCATAAAGAAACAACTAATGAAAATGTTTTTATTAGTTTTAGTTTATTTACTTCAAGTTAAACAAGAAAAATGAAACAAGATAACAGAAAAGAATAAATAAAATAAGTTTGATAAAATAAGATTAAATAAAAATCGTTTTTATTTATTTTTTCAAATGTATATATATTTTTATTTTTATAAACTGAATGAAAACTGGAAATGTTGCCTTTGCAAACATATAAAAATAAAGTATATATATATTATTATTATTTAATTTTTTTTTTCTGTTTACATTTATTTTATTTCAAGTAATGAAAATGCTTTTTCTGGTTTTAGTTTTACTTAACGATAATAACCTTGACGTGCTACAGTGGCACCAGTGTGATGGAGAAAGTGGAAGGAAATTCTATTGCGAAACACCACAGTGATAACAGTGAACTTCTGAGGAACCTAAATCATCATAGATGTTCTTACAACACCTGATACTGAGAACATCATTGCCAATTTAAAGATAAAAGGAAATACATGTGCAAAAAATAAAAGATCTGAGCCAAAGTCAAGCTGTTATATTGAAGTACATGTTAAGAGTTTGATAAATAGATGGCAAATATAGACTTGTAAACACACGGTGCCTTGAATATTTTCATAACACATCAATTCCAGAGAATATGCGCCTGATCCGGGCCATAGTTCAGATGTGAGTCAAATCAAACTACATTAGAAAGAAATGTAAATTGCATGTTGGAACGGTACCAAATGCGGTATCAGTTTCTATCAGAAGATGGGTGGAGTAGACTGCATATGGTACATATGTGGTAACTGCTGCATAACAGAGTGCAAATAAAGATAAGCAGCCTCACTTTATCCAAATCTTCATCCTTTTCTGATACATTGTCCTCTCCTGACTCGTCTTCCAAAAAAGGGTTTGTTGGTTCTAGAGGCGTCTCAGGTTTTTTCTGCTGAGAAAGCAAAGGAGAGCCAGATTACCAGAATGTTCACGCCCCAGTTAAACCCTTTTGTGCTCGCCTGCAAACAGGGAAGCATGGCCTCACCCCAGGCCCGTTGTTTAAGGTGCAGCCCGAGAAGCGCTTAGCCAGCAGTCCCTCGAAATTGGTGGTCCTCTGAATAGCAAAGAGCAAAAGCTTGACCTCGATCTCCCTGGCACGGGTTCGCATCAACTTTGCCAACTCGGTTCTGATGAGCAAACGAAACACAGACATAGACACAAGGCTGTGAGCGAAACCTAACATGCCAAGTAGGACTAAGTCTTCAGGTCAGTGCTTTAATAGGCCAGTGTGTGCAGATGCCTGGTTTGGCTGTTAAAGGAAACCACAGTGGATCAGTGCTGTATTCAAAAGAAAAGATCCAGTTACTGTCAGCTTGAAAAAGAATCGTTTTGTGAGAAGAAAATAAGCCTACATAGGGAGAAGATGGTGGTGTGGTGTATCCATTCTTACATAAAGCTTTGTCAAAAAAGAGAAATATATTAGATCGGAATACAGCGGACCTCAAACGTTCTTTCCAGGCACTGAGGGTTTTGTAATGACTCTCTTGAGAGGAATTCGACTATAGACAACACACATACTCATCAGAACCATAGCCTACTTTAGACTGTCAATACCACTACTGAAATCAGACATGTAACCAGTTCCTTTCCATCTAATCATTCATGTCATACTGCGTACAATTATGTCTTTTGCTAAATCATGCCATAGTTGTGTGCTGCCTAATGTCTAGCCTTCTAAGCTAACCACTAAATGCACATGTAAAACCCAGGTGTATTTTCTCTATGGGGTAATGGAGATAATGAGGATTTATGGTACGCTCACATCATGTCAGAATTACCGTAATTACAACTCTACTCAGAACTGCTCATGTCTCCAGACTCAAAAATTATTTGCTTCTATGGCAACACTCATTACACCAAAATGTATCCATGTCTGGCTTTGTTATTGAAGACAGCAAAATACATAATTACTATAAATGCTACAACTCTGTATTCTCTTTTCAAAGTTTTAAAAACAGTAAAATTAGAGGAATTTTTTTTTTTTTTTAAATGGAGAGCTAGAAATGTACACTTCTGTTCAAAAGTTTGGGGTCAGGTACAATTTTATTTTATTTATTTTTTTTAATTTATTGAGGCAATGAGATAAGACATGCCAGAAGAAAGAAGGCAAAAGGCAAAAAAAAAATTAAATACAAGTAATAATAATAATAATAAAATACAGCTATAATAAATAATGTACACAGATATAGTAATTTTTAAATGTTTTTGTAAGAAGTCTCTTATGTTAACCAAGGATGCATCTATACGATCAAAAAACAGTAATGTATTAATGAAATATTATTATAATTATTATAGTATTAATTTCTTTCAGACAAAAATAAAATCTTACTGCACTCAAAGTTGAACAGAAGTGTAACTATCGTTAGTTAAAAAATTTAATTTTGGATATTTTTACTCAACATCACATGAATTGAAGCTTTCATAGAATGTTTATGTGTAATTAGAAGATCAATTATAGTTATTTTTACATCAAAGTTGTGAATTTCTTACATGAAAAATATGAATAAGCATGAATAAATATGATTAATGAATATTTAATTTACATTCAACATTCTATATCTCAATATCTGCATAAAATGTGGATGGAAATTTGACTAATGAAATGAATAGCCATCACAGGTCAAAAACTTATGACGAACCAACATTATGTGAATGCAGCATTAGTGTGAGATGTTCGATCAGTACCTGGTGATATGACAGAACTCTACAGCGATGCGTTCGGTCATGCACCACTCCTCAGGGAACATTCGCCCATACTTCTCTTCGTAGTCCACAAGCTGACGCTTGATCCACGCGTAGCGCCGATCTATCTTGTCGAGCCATGCCACCTGCACTCAGGACAAACAGAACAAGGTAAGTGTGATGGTATAGCACAATTTCAGCATGTACAGGACACACAAGGTCACACTCACATCCTGGTTTTCTTGGAAGAGCACTAGGTATTCTGAAAGGTGCTGCCTGATGAACTTTTTGATGATCTCCTGCTTAATCCGAGGATCCAGGACATTCGCCACCAAGCAGGCATCTCTGAGAACAATGCTAGGACCTCCAGATTTCTGTAAGTATCAAATTAAATGTGTCACAGCAATGATATAGAGACTTGCTAAGCACTGAGAGGTTACTCATAATCTTTACATCAGAGCACTGCATCTGTACCTTTGACCCCTGGGCAGGAAAAGTCTCTTCGAAATCGGCCAGTATCTGCGTGCCAAGTTCGCTCTGTGCAGCTTTAACTCTGAGGAGGAGCAAAACAGATGGGTGAGTGTTTACAAGACACCCGGTGGTCTCAGGATTCCCTGGTGTCTAATGAGTGTTAAAAGCAATAAAGTCGTGATACCAAAATGTTGGAATCTACAGCAGTACAAATTAAATTTTGGTAACACTTTAGTATAGGGACCAATTCTCACTATTAGCTAGTTGCGTATTAACATACATATTATTAACATATTGGCTGTTTATCAGTTGTTATAAAGTACATATTCTGCATGGCCATGTTCTACATCCCTAATCCTACCCAATACCTAAACTTAACAACTGCGTCCACTGCGTTTACTTTCGTCAAGACAGGCAATTTTACCAAGACATGCCAACTGGCCTTGTGTAGTCACGTCACTACAAAGCTTTCCTTGCCCAGCATGTACTGTAGAAAGACTGGTATATTCACCACATCTTTTCACATTCAACAAAATACTAAATACCCGTACTTTTGACATCTCTAGTCATGGTCAATCCCAATGTACCTATGTATGTCTCTATAGGGAATAGCTAGTACCTAGATCTCTTTAAATGATGGCAGCCCTTAGAACACATGGCACTGGGAAAATAAATGGAACAGAGACAGAAATATCAGCTACTTGTAAGAAAACAGATGTAAATTCAAGTTGTATTAACTAATAAGGCCAAATTGTACTTTGGACCAAAGTCTCAGAAATCTAAGAAGCAGTGTAAAGTAAGCCCAATCCCATCAAAAGGGTTTGGATGAGCCACGACATGATGATTAAAAGATGCTCTTTTCATTTCTGGATTATTTGCTGGCGCAAGCAGACTCAACACAAGTGTCATCCAAAATAAACAACAAGATACTCAGAGGGAGAGTGAGCGAAAGAGAGAGATGGAGACACATGCGCTTGCCAGTCAGACACCAGTCTTCAACGTGGCACATGGCTGCCAATTTGCTCTCTCACCAGCTCCATTAAGACCTCGACACTGTCTGAACCGCAGCACATCCCTCAGCTGCCGCCCCTGATCAAACATCCCTGCCACACCTCAAAACCAACCAGACATCTCCATTTAGGGACAGTCGGGCTCAGAACGAAAGCATCTCAGTTTCTCCATATTTGGCATGCACTAATATTAAGCATCACAAAAATCCAATTAAACATCACAAGAATTTCCTCAAGACTTAATATGTGGTAAGCTCTGTGCAGTTCAAAACAACATCGCTAAAATCGGTCCATCTGATCACCGAAGGGGGTCTAATATTATTTACATTGTAAATTCCTAGGCACAATCCCCACCCTCATCAAATATAATCTCTTTCTACACCACAAAAGAAACAGACGAGAAAAAACCGAGTCACGCAGCGGTCAGAAACCACTGATGTACTTTGGCAAACTTAAATGCTGTTTTAACAAAACACTGGATTCGCTTGATGTACAAATGCATGCTCGACCAAACAAACTCTCATCATCACTCAAGTCCGGCGTTTAACATATGAGGTCCGTCTGTGAAAGGTCCTATGAACCAAAGGGGTAAACTTGACTACAGGGGCACTGAAAAGGAAGCGCGGATACATGCTTTTCCAGAGAAACATTTAGAACCTGGAACAATCAGAGGAATCGTTTTTCCACATCAAACACAGCCTTCCTTGCCATCTGCTTATGAAACAACAGCTTTATCAGAGCATCCAACATAAACAAGCAAAGGGAAGCGCAGAATCGTAGAGACCGGAGCCCTGTTTCTTTCCTAACAAAAGGCCCATGGACTGCACCACCCAAACCAGAGCGAGCACCTCCTCTGGGAAAGGCCCAAAACAAAGAGCAGGGGGAAAAGGCCAAAGTGGGGAAAAAAGTACATAATGAGACACTGTGAAGCAGATTTCCTTCCTGTGCTGCATCTTCAGTAAACATAAACAGGATCTAAAGACTCAGCACCATGATTTAGTCAAATAAACAGTGTGTGAGAGAGGCTTGTGTCCTTACCTCTCTGAGAGCTGGCGTATCTGGGGGATGCCCATGTACTTCTGGAAGTGCTCGAGGACGTTGACTACACCCTGAAGGAGATTGGCCACCTCCCCATACTGCCTCTTTCGAGTCATAGCTCTGCAAAGGTACAATGAGACAAGCTTTTAGCACACTGTTGTGACTGAGCAAATGGACCGATGATGGGAGAAGGTATCTTGAATAAACATACTCAAGAGAGTCCACACCGCCAGCCAGCATGTGCAGGTGATTGAGGGTGGTTATAGAAGTGGTCAGGTGACGTTTTGCGTGGTCCAACTGCTTGATGTCCCGTGTGATCTCTTTCACCTGAAACACAATTTTAGATACATTAGAGATGCACAGATATTTAAATTTTGGTTGATAATTATTTTACTATGATTGCATTTACTGCATGAGATTATATTATATTATATACATATCTATAGTACCGATCAAACGTTTGAGGTTGGTAAGTCTCTCATGCTTACCAAGGCTGCAATTATTTTATCAAAAATAGTAAAAACACTAATATTGTGAAACACTGTTAAAATTTAAAATCACTGTTTTCTATTTTAAAATATTTTAAAATGTAATTTATTCCTGTGATGTCAAAGATGATTTGCAGCAACCATTAATCCAGTCACATGATCCTTCAGAAATCTTTTTAATATGCTGATTTGGTGCTCAAGAAGCATTTCTTATTACTATCAATGTTGAAAACCGCTATGCTGATCAATATTTCTGGAGTCTATGATTAATAGAGGGTTCAAAAGAACAACATTCATTTGAAACAGAAATCTTTTGTAACATTTAAATGTATTTACGTTCTTTTTGATAAATTTAATGCATTCTTGCTTAATAAAAGTATCAATTTATTTTATTAAATTATTATTAATTAATTACCAAACTTTTGAATAGTATATTATTATACTATATTATTATTATTATTATTATTATTATTATTATTATTATATGTAAATTACCAATACATGGCCAATATTAAAGATTCTATAAGACTTAAAACACTTTAAAAAAACATTTTAAACCATGTCAACCATTTTAAATGTTACAAGTTAATTTAAGCATCGCAGTAATATACAATGTAAAATGGAGATTCATTGTGAGATTTGCTAAAGATTACATTTGTCAAGACGATGTTATTATATATGTTGGCAAAGGCAATCTAAATGTAAAACTAGAGGAAATAAACATGCACGTCAATTACTATTAATTCAACACTAAAACCTACTTATTATTAATATTTATTCAATACTAAAAACATTTTAATATCTGCCAATAACCTATATGGTACCAACGTATCATGCATTCCTTCTTTATATCTCTTCACCATATTGACTACACTGGGATAGAGCTTTGCTATTGTTCTCCTGCCTTCCTCCCCTTGCCCTTCCTCTGATCTGCACTGCATTACATTCACAGATGGCCAGTGCATTACCTTGGGCTCAAAAACACTGCTGTGGACAAAAACCACAGGATGTCACAGTTTCTTGTGCCTCGGTTACCCAGCCTTTTGGGGTGGGTGGGTGGTGAATGGCTATTTACTCTGGGTCGACTTTCAGGCCTTAAATGACTAGTTTACTGTCTGGAGGGCTTATTTTTACTCACCATTTGCTCCGATTTCTCCGCTTTGTCTTTGATGTCTTTGATTTTGCCAAAGAGTTGCTGAATGGCTTTCTGGGCCTCCTCCAACGCCTGGAAGAGGAGACAAAAGATCTAAGATGACCCAAACAGCACCGCGGTAGCGTTTTCTTACAGCTCACTGTCAGTTCGATGTTTTCCGTGAAACAGCAACCTGAAGTTCACTGGCTTGAGTTGAGTTTGTGTTGGGCTGGTTTCATCAATTTCAAACTAGGCGATTAGAAAAACAGACACTCAATCTAAATATTTCCCGCCACATCTAAAGCAATTAATAATGAACTCATATTTTATATGAAAATACAGGCTGAATGATGTTTTAATGAACATGCTTCCTGCCTTCCCTCATGACCTTCCAGCCACTATATTATTTTTAGCGGGAAGATCTCCGCACTTCACCAGGGTGGGGAACAAACCGCACGGCCTGATGAAACCAGTTTTTACTTGACATTCTTGCAGGCAAAGACTACAGCAGCTGCACTGTTGGCCCTTCCACATGTTGCCACACCTGATGCCACCACATCACAAGACTCCTGGCTCGGCCCTGATGGGATCTGATCTTCCTGGCCACTCGAATGCACAGTCACGGCCAGTGGCGCGCCTCCCACTGCAGCCACACTGCCAGTCACACTGCCAGTGACTCTGACAATGCATAATTACTACTTCCTTCAAGAGCAGCTGCAGCACTGGATGAGTGGGAACACCGGCCATTGCCAGTGTATTTAGAGAGACGTGCCTGGGGTGAGAGCAGAGAGAATTTGGCCGTGTCTTTTGCCTCGTTCCTTCACAGGCAAATGGAATGCTAACAGCCGGCACCAGCTGCCCCCTGGAATTTACCACTTTTACAAGCCTCCTCAAAAACACAGAGATGCTTTGAGCCACACACACACACTGTGTTAACAGCAATGCATCCTCCTTTCTAAGAAAGGATTCTTCAAATTGCACTGTTGACTTTTACAGCTCTGAACAAGAAGCAGAACTAGAGGCCAGGTGTTAACTGGGATGCATCTAGTTTAAAGGGGCCACGTTGTTCTAGTGCATGTGAAGAAGGCATCCAGAGCTGATTTCCAAAGGTTAGAAAGATTAGAAGACTGCTTGTTGGAGGACAGAACCTGGATTATCTCCTTATACTGCTGATCAGGAGAAAGAGGTTTATTTGGATCTGGCAGGAAGGAGAGCAGCTGCTACGCATGTGGACTCTATTTGCAGTTTCAGGATGTTTTCCCCCCCAGATGGTTTAGGCAGGCCACAGACTATAGGACGACACGGATGCTGGGATGCCTGCTCCATTTCCCTGTAGTGTTGTGACTCGACTGAAGAATATGTAGAAGTGTTGAGAAAGAAACATGTTGGTCATTAGGATAGTTTAATAGATGCTGACAGGCAGGAATGAGACTGTGTGATTATTTCCTCTGTGATTATGTCGTCAATCATGTACAGCATTCCACACATACATTATTGGTTATTATCCTGCATGTAATTATTTCCTAAAATGCTGAAAATATTATGAGGAAAAGAGCCTGGCTTTAACCCTCTATTGTACAGTGCTATCTCAGAGTTAAAATGGCTATTAAAATGGCTATTTTGGTCACACTATATTTTAAGGTCCAATTCTCACTATTAACAAACCATTAACTACGACTTTTGCCTCAATAAACTCCTAATTTGCTGCTTATTAATAATTAGTAAGGTAGTTGTTAAGTTTAGGTATTGGGTAGGATTAGGGATGTAGAATATGGTCATGTAGAATATGTGCGTTATAAGTATGAATAAACAGCCAATATGTTAATAATAGGTATGCTAATAAACAACTAGTTAATAGTGAGATTGTGTTACCGCTATTTTTAATGGATATGGTCATTTTAAAATCTTTTTTCTGCCAAGTGGAGGATGCACATTTTTGTTTTGTAGAACTGCCCTCAAATTAAACCCATCAAACTATGATTCACATTCATTAGTTTGTAATTTCCATATTAAAACATTTGGAGATTATTATTAAAAATTATTTTTAAAAAGAATTGCTTAAATATTGCCTAGAATCACATTCAAATGATTTTCGAAGGATCATGTGACACTGAAGACTGGATGGTTCCATCAGAGGAATAAATTACATTTTAAATATATTACAATAAAAAACTATTTTAAATTGCAATAATATTTCACAATATTACTGTTATACTGTATTTTGATGCAGCTATAGTGAGGATAAGAGATTTCTTTCAAAAACATTTTTAAAAAAATCTTTCAGACCCCCAACTTTCCAACAGGTGTGTAGCTGTTGCAGTTACCATGCTTTTTTACATCATACATTATTAAAGTCTACTTTAATACTCCACGCTGCTTTTGTAATGTGTGCAATAGAGGGTTAAAACCTACTCATTAAATCAATAAAACAGGTGTTAGGTTATTATAAAAAAAAAAAAAAAAAAAAAAACATTTTAAGAAATGACTAAAATAACTCCAAAGGGACAGACAGGGATCGGTCTATAACGACTGATAGAAAACCACACATGCAGTAAACTTTCCATCCTGTGTTTAGATTAAATATTTATACTACATTCTTGGGGAGGCTCCTTCTCTGCATTCCTAATAAGCAGCTCCAGATGCCAAAAACTACATGAGACATCCTGATCCCAACTGGCTCCCTGACAGCTATAAACCTCTCATCTGAATGCTCCATCTGGGAACAACAACATGGCAAACTTTTTATATGGAACTTTCTGCAGCATTGAGGAAAATAATGTATATTAGCACAAACCCTGCGTGAGACAAAGAGGAAGGCAAAGCATGGGTTGTCCTCAATTCGCACCAAATGCTTTGGCCCACTGTTGATTTTCATATATGAATGATATCACATCTAACAAGTTTCCCCACATTGTCAACTGCTTTTCCAATTCAGAAAATATTTCCAAATACATTGTTGTCAGTTAACAATAGTCTGGAATAGCACTTTCCACACACTGTAAATGTTCTGATAAGAACCACAAAAAATGTTGTTTAGAAAAGTTGGGCAAAGACACTGAGTACACTCTTTTCCTAGTAAACAGAACAAAGTGTGGTGAACAGCTGATTATTCCACTGAATCCATATCAAAGAAAACCATAAAAAACATTACTTGAAATAAAATAAACGCAAACCTAAAATAAAATATTTTTCAAAATTCTAATTATTTCAGCTAGTTGCCTCATTTTCATACTCATTTTCATTTTGTTTAACTTGATGCACTAAACTAAAATTTAAACTGAAATATAATTAACACTATATAGACATTAAAAACTTATACTTATAGAAATGACAAAACAACAACAAAAAAAACCTAGATAATTAAAACCAGAGTTTCTGTAGGTTTATGAAGGTAAAAGTAAGAATTTAAGACAAAGCAAAAAATTTAAATGTCTAGAGAGCAGACAATGGGTTGTACTAGCAACACTTCAAAGTTTCAACACATCTCCATTTCTTTTTAATTCATTTTACAAAACCAAACAGCTTAAGCCACTTAATAGCTTCTAACCACTAGAATATGGAAATAACTTTCTCTGCATCTTATGATCTCACTGCAAAAAAAATTTTCCTCTATTTTTTCTTTCCAGTTCCAAGGTCTTCTTGTTTTCTGAGAAAGTTCTTCAAATGTACTGAGTTTATGATGAAAACAAGAAACTGAAGTAAATGTATCTTGATTTAGGAATGTTTAGATATTTGTATTGAAAAAAAAGGCAAACATACTGAGGAAGATATTAATTTTTTTGTAGTGCATGCATCATTTAATGCAATGCAACCTTATAAATAAGACATTGTGTTCTGATATAAGATCTTTTTAAGACCTGAGAAAACCTTATAAAATGAAAACGGAAAATAAAATAAAATTTTAAATAAATATTAATAAAACACAATAAACGACACTGATCCACAGAGCAGGCATACAATAACAATACCAGAGAGGAGTTTGGGTCTTTAAACTGGGTGAACATCTGTGTCGTGACTGCCTCAGATAATATCTATCAGGCCCTCAGCTTCATCCAAACTTCAAAGAGCCCTGACTCAGTCACAAATAAACGCCCAATGACCAATTCTAACTTTAGCATTTTCTGTACCACAGGGGAGCACGTGAAAACACTCGGTTAAGACAAACACATCCGTCCACCTCCTCCACACAACTAGAAATGTCATCAGGCAGACCCCAGGGATCCCGTTCCAGACACGGATGTCTCCATCTCACTGATAAATACTGCACAGACTAAACAAAAAAGAAAAAAGAAGCTGCAGCGGGTCTTTCCAGTCCTCTCTCTCTGTCTCCACCATCAGTCCCAGCCTCGAGCTACATGTGTAATCCACACTTCCCCGCCGTTCCATCTGCTGAAAGGATTTTTCCTCTGCTCTGTGGAAACAACTCAGAAGATTACGGGCCGTGAGACTTGTGGCCCAGCGTTTACGGCGATCCATTCAGACACAACCAATTTCCACAAGCGGTGCATGCTGGGTAATTCAGAAATGTCTGAACCCACTCGTAGGTCTCAACCACGCTGCCTTTCTACATCTCAATAAAGGGGTTGCATTTCACCTCAGCCTACCACTCTGATTAAGAACGGATCTGTGTTGAATCAACATTTCCAGCCTGGTCCAAGAAATAGCAGGACACTAAACCACAATGTGGAATGGAATTGCTGCTGAGAACAGGGAAATTCAGAGTAAAGTGTGCCTTCCTTTCCAGGAAGAGACAGCATCTGGGACTCTGAAGAGCCTCGGTTACTTCCAGAGACGTGAGATGGAAGAGACACACAAGACAACCATGGTGTTGAGAGCCGTTGTGAAGTGGACAGAGTGGTTTACCACGAGGAACGTTCAAAAGCTGCTTTAACCTCTACAATGATTTGATAACAGAGTACAAATACACATACAGTTTGTCCAAAAGTGAAAACACAATGATTGTTTATTCACCCGTATGTTGTTCCAAACCTGTATGACTTTCTTTCTTCTGTGGAATACAATAGAATGTGTTTTTTAAAAATGTAGGTCTTTTTGTCCACACAATGGAAGTCAGTGGGGACCAGTGTTGTTTGACCTTCATTGTATGAACAAAAACAGTTGAAATGTCCTCCAAAATATCTTCTTTTGTGTTCCACAGAAGAAAGAAAGTCATAAAAAATTACTGTAGAACCCAATGTGGCATAATGTTGATGAGGACTCACCTGTCTGCCATCTTGCCCCACATTAGTCTGTCCCCTCACCACTGTCCTGATGTTGTCATCCAACCGTCTGATTAAAAGAATTATTGACAATACCAATTTAATAAGCTGAAAACCTAAAGAACCTCCATATATAAATGCAGACCATCTCAGCGTCTAAATATTAAAAACTCACCTGATTTTAAGTCGAATGTTATTCACCACTTCATCTATATTCGCCAATGACTACAAAAAGATTTGTAAGGGGAAAAAAACATCTTTACTGAAATACATAAGCTATTCCTTAATTGTATCTCTTTTAATAATCAACATCATATTAGTCACTTCTTCATGATGGAAGAGAGTAGTGCCCTCTAGTGGCCAAAAATATGAACATTCAATAGAGGAGTATTTCTGCAGTAAAGCAAAGCATAAATATTAGGAGCATTACTAGTCACTGGCATCAATATGGGTGACCTAAACACAAGTTAAACTGGATTTATTACTTATTTGCATTATCGATGCTAATAGTATATAACAGTATAATGCTGCTCAGAACTAAAGCTTACAACTTAAATACACGTAGTTTCAAGTTTCACGTAAAATAGTTTCGAATGAATCGTTAACCATTGTTCATGTGTTCTAATTTAGACTCACCTGTTCTGTTGGAAACAATGTATTAATGTATTCAACAGCATTGAAGTCGGCTCGATCCAAAGGGTCTTGGCTAGGGAAAACCTAAAAAATAAGCAGATAACATATGATATGGCCAAGACCAGAAAAGCAGGCTCTGCTGAATGAGGATCAGGTGGCCACAAGGTTTCTAAAGATGCTCTGTCAAGCATTTCTACACTGCAGTCTGTTCAGGTGGCATCTAAACAAATACATCAAGAGAGTCAGCTGTATTATTAATCTTATGCTGGATTTAGTGGGAGGTAGTGGAAGAATGAATGTGGCATGACTAACCAATATATTATTAAACAATTCTGCACATGCTCTCCAATGTCGATGCTTTTTTTTTTTCTCACTGTACTTTGGTAAACATTACTCAGGCCTGCTGTTTATTAACTAATGCATTTCAGAATATAGTCAGTTTAACTATATAAATATGTTTATGACAGAACTATATTAGAGATAAAACTATGTTGACCATTTCAAAGGTTTTTAATATTTCTAGATTATCAGCAAGCCCTTGGATCATCGGTATTAAACATAAGCTAGATTTTCTTAGTAGCATTTTATACTATCTTTCATTAAGTAAACAAACTAACAGTAGTCAATTACAGAGTAAATTTTTTATTTTTTCATCTTCTACACGTACTAAGCCCTGGATATGTCAAGGTGTTTTGACACCTGCCTTAAAATAACAAGTCATTTTAAAACTGAAGTTTTGACAAAAGCTATCCACGTTAAACTAATACGTAACATGATAAATAAACCAGACTTGACTGAAACTGTAAGCATTAATGGATTTGTATCAAACTGGATATTAGCAGATGCTCTGACACTGCATTAAAAACAGACACAACACCAATTCATCTGAGTTACCTGCTCAATAGCCAGCTGCACCTCTGGAGTAAGGTGTAATATCGCCTCCAAATCTTCCACAAACTCTAATTCTTCATCCTCCATCATTGTAAACAATAAACAGTCGTTTTATTTCCCTGTGCTGATGTGAATACTTCTTTAGGTGTCGATGCTCAGGAAAAAATATGATTCATTAGCGCCATCTGTGGTGCTGGAGACGCAACACAAAACACTCGGCAGAGGTTTTCACTTTTGACAATATTTATAAAGATAGTATTTCTCTATTTTCATAATGTTGGTCTTTATAAAATCACCAATGTTGTAATATTAGATCATATTTTAGAAAAGTATAATAGTTTCTGAAATGGAAACTGGGGACGGTCTGAGACGGAGGTGTGAAGGAGCATAAAATAGTGAGGATTAAACTGCACAAAAAAAGAGAGCAAGAAGGGTCTGATGTCTCTAATGAACCAGTGCTCTTTAATTAATGAAAAACTTACAGCATACATTGAGTCTGAACAGGTTAATGGTTTGAAATGTGAGCTACTGTGCTCTGTTTCTCTCGGGGACCCTATAGTTTAAAGTTCAAGATTAGCTCACTGTGAGTTCAAGATCCCTGCTGCTGCGTACTTTGTTTCCCAAAGTGTAAATGATTGATCTTATTACTCGCTGAGATTCTGTCTCAAAGCTCTCAGACATGAATGAGTCCACAGAGGAGACACAAGATGCCTCAGGAGCAGCTGGACACTCTCTGCTATAAAATAAGAGAAGGACTGCATAAATGGAGGGATATTTTCACATGGTGAGTGGATGCAAACATACATACATTGGTTTCTGTAAGTTTGAGACCATGTTAAAAATGTGGTGTTTTTTCCTTTGCTCTTTGGATCCGAAGTCATGCTGAAGTGTTGTTAGTATTATTTATGTACTATTGTAGCATTTATTAATATTTTGAATTAGCTTTTTATTTATTTATTTTTAATTAATTTTAATTTTAGTTTAAGTTTTAGTTGATTTAATTTAAGTTTTTAATTTTTGTTATGTGCTTTGGTCGTTTTTATTAGTTTTTAATTATTTTTTTATTTTAGTTTTAATTTTTGAATTTATTTTTTTATTTTTTTATTAAGTATGCATTTTTATCTAATATTTATATTTTATTTTATTTCTGTTTTATTTCAGTTACTGATCAGGAAATTAACTATTTTTAATAGTTTACAGTTAACAATAGCAACACTGTCAGGTTTAATAATAATAATAATGATATATTTTAAATACATTATATTTTATATTCAGAGGAGTAGCACTTTATGAATAGTGCATACCAGTATAAAAACCCTCATCAATTGGTGCACAGTTATTCCATCCAATGTTCATTATAGGCAACTATTCAAAATTCTGCTGATGGGACAAGTCCTCTCAGCACTGATCTGTGGGACTGCTGTAACATCTCAGTATCTGGCATCTGTTTACTATCTGGACACACCAATGCTGCAGAGCTTCATTAATTACACCCTTCTGTGCATCACTTACACCGTGGCACTGATCTTCAGAAGAGGTATTTGATCATCAGCAGTTTAATTACATTCATTGAGCATGTTTCATTCTTGTTCAATCATTAAAGATCTGCTACTGTTATCCACTTTTTTTTTGGCATGTAATATTCAGGTTGCCTCTCTTTTAATGTAGGTGATGGCAATATTTTGCAGATATTAAAGACAAAGTGGTGGAAGTATCTATTGTTGGGACTGACAGATGTGGAGGCAAATTACGCAGTGGTGAAAGCATACCGGTACACCACATTAACCAGCATACAGGTGACAGCTTTTTCTGGATGTGATGATATACACTGTGCTTACACTACCACTCAAAAGTGAGGGGTTGGAAAGTTATTTTTAATGTTTTTGAAACAGCCTCACCAGGGCTGCATTTATTTGATCAAAAATACAGTAAAAACAATTATATTGTGAAATACTGTTAGAATTTTAAAAAACTGTTTCTGTTTTAATATATTTTAAAATGTAATTTATTCCAGTGATGACAAAGCTGAATTTTGCTACTCAAATTTACTGACCCCAAACTTTTGAACGGTAGCAAAGTTTCTGAATTTTTTATTTCAAAACGTGTCACTTGTAACACATTGACATGAATCTGACTTAAATTCTCAGTGCAAGCTGTTGTTTGACTAACTGACCTGTATTTCAGCTGCCGGACTGCTTTATTATCCCGGTTTTGATGATCTTGTCCTGGTTCTTACTGAAGACCCGCTATAGGGTCATTCACTACATAGCTGTATGTGTTTGTCTGGCTGGAGTGGGAGCCATGGTGGGAGCGGACATCCTCGCTGGCCAGGACCAGGGATCTTGTGAGGAGCAAGCTGCTTCACCAGAACATATATATATATATATATATATATATATATATATATATATATAGCATAAAACATAACATAAGTCAAACCATGACCATTATTCATTCCTATGTCAACAGCAAGTGACATTCTCCTCGGTGATGGTCTGGTTCTAGTCAGTGCCACTCTGTATGCCATCTCTAATGTGTGCCAGGAATACACAGTGAAGAATCTGAGCAGGGTGGAGTTTTTGGGCATGGTTGGGCTCTTCGGGTCAATCATCAGTGCAATACAACTGTAAGATTTGTTCAGAAATCACTAAAAAGTAGACCTGTTCCTAAACGTCAGTGCTATATCATCTGCAGTGTTTTATTTTGTCACCTACAGAGGGATTCTCGAACATAACGAAGTGTCTAAAATTAAGTGGACATGGGAAATTGGTAAAGTATGGCGATGTCAAATGAAAATCCTTTTCAGTTATGTCAGTGATGTCATCTCTCTCCTTAGCTCTTATCCTGGCTGGATATGTGCTCTGCATGTATGGCTTCTATAGCTTCATGCCTGTGGTGATAAAGATGAGCAGTGCCACAGCGGTAAATCTTTCCTTACTCACTGGAGACCTCTTCAGCCTGTTTTGTGGGCTCTTTTTGTTCCAATACACTGTGAGTAAAATACTTCACTGGGACATGTATTTTATATTATATAATTATTTGTAAGTATTATTATATATAATTATTACACATGCATAAAACTACATTTCTTATGATTACTGATGTTAAAAACAGTTGTGCTGCTTAATGTTTTTGTGGAAACCAGATTTTGTATAGGATTCTTTAATGAATAGAATTTTCAAAAGAACAGATTTATTTGAAATAGAAATCTTTCTCTTTTTTAACATTATTAATGTCTTTACTGTAGCGTTTAAACAATTTAATGGATGACTGGTGCATCATTTTTTTTTTTTTTTTTTACTAAAAACAAAAGATCTTACTGGCCTCACACTCTTGAACAGTAGTGTCTATAAAGAAAAAATAAATTATGAAATAAAAAAAGGAAAAAGAAAAAAAAATCCATTAAAACAAACAACTAAAACATTTATTGGTGCCTTAAATTTGATTCAAGTATAATAAAAAATACAGTCTGCAGTGATGTTCATTGCACTTTTTCTGACCACCTTTTAAGTTAATTAATAATAATAATAAAATGGAGTGAAAACTCATTATCAAAATAAATGCTGAGTAGAAAAAAAAATTTAAATAAAAAAAAAAGTGTATAAAGGGTATTTTGCTGATGGTCTCTTTAATCCTGACATTCAGAATTAGCATAAGTGGCAATATTATCTAGATGTGTCCTTGTATTCTTATCTCAGATATTCTGGGTCATTGTGACATGAAGCTTTATATTTCTTAAATGTGTGAAGGTTTTTTGCGTCCACTACCTCCTCAGTTTACTCTTTGACCTTCCACACCAAAAAAAAAAAGTTTTAGTAAAAAAAAGTCTTAGTAATTCATTTATATACTGAATGTACAGTACACGCTTCATGTAACTCAAACTGTTTTTCATATTTAGATTAACTTCTTTCAGTATTTTATTTTCTACAAATGGTCCATCAGAGTTGAATAAGGTATTTCAGTCCATATTCACCTAATTTGTTCTTCTTCAGTTCTCAGGACTATATATCGTGTCATTGGTGGTGATCCTCATTGATTTCATCATGTTTAACACCGTCCCTACCCTGAACCGAGCTCTTGCCCCGGCATCTGCTGAGGAAGGTTGTGACAATCACGCCGCTGAGTTTGATAACGACAGCACTCAGGGCTGTGTGGATGAGATAACCTGTACACAAGCAGAGCAAGATCAAATCAAGAGCCAAGTGAATGAAAAGCATGCATGTGTCATCATAAACAGTGTTAAAATGTAGTGTTTTGTAGTGTAACAGACCAGAACTTTTTTAATTTTTTGTCATTATATTTTAATAGTGGTTTATGTTGATAAATCAAGTGAATAATCTGCATTTGTAACTGGTATGAGAGTATGATGTAAATGTTCTTATCTCATGACATTTTGTGTGTTTAAACAGATAAATTATATCACTGTTGGCAAACAAACTGATATTTATGGCCCAGTGGATCTGTGGATGCCACTGTTGTCACTTTAAACTGATATTTATTGTATAGAGAAGTGGTTTGTGAAATTAATAAAATAAAATAACAAATAAATAAATAAATAAATATTAAGAGGAATGTTTTTATGTTGATTACTCAAAGTGCTGCACTGATACCAAATATAATGGTATCATAACTAAATTATATTTTTGCAATCATCACGTCTGTGTTTATGCAAGGAGAGTGAGTTATCTTATTTAATGGTCCTATAATTATGAGTGTTGCATGTCCCATAAAATAGATCTTTGATCTTACATGGGAAAACACAGAAAAAAAATGTATTGTTAAAAATACATATTTAACAATACCTGTTTACAGTATTTTCCAATGTGGGATCAAAAATATATTTTATGGGGCAGTTATTTACATATAAAGCATTTACATAATACTTACCCCCAGTTTCACAGACAAGGCTTAAACCTAGTCCTAGACTAAAATGTAAGTCTTAGCTGTTTCAACTGAAATAAACTTGCACTGACTGATCTTAAAATATATCAGTGCCTTTGTTTTGTCTCAAGATGCACACCAGTAATGTTTTTTCCTAAGCGTGTTTATAAAAATTACTTAAATGTCCTAATTGAACTATGGCCTAATCCTGGCTTAGTCTAAGCCCTTCTGTGAAACCGGGCCTTAGAGTTAAAGTTTAAAGAAGCACAAAGCAGCCACCACCAAATGCATAATTTATTAAATGATTTATGACTGTAAGCTTCAGTGCACACAATTGACAAATAAACTTCAATTTAGCATATTTTTTTCCATTTATAATCATTACCATATTTTATGTATTGTTATGTGTTTGTGTCTGCAATAAAAAAAAAAAAATAAAAAAAAACTGATGACACCATTAGTGTGGACACACTAAAGCAGAGGCACTTAAAGTTAGTATTTGTTAGCAGCTGGGTTTCTTTATTATCCAGATTCTTGTGATCTTGCCCTGGACTTTCCCATTTGCAATATTTCATGGTTTGTGTGAGGTGAGCAGCATCATTTTCCACTCTAATACAAGTCCAAACTTTAAAACACACATATGAAGGGTCTGACTACATGAATCATTTCTGTTTTCGTCAAATGTTGTGTGTGACATATTGACTGATTCAGACTATATAAGGGATCATTTTATAACCTGATATTTATCTTGATTTCAACCAAGCCCTCTCTGCTGGATGAACAACAGGGGGTGACTGTCCCAATGAATGATGTGGTTTTGCTTTGTCATCTTGTGGCATTTGTACTTTGCCAGAACGCCTTCCATTGCCAGATGCTAACCGCTCATCTTGCTCACCACACAACTCTACTGTTTGTTTTCCCGTTTAGATTTTTTTCACTTGTGTAATTGGAGTAGGCTAAATGTGTAGTAGAAGTACACCATATTCATCAAAACTAATAATACTATTTCCCCTTTTTTTTGGAAAATCGTTTCTACTCTGAGTAAAAAAACAGGCTTCTGTCGATTTTCATTGTTTTATTGTGTGTATAACTCGACAGTCCAATGTAATAAATCACGTAAACAGAACACACAAGCGATAGTTCATTCCAAAATTAAAACGGTCATTTATTCACCCTCACGTCGTTTTTTAGTTTAGTTCTTTAGAGTTCAGTTCAACACACCAGTTTTGTAATTTTCTAATAATCCCAAACACCTTGTTTAGTTGGTTCAGGCTAATTTGATCGGGGTGGGAGCTAAAACCCCATTTTTACACACAAACATCTCTCACAACAATGGTTGGGTTGATTTTACTATTGAGAAACAAAAATAACCAGTTCTCATTTTCATGTTTACTATATGGATTTACTCAAACTGCCAACTGTAAGTGGTTTGCTAAAAGTTCTGTTAGAGGTTTAAGAAATACTGTACAGACCACTTATGAATTTAAAGGGATAGTTCACACAAACATGAAAATTCTGTCATAATTTACTCAATCTCTCCAAACCATTTTGTTCTTCTGGAACACAAAAGAAATGACTTTATTTATTGTCCATATAACGGAATTTAAAAGACTCCAATGTTATTTGGTTCCCAGCGTTCTTCAAAATATCTTTTGTGTTCTGCAGAAGAAACAAAGTCATGCAGGTTTAAAAAAAGTAAACGATGACAGTTTCATTTTTGGGTGAACTATCCTTAAATGACTGTCAAGTGTCCAAAAATGACTACTGAACAGGTGAATGTATCAAGATTTATTTTTTATTCAACATTTGTTCTTTTATTTATTTTTGCTCCTCTTATAACATAATGGACAGTTAGGTCTATACGCAGCCCCAAATTTACAGGCTATATACAACTTGAACTTTCTCCATAGGGAAAACACACTATATATATACGCATATATATAATATCAGTGTGGAAAGAGGTCTGAAAAGTTGCCCCAACATATATATATCTGTACATGGTCCCAGAAATTGAAAAGAACACATCTTAAAACGTTAGCACTGAAACAAAAATCATCCATCTACATGCGAAAACAGCCACATCAATTTGACTAAGAATGTATACATCCTAGTGTGAATACTTGTGTAAGTAAAACATGACAACCAAAATAAAAAGTTCAATGTGTTTTCTCTCACATGCATACAGAAGCAAAACAAATGCAGGGACTCTTGCGCAACATAATGCTAGTGTGATTGGTAAACCTGGCTTGCTCTTACTGGGACAACTGACAGGGATCACAGTGTTAGTTTTAAATCAAATCTCTGTACATACAGGCTGTGCTCTAGTGTAGCGGTCAGTGTGGCTCAATACAGACATCTTCCCATCCATGAATCCTTCACCATCTCTTAGACTCTTACAACTGTCCTGAAGCCTAAAATATGTTCATTTAAGGAATACGAGGTGACATCCATCCACCTTCCAAATGCAACATTATTAGTCACAAAAACACAAAGCCTCTGAGAAACTCATTCAATACACACACACATACACACAAATGCATGTAATTTTAACACTCTGCTACATGAAATGCACATATAATAACCAACATTTATCACCAGTGGCAAGATGAAGGCATTGAATGTGTTGGAATACATTCGCAATGACATCCAGAACAATGTTTGCGCTGTTGCAAACTAATGGCTATTTAATATGGTTCATACACCACTGAGCTGGATTTAAGTAGGTGACTTTCTTAGTGAATAACTTAAAGAGAGCAGTTGCAGCAAGGGAACAATAGGGGGCGTCTGTGCAGCACTGAATAGGACTCCAGACTGACAACGTTAAAGGCACTCCTGTCTGATTCCCATGACTCACGTGACAGTCACACAACAATAGTGTCTATGCCAGCTAGAGCACTACAGATAAATCATGTAAACACTGTAAAAAGATATTGTCTAATAGAAACATCTCACAAACGCTCCTGGTGTCTAAATGTACGATTTAACTACATGATTGACTATTGTACACTGCAAAAATGATTTTCTTACTCAATATTTCTGTCTTGATTTCCAGTAAAAACCTAACATTTTTAAATCAACATATTTATACAATAGCAATAGCAAGATTTTTCTTACTCCAGATATTTTGTTTAAAGCATAAGCTCACTTTATAATTAATTATGAATTAATATCTTAATTCATCTTCCTTCTCAAGTAAATGTATTTTGCTTTAAGAATTTATAAATATTTGAAATGGGAAAAAAAAACATAAATATTAAGAAAATCATTTCTCCAGTGTAATGATGATGCTACATCTTGCATCAACTATAGTGGTAAAATATGACACCAAACTGACCAGGTAAATTGATTTTAAAGCGACAGTTCACCAAAAAAAAAATCATTATTCACTCAAGTCGTTCTAGACTTTTATGACTTTCTTTATTCTGCAGAACACAAAAAGAAGCTATTTTGATGTGTTTTTTGTCCAGACAATGAAAGTCAAAAGGGGCTGTGTTGTTTTGAACCCCACTGACTTCTATTGTACTGACAAAAACAGTTCATGTTCATATTTTGCAGAAAAAGGAAAGTCATAAAGGTTGGAACGACATAATCTATCTCTTCAAAAACTGTAGGGACTTCGAGAACTGGTTGAGGATTTACATCAGTCACAACACAGTACATTAAACCTGGTCTAGCGGGAGCTGAGAAGAGTATTCACATGAGGTGTGCTGTTAGTTGAGGAGTTAGTGTGAGGTATTATGAGGGGCTGCCTTTTCACTAAGTCATTTAAACCAGTAGTCACACATATTAGGCTGGCTGAGAGTCAATCTACGCTGGGATCGGACCACAGTTTCATCATAATACACTCCACTAGAGCCTAAAACACACTGAGCAGCACACAAGCACTCTAGACTTTGCCGTTGCCCACACATAAAGATAAAACATCTCTTTTTGTCTTTTATTATATATCATTATATAGTATTAGACATTCAATAAATTTCTTTGTCGTCTTTATATACTTTCTTTTCATTTGGAATGTACTGAGTCCTTTAGCTTTGTAGTTCGTTTGAATGCAGTGCTGCATGTGGCGGCAGTCTCAAACGGGGCAGGCCAGTCTATAAGTGTCTATCTGGGGGTCTGTATGTCAGCGCTTCAGGCCAGCTTTAGCGTGCTGACTGGGAAGGAGGGCATGGTCACCATTGTGACTGGGTTGAGGACGGTCTGGCCCACCAGTTGAGGGTGATGGGTAACCATTTGAGTGCCCACCGGTGTCTGCTTGGCTTGTGCGTTGGTCACCGAAGTGCCATTCATCTGGCCGTGAGAGAGCGTTTGCGCAATGTGGCTCATGACCGCCGGCTGCGTGACTGTGACGGGTTGTGGGAAGATTGCAGGAAGATGGGCGACAGTGATGTGGCTAATGGATTGAGGTCCGGGAGCCAGCTGGACTGAGCTCGAGGAGGAAGGAGCGATGTGTGCCACGTGCTTGGAGCCCGGCTGGATCACGCGGTTGACGGTTTGGATGACAGAGGCGTGCGATGCCGATCCCGCATGGGCGATGACGGAAGGCTGCAGGCTGGCCGCGGTCACTATATGGGTGTGGGCCGGAGGTAGTGTCTGTGGGGTCACCACCTGGGCAGCAGGAGCGGATGCTGGGCCGTTAGGAGCCTGTGCTGAGGTTGAGGTCAAAGTGGGAGCTGTGATCGGAGCGGTGGCGGCAACAGGGGAGAGCTGAGCTGAGGGAATGGGGGGAAAAGTCTTAGACGGTTTGTATGGGATGGGGATGTGCTGTGTTATGAGGGATGACACCGGATGGAACTTCTTTAAGTCTGGCTGAAGCACAGCAGGCACTGTGGGTAAGGCGCTGGGCGTCTCGTCGTCGATATCTTCATCAATGTTATCTTCACCTTCTGTAGAGACGACAACAAAAAAACAGTCAGAAACTATTAATGGAGTTCTTGTGGCTTTTAGTTAATTTTTATTACCTTTGAAGCTATTTAGTGTACTTTTTACAATTTTTTACTGTTTAAAAGTTTGGGATGGGTAAGATTTTTTTAAATGATAATGTAAAGTGTATTATGCTCACCAAGGCTGCATTTCCTTAAAAATACAGCAAAATGGTAATACAGTGAAATATTATTCTTTTCTTTCTTTCTATTATTCATTTATTATTTTTAAATGATAATATGCTGACTTGCTGGTCAAGAAACATTCTTATTATTATGTTGAAAACAGTTGTGCTGCTTAATATTTTTGTATAAACCATGATACATACAAAATGCTTTGTAATTCATTTCAGGCCACAGGATTTTCTAATAAATTTTTGAATAATTGTCGAATAAAGCCGTTATTTTTGTTTTCTTTGTGCACAAATGTATTCTTGTAGCTTCATAAAATTATGGCTGAACCACTGATGTCACATGGACTATTTGAACAATGTCCTTACTACCTTTCTGGGCCTTGAACGTGGTCATTGCATTGCTGTCTATGCAGGGTCAGAAAGCTCTCGGATTTCATCAAAAATATCTAATAAACAAATTTATTAGATATTTAAAAGGTCTTACAGGTTTGGAACGACATGAGGGTAATTAATGACAGAATTTTCATTTTTGGGTGAACTATCCCTTTAATTTGAAATGGAAATCTCTTGTTACATCTTAAACGCCTTTACTGTTACTTTTGAT
Organism: Spinibarbus caldwelli; assembly: GCA_039654775.1. Taxonomy (NCBI): domain Eukaryota; kingdom Metazoa; phylum Chordata; class Actinopteri; order Cypriniformes; family Cyprinidae; genus Spinibarbus; species Spinibarbus caldwelli. The sequence goes on along the minus strand of CM077253.1, from coordinate 13,275,775 downwards.
CAATTTGATGCATTGTTGCTGAACAAAAGTATTTGGTCACACTTTATTTTAAGGTCCAGTTCTTGCTATTAACAAAAAATTTACCACGACTTTTGCCTCAATAACTCCTAATTTTCTGATTATTAATAGTTAGTAAGGTAGTTGTTAAGTTTAGATATTGGGTAGGATTAGGGATGTAGAATATGGTTATGCAGAATATGTGCTATAAGTACTAATAAACAGCCAATATGTTAATAATAGGCATGCTAAGCAACTAGTTAATAGTGAGAATTGGTCCCTATACCAAAGTGTTACCAAGTATTTATTCTTTATTTTAAAAAAATCTTACTGACCCTAAACGTTTGAATGGTAGTATATGCAATTAAAAATATATAGTCTCTTTCTTCTGGGCCAAAAAATACTGATGACTGATTTTTGACTTTTTTAAAAAAGAGGAACGAGTCCTTGTACCATCCAAACTTAAACTAACACAATATATTATCATGGCTCTGTTGAAAAGCATGTTGTCAATTAGCATGGAAACCTGCAGACGAGGCCTTCTGCAGGACTAACCTGAAGCAGTGGAGGTAGAGGCCTGGTCATCATCTGGCTGGACAGTCTGTCGAAGAACGCGGTCGATCTCAATCACGTCCAACCGCTGACTCAGCTCATTCTTGAGCTCGGCCAGTCTCTGCTGCAAGGCGATCTTCTCCCGTGCCAAACGCTCCATTTCATGCTCGTAGTCCTTCTCCTTCCTCTTCAGAGTCTATGGAAATGGAAAAATAAATGAGCATTTTCCACATGCACTAAGAGTCTTAGTCTTAGTCCTTAAAGTCTATAGTCTGAGACACGGCTGCAACAATGAAATGTCATCTCGCTGACCAGAATTCACATGCACTTAGAGGTGGTTGGCTATTTCCTTAATATTATTAAAGAGTCCAACTAAAACAATATTAAAACAAAGGAACCCAAGAAACCAGTAAGAGATATAAACAGCTGAATAAGAGAGAGCTTAAAATAAAGGAAGATGTGTTATACTGTAAGTTTATATATTGCTTTATAAAATAATCATCATAATGTAATCCAATGTAATTTTAGCATTTATATCTCATTACACATGTACATTTATATCCTTCTCTCTATATAAAATAACTGGTTAACTTGTCAGGGTTTATTTTGTGATGATGATCAAAAATATCGATTACTCACATCTTGAGAGAGCACAGTCAAGGCTGCTAATATTAATGCCATTTCTTATAAGGAAGACATTTGGGAATTTAGATTGCAAGTAAAAAATGTCACATGCTTCTCTGTAAGTGTGCTTGTAATCATCTATAGTCATAGACGTCAGTTTCTGCTTCTTCCTTAATGCCTCAGCCCAGCGCACACCTCCCCCACGTCTGTTTTTACCCTGCCACTGCCACTCTCTCTTACTCACACAAACACGTGGATTACCCAAGGCATGACAGCACCTCCCACTTCTGGGAAGGCATTCACTTGCTGTGCACGAGTGCACATGCTGAGTAACAGCAGTGGGAGGAGCCCATGAAACAGGAGCTCGGCCAATCACAAGTGGACATCTGGGTAGTGCGAGCGTGTCAAACAAGACTACATCTATACGTACCCACAAAAAACACACAGATACTGATCCAACTTCACAAACATGAGGTAAACTGTAGATCAGAGAAACACGAAACTCCAGATACACAGATAGAGTGAAAAGGGAGGGACAGAGGGCAAGAAACTGCACACAATGGGCTGGGCATAAGTGACCCAGTTTCCCTGCACTGTCAGCTGACGCATGAGAAACAAACATGCAATGAGGACACAGTAGCCGCTAAGGCCCTTAGGAGGATGGATAGAGAGAGATTAAGGGGTCTATGCACAAAGAAGGGGAACTCCACTAAACTAAAAACCATGACGCTCAGCAATATATCTGACAGGGGAATAGAAACTTTAAAGTTATAATAATAATAATAATAATATTTTTACATGTTTAATATTTAAGAAATAAATACACAATGTCCAATATTTTTACAATATGTACAATTTTCACAAAATGTGTTACAAAATGTAACACAATGTTTTATTTACATATATATATATATATATATATATATATATATATATATATATATATATATATATATATATAACATTATTTTGTGAAAATTTTACATACTGTAACACATTTTTGTGTATTTATTTATTTTTTTAAATATAGTAAATTAATACAAGATATAATATAACAATACAGGATGTAATAATAATGCATTTTACATGTTTTTAACATATTACAAAATACATATTGCATTAACAAAAAAAATCCATGGTGATCAGTAATATGTCTGACAGAGAAACAAAAAACTTCCACATTAAAATTGTATAAATATTTTTATACAATTTTTTTTTAAATAAAAAAATAAATATAGTGTTAAAATATTCAAAAAAGTTTTTTGAGGTTGAAACTAAATCCCTGTGGACATTTTCGTGATCATGCAAATGAATAACATAATTAAGTCACTAAGAGTTTAAATTGATTCATAGATGTGAATTTAACATACCATCTCCTTGTATCAGAGATGCTATTAAATTCTCTCCTCTCAACATTTTCATACGTTACAAGAGAAGTTATGATCTAATGACAAGCTCTTTAGGAAACTTAATGGCCAAATAAAGAGCACATTCAAATTACTGTGATATGTATCGGCAAAATCATTGCTACTGCAAAACCCACTACTGACACATTAACCCTCAAACAATGAGCACTGACAATGGATGCACATATAACACAGCTCATCCTTTTCCTACACCACGTGCGCTGGACAAGCATGGCCCTGAAGAAATAATAACAGTGTGGAAAAGAGATCCAGGCCAGTCATTTGATATGCATACAGGTGTGTGTAGATAGCAAGACAGAAGATAAAGGAGGACTCAGGGTCGATCAGGTCTCTGTTCTGCTGCGCTCTCATGAATAACGACAGGTCACTTGGCTAATCGATACACGCCACTTCCTTTCCAAAGCACAGAGTGCCCTATCACCTCTCAGAGGTGTCAGCGTCTTTGTCTCAGCAAATTAGATGGTGGAGTACTCCAGCGTTGTCAAGGCAACAGCTGAAAACCGTCACAGTTGCTGTGGTAACAGATACGGCGAGCAGGCAGCAGAGTGTGACAGTGTGAGCATGTGTTGTCTGCACTGGGCAGCAGCATAAAGCCTGTTTGATTGAGCACTTCTCAGCAGCTCCATATATAGGTCTGCTGTGCCGGACACACGCTTTACGTAACAACACTAACAGAATGAGTCAGAGCAGATAGCAGCATACAGTCTTCAGGAAAATGTGTGACCCCAGTTGATACTTTACTTAGCCCTGCTTTTATTTTAGGCCTAACATTAATGACCAATGCTGTCTGCTGTTTTCTTAGACAAACATTTGCTCTTTTTTAATATATACTGTACTATTGTTCAAAGTTTAGGGTTTGTAAGATTTTTTAAATGTTTTAAAAGAAGTCTCTTATGCTCACAGGCTGCACTTATTTGATTAAAAATACAGTAAAACAGTAATATTATTACAATTCAATATTCATTTTCATACAAAGTACAATTCAACTGTTTGCTATTGTGTTATATTTTTAAATGTAATTTATTCCTGTGATGGAAAAGCTGAATTTTCAGCATCATTACTCGAGTCTTCAGTGTCACATGATCCTTCAGAAATCATAATAATATGCTGATGTGAGAAACCTTTATTATTATTATCAATGTTGAAAACAGCTGCTTAATATTTTATTATAATATTTTAATAGAATATTGTGGAAACTTTGATATTTTTTTTTAAATATATAAATATAAATAAAATAATACAATAATAGAAAGTTCAAAAGAATAGCAGGGATCAGTAAGATTTTAAATGTTTTTTAACATTTCAGCATCATTTTCAGCATGTGACACTGAAGACTGGAGTAATGGCTGATGAAAATTCAGCGCTGCGTAACAGAAATAAATTATACTTTAATGTATAGTAAAATAGGAAAACAATATTAGAAATTCCAATAACATTTCAGAATATTGTGTTTTTTTCTGTATTTTTGATCAAATAAATAAAGCCTTGATGAGCATAAGAGACTACACATAAGAAACATACAGGTAAACATTGTTGCCAGGTCACTTATAACAGTGTATTAATACAGGATTACTGTCTTTCCCCCCCAATTATTTAACAACATCTTTAAAGAAAAACAGCAGATAAAAATGCTTTGCAAATATCATAATTCATTCCATCCCACAATAATATACAATCAATTTTTACCACCTTATAAGCACATTTGAATAAAAATCAAGCTGTTTATTTTGATGGGATGTTCTGCAAAGATCAGCTGAGTTAGTAACAGTAACCAAACATGGTGGAGCTTATCAAAGAGCCAATTACAAACAAAAACCTTCATTTGAAAGAAAAATTCTAGATGCTGATAGGTTGATATAGTAACATGATACAGTTACAGCTATGATGCGAAACTCTTATCATGCCAAGTTAACAGCCAAAGCTAATAGACCACATTTCTACCGCAACACAAATCTAAACTTGAATCTCAGAGCAAGCGTTTCCTAACATTACATCCGCACCCGTAAAAGACAGTTACACAAGAGCCGTCCCTGGTCTTTTTTACAAGCGTGCCCTCCTTCCCCTGGGGGGCCGGCACATTCCTTGCTGGCTGTCTCCACCAGGCCCTCATTGACCCCACCTCCCACCGCTGATGAGGCATGTTGACAGCTCTCTGGTCTGTATGCTGCATCAGGCACAGCTCCAGCCCACAGCTGTGCATGCCTGCCTCTATTAGTCACCCACACACACACACACACAGGCCGGCCTGCTCCACAAACACCCAAACCCACTGAACTCCTGATCCGCGGACTGGGGCCCCTGCTTCAGTCCAGAACAGCTAAACCGTCTTCTGACCAGTGTTATTTTGGTATTTTATTTTGGTATTTTACATTGCCTATTTGTAAATTATTCTTTTATTATCTGTGCCCTGTCCTGTTGCTGTCTTTCTGTTGCACTGTAGAGCTTCTGTCACAAAAACAAATTCCTCGTATGTGTAAGCATACCTGGCCAATAAAGCTCATTCTGATTCTGATTATAGTTTACATTAATATTTCAAATTAGATTTTAGATTAGATTTTAATTTAGTTTTTGTAAAGAGTTTTCATTAAGTTTTAGCTTTTAGTTTATTTAACTTTCGTTTAGTGGTTCAACAAACTAAAAAAAATGAAAAACAGCAACTAACTAAACTATAATAAGTTTACTTTTTTATTTGATCTTATTTCAGTTCATTTCAAGCAATCAAAATGGTTTTATGGTTTCAGTTTTATTTAACAATAATAACCCTGCTCCTGACTGAATATGAGATGTTATCATCTCCGGCACAGGGATAACAACATCTGGATGGTGTTTCAGGAGGAGATGAATGTGAATCATTGTCGTATTCATATTCTGAAGGATATGGAGGTAAAATCAGGTCAGAGAGGAACATCTGTGGGTATAGCAGTTCTCAAACTAAGGGTTGACTCGAGAGATGAACTGATATCGGCTTTAATTCGCTTTTGTAGTCAGTTTCTCACAAGCCAACTGCATGACCCCACCCTCCCCCATTGGTTAGCTATCATCAGTTACTCACTGAAGCCCCGCTCCCATGACTGTGCACATGTAAACGTGTCGTCATGTTTATGTATATACAAGTGTGCATGCTTATGATGGATTTGTATGAGTTAAAAATGAACTCGCATGCAGTGTTAGGATTCCTGCGTTTACAGACTCAGTTCTGCAGAACAAAGAAGAGAGAGAAAGAGAGCCACGTTGCAGCCACGCTCTTCCTCATAAACAAGCCCACAGTAAAGGATATCCCGTGACTCCAGTTTGAGGTGTTTGGTAACTCGGTCTGTTCAAGCACAGCTATAAATCTCACTGGCTCTCTCGTTTGCTGTGATGCTAAAAAAGAGGCAGTCTTGTAATGCAGTGTACATTTGTTTGGGGACAGAGATAGATCAACCAACAACATTTAAAAAAAAAAAAATAATAATAATAATAATAATAATAATAATATATATATATATATATATATATATATATATATATATATATATATATATATATATAAATATAAATTCTGGCTCACATGATTCCCTAGCTGTTAATGCACTCCAAAAAATAAAAATAATTTGTAACTGCTGAACTATTTTCAACCTTCATAGTAATATAAATGAATAACTGAGTACCAAATCAATTCACAAACATTTCTCTGTATTAATGTATTTACTGTATTTTTGATCAAAAAAGTAGCTTTGCTGAGAATAAAACGTTCTAAAAACATTATAAAATTTTACCAAGTCCGAACTTTTAAATGGAAGTGAATAAAAAAAAAAGTATTAAAAAACCTTCAGTTGCTGGTCCCCATCGACTTCCATAGTATGGAAAAAACACTACGCAAGACAATGGTGAGCGGACCAACAGAAGCTGAACTTTCCCTTTAAGTGGGACCAGGGTTTAAATTTAAGCCAAATATATACCTTAAGTCATAATTAGCATTTATAATTGCAAATGAACTAGACAGCCAATTGTTCTGAGAAAGAGCAGCTTTGTCATTTTGGTATAAACACTCCCTTTGTGTTTCACTGTGAAAAGCAGTTCATGAGGATGGACAGATGATAACAGAATTTTCCATTTAAAGCAAATGATCTACAGATGGTGCGACTCAATTGGACAGACCAAAATTAGACATGTAGAAATGTCTGCCAGCCAGGATGAGGCTGACATTTAGCAAATAATACTTGTTGAATCAGCTACATTGAAATTGCAGTGGTTTGTACAAGACAAATGGGCCTTTTATCATGCACAGGAGTCATGTGATCTAATCCCACAAGTATAAGCCACGGGTTTCTGTAGAGCATGATATAGATGACCAACTGACCCACATAGGCCTTACTATAGTGCTGACATGCACTGCTACACAAAGACAGGAAATGAATCAAGTGGATCTTACAGGATTCGTTCTGGTTTCGCTCATCAGTCACAAACCTATTGAGACACCAGAGCAGCATAAATCCAGTGGGTATAATTCAGTGCACTGATATTTACTCTAAACATTGTGCCAAGGACAAAAATCTAACCTTGTAGATTTCACAATCCACAACAAACCATCCAAAAATAAAATAAAAATCTCAATACGATTATCTGGATTAAACCATACAACAGTCACTGGAACACAATACACTGCTAAGCAAAACAGGTCCTGCAAGCTTTCTTAAATAAAAGGCAGCACCTAATGCGGGGATTTCAGGGATGTGGCTAAACTAAGATCGAGCTCGACGAGTGTGCCGTGCTGCGGCAGGAACAACAGCTGGAGGGGGCTGTCACCGGGGGGTGACGTCACGCGGCTCTGTCTAGCCATGTGCTCGCTACTCATGTGGCCGCGGCAGGGAACATAATGAACGCGAGAGTGGGGGAAGGAGGAAAAACAGCACAGAGGGAGGAGGAGCTCTGAGCTACTAGACAGAACAGGGAAACTCCTGAGACTCGTAGGATAACATTTAAAGCAACAGTCACCATAATCCACAGTTCACAACATGTAAAGTCTGGTATTATGAGGCTAGTATAGCATAAAAAATGAAGACAAATCTGAAGTTTTATAGGACGTTTGTGCATTTTAAGTCATCGTTTATAAGCAATATGAAGCACGAATCAAAACCACAAAGACTGTGGTATGACTAGTTCCTCAAGATTTTCCACGACAAGCAAATTTCTCTGAATATTCAGAGAAATGAAAGAAACTGCTTTTATTTTCTCCCTAGAGTCACAGCATGTTTGTGTTTTTAGCATTAATATTAATTAGTATTAATATGTAACAGTGTGTTTAGTATTTTAGTATTATATCTACAATATTTTAGTATTTCTTGAATTATTTGAATTAGCTTATATTTTTAGATTTTCTGTTTTTTATTTCAATTTTAGCAATTTTGTTAGGTTTAATTTTATTTCAGTTTTAGTTTTATTAATTTTAGTACTTTAACTTCAAATTTATTTCAGACAGTTGCCAACATTTCTAATTTTCTTTAAAGTTTTTAAAATTGATCTAATATTTTATTTCAGGTACCATTTTAATATGTTTTTTAACAATTTTAATAGCTTCAGTGGTAACACTTTACAATAAGTTTCCATTTGTTAGCATTAGTTAACTGCATTATTTAAAAACAAATTAACAATGAAAAATACTTCTAAAGTATTTATTAGTCTTAGCTAATGTTAATTTTATCAGTATCTTATGGGGTAACGTGAACTAACAATTAACGGTTGTAGTTTTATTAACTAAAAGTTAAGAATGATTAATAAATACTGTAGAAAATGTTTTGCTTATTGGTAGTTAATGCACTCATTGTAGTCTTTTCTGTTTTAGACAACGGTAACAACACTGGTATATTATCTGGCCTAATACAGATAAGAATGTGATTACAAAATCACTAATCAGTTACTTCACTTTGGATGTCAAAAAGCAGGTTTGGCACGACGTCACAGGAATATGTGAATCAGGCGACATGAAGATGAATAATATGAAGAGTAATCTCTTCAAACAATCCTCTTACTCAGTCCTGGGAGGAGCTGATTGGTCAGTGAGGGGAGAGTGGGAGGGGCCACGGACCGGAGCGCATGCAGAGGCAGACGCGTGGAGGTGAGGCGCGCGTGCCTGCCTCTGCCCATGTCCTGCCGGACGGCCTGAACACACGCTGTGCCACCGCCGCCTCCAGAGACCATCGCAAAACACACGTACACACAAACACAACTCTAATCATTAAGAGAGAAGCCCCGTGACCTGCAGGCACACACTAATCTTTTAGCAGGAACACAACAAAACAGAAAGGGAGAGGGAGAGATACTCGCTGGAAAACAGCTCAAATCACTGACTGACTAGCTTTTTTGTGAACACTCAAAATATAAACACGAGCTTCCCACAAACCAGTTCAAAGACTGTAATTACCTTCGGTCATTAATAATAATACATCTGGAGTGACTACTAACTTAACATTTTTTACTAATTGAGGCACTTTTACAAAATAGTATAAGTTACTTTATCCCGCAACTAGTGGTATAACAAAATCCTATGTTTCTGTTTTTGTCACATTATAACAGCGAGCTATGAAAATACTCAAAACACTCTCGTAAAATGTCCTCTCAAATGTAGGGAAGTCTAATTCATGTTAATAAATGTAAATGACAGTAAATGGACTAGAAATGTAAACAAACTGGTTCAAAAAATAATTAGTAATTCATTAAACTTCCAAAATATTATTACTATTAAATTATGAATTAAGTAATTTTATTTAATTCATAATAATCTAAATGTATTAGTTTTATTGAATCAGTTCGTTCTGAGAGTAAATGTACTGTAAGTGTAAACAAACTGGTTAAAAACAGACTTAACTCGTTCTTCATCCTGCAAAAAATTGTTATTATTAAATTAAAATGAGGTGTTTATTAATTTACTGTAAATTAACTTGTTAATAATAATGCTTAGCATAAATTAATCAGCAGTTTAATTAATTAGTGGTTCAATGATGTTATCCTAACTGACACCCTTAATTTTTCTGTGCTACACTAAAATATTGCTCAAGTTGACCATTTAGTTGATTATACACTTAAATAAATGTATTTTTTATATATATATATATATATATATATATATATATATATAAATATAAATAAATATGGTCACACTTTATTTTAAGGTCCAATTCTCACTATTAACAAACCATTAACTAACCTTTGCTCAATAAACTCCTAATTTGCTGCTTATTAATAGTTAATAAGGTAGTTGTTAAGTTTAGGTATTGGGTAGGATTAGGGATGTAGAATATGTTCATGCACAATATGTGCTTTATAAGTACTAATAAACACCCAATATGTTAATAATAAGCATTCTAATAAGCAACTAGTTAATAGTGAGAATTGGTCCCTATACTAAAGTGTTACCAAAAATACATTTATGTATTATGTCTATTGACTATATAGTGACTTTGTGCTTTAACAATACATTTATGATGCAGATACATTTAAAATCTAGCCTGCAGTTAGCTACTTTTGTATGTAAATCTACAGCTTCAATGTAGCTTCAAAGCACTAATTACAAAAATCTAATTATTATTTTCCAAAAACAACAGAGCCACATATTCAATATAAATTCGCATTCAAAAATCTTCAGTCTCCCTGTGTACAGACCACATTCTGGAAAAACCATAGCAAATGTCTGGTTGTTTTCATCAGGCCATGTGCTTTAAATAAATACACTTTAAGCCTGGTTGAGCAACAGGCAGCAGAGAGCGGGAAAGAGCGAAAATGGGTGGGCTGGGTCGGTCCGTCAAATCTACCAATGGCTAGAAGCAAGCGGCTTAAGGAGGGGGTAGGTGGCGGCGCCGGGGATCCAGTGACACGAGTTCTGTTTCCACACTGCCCTAGTTTCCTGCACGTCTTGTGCCTCGGCTAAATCAAATCCTTTGATTTGATTGGATTTCTATTTCTTCTCCTAAAGTGTCTGGCTGTAGGCGTTTGCATGTGTGAATGAGGCGCTGGTTTAATCAGATAGAGCATGGCTTATGATCTTGCTTAACACAAGACAAAGAAAAGGTGTTCTGCTCACACTGCAGGAGAGCAATTATCCATTTTCCCTCTGCAAATAAACTCGATTAGAGATGTTTAATCTCACGGCTTTAGATCAATCAAAGCAACACTGGAAATATCTCAGTCTTCAGGTAAAAGAACTGTAACTAACAAACTTAAGACTGCATCATCGTGTGGTTTTCCCTCCAGTTCTTGCATTGTTGATGTGTAAATATACACCTCAAGTCAAAGTCTGATGACATGGGCCGAGATACAGATGTACAGCAGACAGTGAACATGTAAATGAAGATTTATCAGCGCTTACCTGAATGTATCTCAAAGCACTTCTCAGAACGCTCAGATTGGAGGTCTTCTTTTCATCAACATTAGGGATGTTCTTCTTTAGGGTCTCAAAACACTCCTTTAAGTGAGCACGTCTGAGAAAAGGAGAAAATTTATAATTACAAAAGGTTTTATGTGATATCAGCATTCACTTATTTACACTTATATATTATAATACACTTACGAAACAATTAAGTGCTATATTCTTTTAACTGTTAAGTATGTGATCGATAAAAATGTAACTAATATATATATATATATATATATATATATATATATATATATAAATAAAATGTTGGTTTGTTTTTTGTTTGTTTTTATCTAGAATACAAACAAACAAATTGAACATTGAACATTACACTAATGTTCAATTTTTTTTTTTTAAAGAAATTGAATTCAGCAGGACACATTAAATTGATCAATTCAATTCAATTCAAGTTTATTTGTATAGCGCTTTTCACGATACAAATCGTTGCAAAGCAGCTTTACAGAAAATTAAAGTTTCTGCATTATATTTAGTAGATCAAAAGTAGGCTAATATTGAAGGCTTTTATAGTTCTACAAAGGATTTTCAAACAAATTATATTCCTTTGAACTTTTATTCATCAAAGAATCCGTAACAAATGTATCACGGTTTTCACAAAAATATTAAGTAGAACAACTGTTTTCAACATTGATAATAAATGCTTCCTTATCACCAATTCAGCATATTAAAATGATTTCTGAATGGTCACGTGACAAAATTCAGCTTTGCAGTCAAAGGAATTATTTTAAAATATATTAAATAGAAAATAGGTATTTTAACTTGTAATAATAATTCACAATATTATGTTATTACTGTATTTTTTATCAAATAAATGCAGCCTTTGATAGCATAAAAGATTTCTTCCAAAAACATTTAAAAATCCTACCGACCTCAAACTTTTGAACGATGGTGTGCATACAAGGCGCATGAATTTGGTAAACCAGCAGTAAACCAAGATGACCTTACCTGTTTTTCTCAAGCTTATTGTGCACTTCTCTCGTTCCTGCCCTGTAAACACAGGTCATATGGTCTTTAATAGTCAGCTCTCAAACATAATACAAACTCACAGCCGTAAAACCAACTAAAAAAAGTTTTCACATGATTCAGTCTTAAACGATGGTTAAAATAGTGAAAAATAACAGCTTGACGTCCTGACTCACCCTCCAGGTCTCTTCTTGCCATCCAAATTACGGTGGTCATCAGGCGGGCTGCCTCTGACCGCAGGGCTGGGCTGGGCTGAAGGAGGTCCAGGCTGAGGGAGAAGTGCATGCTGGGAAGCTGTGACGATGGGGTAGGTCTGGAGCTGCTGGGCTGGTTTGGTGCCGTTGGTCTGAGAGAGTGATGTGGGCTCTGCCTTCACCTGAGATGAGATGAGGGGGCACTGGTGCAGTGCCTGCTGGTTTGGCAGCGAGTGGGCGTCTTTTCTGGGTGGTGTGAGGTGAGGTGCTGCTAATGGACTGAGAGCTGTGGTTGGGGGCAGGGGCAGGGGCAGGGGCAGGGCGGGAGGATTGGAGGACACCACCGGAATGGGGATGACCGTGATGGGCATGGTGGGGGGAGGGGGAGGAGGCTGGGCTGGGACAGGTAAGTGGAGATGCTCAGGTCCGGACTCCTCCACCCAGGTCACATGGTTCATTCGAATGGGCTGAGTTTGAGAGTTAACTTCTGCTCTCCGCTTCTCGGCCTCTTGCTCACGACGCCGTCTTTCCTGAAGCTCATTCTCTTCTGTTGAAAGAAATATAGAGAAAAAATGTATTAGTTATCCATATTCTGAAACTATTGGATCTTTAATGGCCCATATTGATATTAACATGATAAACATTTATATGGAATGCATCAAGATTAAAATTTAGGCCGATAGTTATATACCAATTATTTTCATGGTATAACTGATAACCAATGAATGAATTTTAAAATGATATACTATATTGTCTAAATAAAATTAAAATCAAACATGAAAAAAATAAGGTAATTTGAATTTAAATTTAGGTACCACAACATTAAGCATAGTAAGAAATGGATATTCACTTTTAAGATTTGCTTTTAAGATTACAATTAACAGAGTTATAAAATTAAGTGTTTTGAAAGATTAAGTAAGCATTACATGCCAAGTAATCTATATGTAAAAATAGGTGAAATGAGAATGACTATTTTAGTATTTTCATATTCTATTATTTTTTTCTTCATCTTTTGAATTAGCTTTTATTTTTATATTTTCATATAATTTAAATGTAAGTTTTAGTTATTTTATGTTCTTTTTTCATTTTTATTAGCTTTTTTATATTTCTATTTATCATATATATATTTTTTTCATTTTCAGTTTTAGTAATTGTATTAATTCAACAAGTTTTTTAGGTTTACATTTTTTATATCAAACATTAGCCTTATTTCAATTACCGAAAATAATTTTTAATAGTATTAGTTATATATACTTTTTTTTTTTCTCCAGTTAACATCCAAAGCAAGCATAAAAGATTAAAAAAAAAGACTCTCTCAGTGTGATCTAGTAAACAGTGTTGAAGGAAATGTAGAAGACTGAACTATATGTTGGACACTGCAGGTAACCTTTGACCTTAAACATATGATGTGATGACATCTCATCTAAACTGGGGCAAATGATGGAGATGGGGGCAGTCACAAATCAATATGGGTCAATAAACCAGCCTGTGATTATATCTAACTCAGAGTAAACTCTATTAAAGGAGCTTTTGTGTGCGTACAGACAAATGAGTGTTACTGGTTAACAGTGGAGGATGGAGATTACACTGTTAGAGCACATGGTGTACAGGCTTCAGGCTAAAGTTTCTCAAGCCTAAATGGAAACACGATGCTCGTCCCCCTCCTACCACACTCCCTTCTACAACCAGAGCAGCTCCAAAACACTACAGGACGGCCTCCTGAACCTTCGCCAAACCTTCAGCATCAATTATACATGCTGTTGCACTTGACTTGACACTGTTTAAGAAATAGTAGAGACACTGGAGAGACACACTAACCGCTTTTTCACTCAGAGAGGAGAACTAGAGCTACAGCACGTGATGCACTAAAGGACTTCCACTGCTGTTCGATAGTAAAGCAATTAAGGAAGCTACATCTATTTTAGGTGAAAGGCTTGGTCGCAGACTGAATTCAGGCTGAAAAACATTGTCACTTTTTTTTTTTTTTAGGTAAATGTTTATCCCCAGTTTAATGTGCAAACCAATGCTACTAAAAGTAACCCATTCGTAGGTTGATTTTCCAGAAAAACATCAATACTGTGGCATACTCAACACTACTGTGTTTGTTTGAGCAGTCTGACATGGCAACATTGGCTCAATCAATGACTTGAGTTTGGGGGCGAGATAACCTGTTCGTCTGAATATTAGAAAATGAAAATTAAAAAAAAAAAAAAAAAAAAATTAATATATACACTACAATTTAAAAGTTTGGGGTCAGTAAGATTTGTGCTAACAAAGGTTGCATTTATTTGATCAAAAATACAGTAATATTGTGAAATATTATTACAAGTTAAAAACCGTTTTCGATTTTATTTGTATTTTAAAATGTAATTTATTCCTGTGATGCAAAGCTGAATTTTCAGCAGCATTACTCTTCAGTGTTACATGATCCTTCAGAAATCATTCTAATATGATGATTTGGTGCTCAAAAAGCACTTATTATCATCAATGTTGAATATTTTGTGGAAACCATAATACAATTTTTTTCATGGTTCTTTGATGAATAGAAAGTTCAAAAGAACAGCATTTATTTGAAGTAGAAATCTTTTGTATCACTGTATTTATTACTTTTAAAATGATCATTTAATGCCTCCTTGATGAATAAAAGTATTAAAAAGTAAATCAAAAACTAATTTTTGTTCCATTTCATTTAGTGACAGAAATTACACTTCACCTTTAGACATCTTTAAGCCATTTTATCTACACTAAAACAGTATAAATCACATTAACACTGAATTCACCTGATAAACTCTTAGGCTTTGCTCAGCTAAAGTGCTTTTAGATATTAGCTCGCTGTTGTGGGGTTGAAGGAGAATTATCCTGATCAGCGGTTTTATGGTTAATCCACGTCAAGTCATTCCAAAAGCTTCCTGTATGTCCCTTACATTACTGCTTTTATTATTCCAGCTATTTAAGCACTCACCTAATGATATAAAGTCAAACCAAAATGTATTCAGACACCTTCAACATTTCTCACATTATCACAGTTTATTCGCTATAGTTTAGAAAATGGAAATAAAATATGACAAGTACTCAAGAGTTAAACTGTGTCAGAACAAATTCATCTTGATAATGTCAGATAATTTTGATAGAAAGGTATGTAAGAAAACAGGTCAAAGTGTGAAATCAAATTTCTGGTCCCAATTGTTTATCAATTTTACTGGTAGTATGAAGAATTTTGGGGTATAATGTGTCACAGTTTGCTTTATTTTGCTATCCTCACTTACATAAATGAACTATAGTATCCTGCACCCACTAGTTAAAAAAAAAGAAAGAAAGAAAAAAAAAGCAATTATATCTGGTGTTCGAATAATTTTTGCTTTGACTGTATGCATAACAACCCGGTCAGTTGATCAAAAAGCTTAAAAATGTACTACCAACATAACAATGAAGAAAACTCTGCTTCATATTAGTAATTAAATGGCAATCAAAATATCAAAAAATTAATCATTGCACAACCAGATCCTACCAGTTTTAAAAAAAAATCCTCTTAACGCTCAGGGAGGTAAAGAGGTCACTTGGTATACGAGGTGACCTAGATAAACGGAAAAGACACAGGTGCGTGTGCGCCTGGAACATCATGAATCTCATTAGGGCGAAAAGTCGGACAGCATCAAATCATGTGCGCTCAGAGGATAATGAGACTTTTAAGACAGGCATTCTTATCATGTGTGTGTGTCAGCAAAGAGGGTGGCGAAAGTGCTCCAACCTAATCTCAGCCAATCACAGCGCAGCAATCCACCCCCACCAGTCACCATTATGCTATTTGAACAGAGCACGCTTCCTCCTGCTGAAATGAGGTGCGGGGGGTGGATGTCTAGTTCCTATGGAACAAAACAACCAATTACCAGAATACACAAGGAAGCACAATACACACAAACCAGCAAGCCTTTCAAGTGAAATGTGACTGTTCGGTCCCTTTAAATACACTCAATTACCTGACACTAGAGCTGTGTTAACAGATGATTAATGACACATTATTGAGATCTTTAGGTAAAAGAAGAAAAAACACCTCCCACATGCATAAACGCATATCAAGCTTCCACTTCTCTTTGAATACTTCTAATTGTGTCAGATTGAGAAGAGAAGCCCTCAGGTGTTTCTTTTAAAATAATTTCCCTGGACAACACCTGACTGTCTTATATTTTTTGGTGTACTTATTTAACAGCTATAGAGGGCAAAGTTGTAACCGCACACAGGAAATGACTGTCCACCAGCATGCAACGCAATTTACAGCCCAGCATTACAAACTGCTGGCTGAATGCTTTTACAGAGTCACATGCTGAGTAGAATTACAGTCAACTGTGGTGAAATATACAGAAGTGAAACTGATCGAGAACATTTCTATCACAAGCTTAGACTGGATGCATGTTAGTAAAAAAATAATAATGAGAATACATTTGATTTATCAACTGAATAGAAAATCAGCTATAAAATCAAGTATACAATTTGTAAATTCAAAAAGAAATTAATATATTTCATTTCAGAACACAATTGATTTCTATTTCTATATAAAGAAATAGAAAATCAGATAAAAAAGTCAGTTTGGATAAGTATAAATAGGTATACAATTTCCAAATGCAAAAGAAAATAAAAAAATATTATATTCCAGTCAGTTAACAATACATCTGATATATCAATTTGAATGCAATCAGCTGAAAAAAACAAAAAAAATAATTAAGCAATAAGTTATGGTCTTCGGATATGTATATAAAAGTATACAATTTGCAAATGCCAAAATACAACATAAATATAATATTCATCATTAAAAAAGTGTGATTATCTATATCTTTATATTTACTCGTTAATAGAACTGCCTCATGAATCTTTGTAATTACATGTTAAAATAATAACGTGATGAAAACAAACAGAATACTGTATATTTGTTATCATTTTTTTATATTTAAATTGTTAATTCTATTTATCCTCATAAATAGTTGATTAACTGATATATCAATATCTCAACTGATTGCATGACCCCCAGTCAACAAGCTTATCATGTTAATTCTTCCTAAGAATGTCATCCTTCCAGTATTGTTTGTTAGAGCACCACGATGATCCAGAACTGCAGGAGTGTGTTATATAACTGCAGTACATTTTAGAAAAGCAAGCAGGAGGTTACTGTCCTACTTTCCCTCTGGTTGTAAACCCCTCCCTAAACAGAGCAGCGCCTGGCGCGCACATGGAGCGAAGGGGGAGGGCTCTGTCCACGCGGATCTCACATGAGGGCGTGGTTATGACAGACACGTCACAGACACGCTTAAGGGGCGTGGCTAAGGCGGACACGTGACCGAGGCTTCAGAAAGCGCCAGTGGACGCATGCAGCGCGGGAGAGAAAACAATAGTGTGAAATAAATAAACCGTACACTATTGCGCTAAAAACACTCTACGAAAATTCAATAGAACAATATATCCATTCACTTCTACAAAAAGGATGCAAATAAGAGCAGCGTAATGTGATACTTAGGTTATTATGTAAAGCCCAAGTGAACTGGCTCTCGCGCACGTACTTGTAAGCCACCGCCCTTAAAAGCAAGCAGGTATGTTTTCCTACATCGACACTGCAATGAAGTATTCAATAACCAACTATCCCAACAGTCAAAGCTGATAAACTTACATTCTCTGCATTTTAATATATGGCTGTCACTATCCGGAAAACACTAGTTTACTACACCAGAAAGTAAACGTAAGCGTGCAGAGTCCTCGGTGTATTATAACATGATTTTATGTCACGCACTAACTTACACTGATTCCTGCTATCACATAGCCTGTGACATCCAGTGCAACAATGCCTCATATTAACCAGCTACTACATTAGAGAACAACATGATTCATTAAAGTGTCCCTCTACCTGTCATAAAGGTGTATGTCCCCATATTTTCCCTTTCTTACCACGTGCTTTCTGTTGTTGCAGGGCTTGCAATTCCAAAAACTTAGCCGCCTCTAAAAGCGTCTCGATACTCATCTCTGTCTCTTGTTATAGTCCAAAAACGACTAGAGAAATGAATTAAAAAAAGCTAAATAGATATATTCAAATGCTTCTGCTAGGGATCCAATCTGCTCGTCTATAAAAAAAAAATAATAAAATAAAAGGAAAGACGTGACTGGATCCCCCTTGAAGTCACTCTTCAACGCACGTAGAGGAGTCACAACAAGATGGCGGGTGATTCAGTCAATAGATCGGGCCATTGTACAGACAGTTAGACTCCGCCCCCTGCAGCAACGCCCCGCCCACACACGCTGGTTTTTCAAAACACGGAGATGGCCGTGCTTTAATAACCGCGTATATTTGACGAACTACGATAAAACACCAACTGACATAAGGTCAGAAATACGCGCACCACCACGTTTCTTCAATGTTGCTTAAAAAACCCTAAGCAGAACGCTTAAAATATAAACGTCAAATCCAGGTTTTACGCAATACACCTACACATACCACGCCTCGAGCTGATTAATAAAACATGAGGTTAGAGCAGCCAATAGGAACGCAGCCACACAAGGCATGGTATCTGCTCACATGGGTGTCATTCTGCGCGTTTAGCAAGCCAACTAAAAACGAAAATGCAACCTGCAGGTCGACCTCTGGTGCTGTTTGTGATTCTGTCACTGTTCAAAAAGACTGAGTATCAATAAACAGTCCGCAGTAACATCAAAACATTGTCACCCTGATTTGGCTGTGATCAAAACGCAATTTCTGTGACAGATCCAAAACATTATATATTATATAATGATATTATATTATATAGATATTTTATATATATATATATATATATATATATATATATATATATATATATATATATATATATATATATACACACACATATATATACACATACATACATATACACACACACATATATACATATACATACACACATATATACATATACATACACATACATACATATATACATACACATACATACATATATACATACACATACATACATATATACATATATATACATTATATATATATATATATATACACACATATACATTATATATATATATATACACACATATACATTATATATATATATATACACACATTATATATATATATATATATATATATATATATATATATATATATATATATATATAAATAATGTAGGCTAAAAATTATACTTAACTAAACATTTTTGGCCTCCCACACTACTACATATTTAGATAAATTCATAAAAATGAACTAGAGATATGCAACTTTTCTACAGAAGTATATTAACCACGTTAATGGCATTAAACACTCATTTTGAGCAATAAACACTAGTTCACTCTGCTTCCCTATTTCACTCGAGATCCTATCAAAGTACCACAGAATCTTTTTCTTTACTGCCAGGATGCATGCGCTGACTGAATAAAGGGTGAGTCATGTGACTGTATCCATGGTAACCGGTGAGGCAGTGTACTGCAGGACAGTAAGGAGTCTAGAAGAAAAGGAGAGAGCAGCAGAGACTGTGACAGAATTTTGAATGTTGCAATGCATTAATTCATTATATATGGCAAAAAGTGTATGTTAAAGGGAAAAGTGTGTATAAATACACTCTATAATACTAATAACCCCAATATGTTAATAAGAACATCTCGACATTTCCAGAAATGGGAGAAAAAATATATAAACTAACACATTTCTAAGCCCTTTGCCACTGTATCTGAACTTTCTCTGCAATTTCCCATGACTTTTGCACATGTATTCAAACCAATATATCTGATTTCATTCAAAAGGAAAAACATTGCAAAAACAGCAGAAAATTTCTGTTTACGTCTCTCTGATAGAAGAAACAGCCTTCCACATGAGAACTAAAATCCTGTTGCTTTGTGGTAACTGCTATGCACATGTCCAGTCATTCTTCATTTCCTTTTAATCACTTGAGAAGGTCAAAGCAAAGGGTAAGCAAACACATTCTTAAACCTTCTCTACCCTTAGACTTTCATATGACTCTCACATGCACGGAAACAGTGAATAAACTCCTGGTTCAACTTGAGAAGCTGCTCCCGGGGCAATTAGAGTAGGAGCTTGTTTACCCTGGAAAGCTTCACGTGACTCCCAGCGCACGTTATCTGCTCGTGGTCCTCTCAGTGACTGCCGCTGCAGCCGCCGCTTCCTGTTATGAAGGCCTGCTCCGCTCAGGACGTTTATACTAACTCAAACTTCCTGTGAAACAACCAAAAAGTTATTCCAGAAACAGGAAACGCAAAGGAACGCAATCTTTTATTGGGTTATTTGGCTTTCCAAATATTTTATGTCTAAGGAATATATGGGGACAATGTTTGTCCAGCATTTGTAAAAGCAGGAAGCTATTGGTTCTTAGGTAAACTGGGTTTTGGTTAGTTACAATTGGGACCAAAAGTTACTATTAATTAACCAAAAATAGTTCAAAAATGTATTTAAAATATCTATTTAAAAAAAAAAAAAAAATTTTTATATTTGATTTAAATTTTTATAAAACTTATTTTTAAGTCTAATCCAAAGCATATTGTTCAGTAGAAAATTATGTAAAGTAAAAAAAGAATATCTAAACAGTGGATCCATTCATATATCTTTCAAGTCAGCATAAAATGAAAATTCACCTATTTTCATATTGCACATTACAGATCTCACTGTGAACAATTCATCCACGCATTTTTGGCAAAATTTTTGACCTCACAATGTCTCATCAAAATATCATAACCACATGATCGGTGAAAATAACAGACTTAAGACCGGTTAAAATCAAATCAATGACAAATGTATAGAACTAAGTCCATGCCCTACATTTTTTCTTTTTCAATAATTCATCAACAGATCTGTCTGTTCATTGCAATCTTAAGAAAATTGTGATATTATTATTATAATATATAATTGCCAAGCATTAAAATCTCCAAAAAAAAAAAAAAAAAAAAAAAAAAATATATATATATATATATATAATAAATAATAAATAAATTGAAACCTAAATATCTCTAAAATAAATAATAATAACCTAAATAAAATTAATGATAACACTTTAGTATAGGAACCAACTCTCACTATTGACCAGTTGCTTATTAGCATGCCTATTATTAACATATTGGCTGTTAATTAGTACCTATAAAGCACATATTCTGTGTGAGCATATATTCTACATCCCTAATCCTACCCAATACCTAAACTTAAACTACCTTACTAACTATTAATAAGCAGCAAATTAGTAGTTTACTGAGGCAAAAGTCATAGTTAATGGTTTGTTAATGGTGAGAATTGGACCTTAAAATAAAGTGTGGCCAAATTAATTAATTAGTGTGCATTTAACCAAAGTGACAAAAACACTAACAACAAAAATTATTTAAAATATTTTATTACAAACGTAATAAAAGTTCTGATCACAACATCGATCAGTGGCTAATAAAACATCTGTGAATATGGAGTTTTGTTTAATTTGCAGCTTTATATGGTTCACAGCACTGTGGACAGTGGTGAGTGTTGAATTTGTGGTGGAGAGGAAAGCTTAATGAAGCCTGTGTGGTGTTTAGGTAGGTTTGGCTACCTGTCGAAAGAGAGAGTTCTTCAAGCAAGTGCAGAGCTGGTTCATCAGATCTTTATTCTGCCCTTCCACCCAATGCATCTCCACCACCACATTGTTCTCTTCCTCCTTCACGTTCACCAGGCACTTGAAGAGAAAGTGCTGTACCGTCTCTGGGTTTTGAGGACCGCCAGCGGCCGCCTGCTTTGGTTCAGTGGGGGACTCCATTGGGACGTCAGCACCTTTCTCTGGGTCTTGCTGCTCGTCTCTCTCTTTGGCGTTGCTGCCCTCTGCTGTGGGTTCCTCTAGTGCTGGTGTTGGAGCGTCTGTGTCGGGGACAGATGGAGTGGAGGCATCCGTGCCGCAGGTGGAGGTCGGCTGTGCTCTAGGGAGCTCTCGGAGGTGTCGTCCCTGCTCTCGTCTCTTCTGCCGCGTGTTGATCCAGGTGTTCTCCACTGCTGTCAGGAAGAGGCTGAGCTCTGCTTCTCCACAAGGAACCCGCTTATGAAGCACCTGAAGATGAGAAGTTTAATGTTGAACATTTGTATCCTACATTAAGCCTACAGCAAGCAGCTTTGGAACAGAGTGTCTGCTAAATAACAAAATCCTCTTGAAATCAAAATGGACTTTATTTACGTTGCTAGTCTTGAGGTGAACAATTAATCCGTGTGACTTAATTATCTTTAATCAAAATCTGAACATTTGCTTCTGCTCTGAAAATTCATAACCACGCCTCTCCAACCGTTGTTTACCCTGGAAAGTTGTTATGAGTGAGAGACAGAGAGGAGGAGTGCTAAAATAAAACTCTATTTCAGTTTGAAATACGTCACTACACTGAAATAAAGTTAACAACTTCCAGTTCACACAGACTTTAAGTAATAACAGTAACAACAACAATACTTCTAAATAACAATTATTATTATTATTACATAACTAACATAAAATAATTATTTTATTTAGTTAATTAATCATAATAATAATAATAAGCATATCCTAAAATAAGAATAGAAACAGTTACTGTTGTTATTATCATTAATGTTAGTTATATAATAATAATAATATTATTATTGTTAATAATAACTAGATATGTACATTTTCTGAAGAAAATGTGAGTGGTGCTTGCCATGGCAAAACTTGCCATGGTGCAGTTAGTAGAGTCCTTTTTTTTAAAATCACGTTTTAAAAAATTATTTATTTAAATATTGTTTGCTAGCATGAGTCAATAGAGCCAAATCCCTTGTCTATACAATGTTCTGATGCAGAGATGTACTGTATGTCTTCCTAAATGATTGGTAGGGTATTCTTTTTGGTTGTTAGGGATTGGCTTGATAGCTTCATGATGAAACTGATTGGTTGCCTGAGTAAAACAAGCCCACCCCCATGTCTCTATGACACTGTGATCCAGAGTTATGTTCAATGCAAATTCCTGTGCAAGTATTGTGGTAAATAAGTAGGAAAAAAATGTGCACACATTTCCTTCACCATAGTATGTCTATGGGGAAAATTTGGGGGGCTCTTGTGCCCCAGGGGTACAACTTCTACCCCACTGCGAGGTATGTTCTCGCACAGCTTGCTAGCCATTTCAAATGTGGTCACCCACGTTTCTACAATGGCCCGTCAAAGTTGGCTGCACTTGCAATGTTAAGTCTATGGGATTTTTCACCCACTGTGCAAACATCATACACCCGATTGTCTATAAAAGACATCGCACAACTATGCTCAATAACCCACATGATTTGGCGTCTTTCAAAAGTCTATGACAAACGGTGCGTGACAAGTTACATTCTTTTGTACTTAACACTTATCCCTGATAAAATAAATGGAAACATATTGATGTCTGAAAATAAATCTTATCCATTTTTTTCT
This sequence comes from Spinibarbus caldwelli, assembly GCA_039654775.1. Classification (NCBI taxonomy): domain Eukaryota; kingdom Metazoa; phylum Chordata; class Actinopteri; order Cypriniformes; family Cyprinidae; genus Spinibarbus; species Spinibarbus caldwelli. The sequence goes on along the minus strand of CM077253.1, from coordinate 13,252,218 downwards.
TTCTGTTTACCTTCAGGTCTGTGAGGATCTTCTCCAGCCAGGCAGACACACTCTCTGTGGGGCTGGTGTCTGTGCAGCCGATGCTGGGCGCCTGCGTCTGGAGCTCCGCCACGGTGGGCTTCAGTACAGTGAAGGTGAGGGGCTTACGGGCTTTCTCCAGCTTACGCTTCTTACAGGGAGGAGACTGAGAGAGATTTAGAAGGAAATTTGTTTTGGTTGGTTAACTTTAGAGTGTTTACATGTCAGTTTACACAGAAATAAAGATAAAAAATTATTTGACTTGAAAGCTGGAACCTTAGCTACCCATGTCATTGAGGGACGTTTGTTACAGAACAAGGACATCAATTTAATCTCAGAAGTTCTTAATGTGTTTTAGCAAAGGTGGCCAATAGAGGGCAGTAAAACACAAAGATTACCTTGGCCTTCAGTGAGTTCAGTGAACAATCTGGAGTCCTTGTGGCACTCATGTTTTTAAATAAAATCTAAAATTAAGTGGAAAAATAAGTTTAAACTAAAGCTTAAGTTTAGTTTATAAATAAGTTTGGGCTGAATTACTAAAATTACTAAAACTAAAATAAAGCTATAAATAAATAAAAATGACAAAAGCACATAAAATGTAAAAAAAAAAAAAAAAAAAAAAGACATTTAAATATTATTTTAAATAGTTTAATTTTAAAATGAAAATACAAGTTAAAAATATAAAAAAGCTCATTCAAAATATATAGTTCTTTACTGAACTTACTCATAAAGTTGAAAATATTACAAAACAAAAATGATGTGCAGATTTCTCTGTAAAAATATCAAACTGGTTTCCACATTAAAGATAGCTGGGTTCCAGTCTCTATAAATATTTCTGTTTCATATGCCATTTTAATATGAGTGTTACCATTACCATAGCAATATATTCATGAATGAATGCAGTGAATAAGTGTCAAAAACAAAGCTGCCCAAGGACGCATTTTGACATTATGAGTGTTGTCATAGAAACTAATAATGAGTCTGAGGACCTGAACAGCTCAGTGTAATATGAGTTATCTTGAACGTAGAGTAATTTATGATGTAATGTAAACACTGAATCATGTCCTACTGAGACACAGCAGTCATATTTGACTTTCCCGTCTTTCTCCTCCTCTACCAGAGCATCTGTTGTTGGAGCAGATAAACGTGACTCATCACAAGCCAACAGACCGACCCCCACAGTACTGAAAAACACACCACACCCAACAGTGACACACGTCTCATATGTGTTCATCCTGTGGGCCGTCATGGGCGGCTTTCAGATGGACTAACTGTCTCGTGGTCTTTGGTGACCGTTAGTCGTAATACAAGATAAAGTGCACTGCTAATCTGGCATCCATCACAGGATCTTACTCTACTCAACACCACATTGCTTCTGTCCTGTCTGAATAAGCAATATATTTAGCGCACACTAGACCATATATCTTAACTGTCTTCCTCGTATGAGGTTAACTACATTAAACAAATTGGATTTAGGGACAGTCAGCTAGTTGTAGTGTCTGAATAACTCCCTGTGCTGAAGTTGCAAGTTCTGCCATTTGTCAAATTTGTCATGTCTCAGCAGACAGCGGTGAAATGATGGTTTCATACAGGGTCACTGTCATTGTCAGAGGACACAACAAGGAGGATGTCTCCTAAATTTTAGTATTAAAACACTTTGGTAGAAAAGATTGTCAAAGTTAGTTAAGATATTAAATATGTACTAATATGTTTAATGCATTAATTTGACATTATTAAAGGTTCATTCTGCTTTCTAAAAACTGGAGGATGGGGTGCATCACACAAGCAATATCATTAAATTAAAAAAAAAAAAAAAACATAGGAATGTTTTTTTTTTTTTTCATATTTATATGGATATCTGTATTTTCCAAACTCAGGTATGACTCACATGAATTGCATAAATCCAAGGTAAAAACTGCTGCTTTTTCATATACATTAAAGATACATTTATATCATGTGTGCATAGCTTCTGACAGCACTGCACAAGCTAAATCTTCCTAAATTTGTAATAAGAATAATTTATAAATCTGTTGTTAATAAAAGAGAAGCTTTATTATTAAAGCTATTATGAAAGTTAAATTATTATTATTACTATTATTATATACTTGTTTATTTTACAGGACAATTGATTTAATTCTTATTGATTTAATTTTTTGAAATTCCGATTTATGTATGTATGTATTTATTTGTGATGATGACAAGGATTAATAATAATAATAATAATAATAATAATAATAATAATAATAATAGTAAATAATAATAATTATTATTATTATTGTCATTAAATACATTTTAATTTTACAGTACAAACATATTATTGCAGTAGTAATATATTTCTTTGAATTGGTTCAATTTCTTTTCATAATTGTATTTGCATTTAAATAATAAAATAAAAAAATCTGAATAATAATAAAATATAATAATAATAATAATAATGATGATAATAATAAATATAGATAATTATTATTGTCGTTATTAAATACTTTATTTTACAGTACAAACGTATTGCAGTAGTAATTTCTTTGGTTCAATTTATTTTCATAATTTTATTTGCATTTAAATAAAATAAAATCTGAATAACAAAATATAATTATTAAATTTAATAATAAGAATAACTATTATTATTATTATTGTTGTTGTTATTAAATACTTTTTTATTTTACAGTACAAACATATTGCAGTAGGAATATTTCTTTGGTTCAATTTCTTTTCATAATTTTATTTGTATTTTAAAAAATAAAATAATAAAATAATAAAAATAATTATAATTATTAAATTATTATTATTACTATTACTATTACTATTATTATTATTATTATTATTATCAATACTACTACTAATTATTATTATTATTAAAAAAAAAAAAAAAAAAAAAAACTGTTTTTCTCTCTTTTTTGTCCTTAGCTGATCTCATGCTAGATTTTAAGATTTAACATTAAGGCTGTTCCCCAATTATTAAATTATTATTATTGTTGTTGTTGATGTTGTCATCATATTGAACGGTGGAAAAAAAAAAATAGATTTTCTCTCTTTTTTTGTCCTTAGTTGATCTCATGCTATATTTTAAGATTTAATATTAAGGCGGTTCCCCATGCAGTCCAGCATCCTTCTCCAACACAAGGGGGCGCCATTTTCTGACTTTAAGTTGTCAAACTCTACTAAGCTTGACAAAATCTCATCCCAGTAAGCAAAATCTATGAACAAAGGCAGACCAAAAATTCACATGAATATTAAAGAACACTGTGGCTGTAATGACTAAATACTGCAATGAATCTAAATATGATCAGACTAGCAGCATCTACAGTGTTTTATCTCAGATGTACTGAAGCATGATATTTTACATATTATAAAAAAAGTACAAAAATGTGTCTCAGCGCATCTCTACCCGTTTGTAATGAGCACATAATGGATGAAAACAGATGGACACACGCATCGATCCACACGCTGCCTCTTAATTAAATTCTATCAGTCTTAATCAGAGCAATGCACTGCTTTTATCCCCTCTTCACCGTGAATTATAACCCCCTCCACTCAGCCCATTATTTATCCACCACACTATTTCTCTAAGCAGGTTGAGTAGATCCTGCATAAAATGGCTTCCGCTTTCAACACTGAGCTTCTTGATGTGTCTGGAGTGGCAAACGTGCAAAAAAAATAAAAATTCATGAGCCTTGGGATTTTAACCGCGCCGAGACTGAGCTGAAAGGTCATTATTCAATTATTGAACACAAGCAGATGATTTCCAGTGATCCACGGATGCTGACAACCGGCCTCATTCTGTCCTGCTTTAGTGCTGCTTCCTGCCTGGTGACCTTTGACCCCTCAGCCTCTGCTCCCCCCACTGTAAATCCACTGCTTCATCAGCCTCAAATCCCAGGCACGCTTTCAGCACCACAGGGTCCTTTTCAAACCCTACCTTTTTTGTCAGAGCCTTCGCTGTACCCCCTACCTCTCGTGCAATACACTTCACGTCTGGATTGAAGATCTGGCTGTCAAAGAGATTGATCTGGCTTCTGTGCACTCTGCTAATGGGGCTCAGCTGGCTTCAGACAAGAAGAATGGACACAGGAAGTGGAAAAACTGAAATGGGAGAGAGTGAATAAAGCGCAGGATCTAGACGTGTCTGTATCTGCTGTACGCTGGCTGAGGGTGGAGCGGCTCGCAGACGGATATGTAGGCCAATCTTTCTGCTCAAGTGCTTGTGAGGAAAAAGGCATCTGGGACTTGGGGAATTCTCCTGAAAGACCATAACAAATCATCCTGCCACCCCTTCTTTATTCCCTCCTCCTCTTTTCCCCTTTTATAGCCCTTCTGAGGTGCGTGACTATATGGCACAGTCACCCTGTCTGGGCAACTGTTGCTAAGAAGGAGCTGCGCTGTGCCTTAGGAAGCAGGTCAAGTGTATCTGATGGAATGGGCTAAAGATGCATTATTAAAAAGAGGGCCAAGCCCAGTGAATATTCAGCAGGTGTTGCTTTCCCACACACAAATGCATCAGACAGACTGGGTGCATGGGTTATGTGAGGACTAGCTGACTCTAAACTGAGACAAACACTCTCTACTGACTATAAAGTAATGCAGGAAGTGCTCAGAGCTTACAGGCACAGGAACGTCATCATAGAAACTCCAAGCCAGGGCCCAGCGCATGGTCCGACCTTGACAGAACTCGGTGTGTGTTACCTTGGGCACCTGCGAAAGAACAAAAGATGATGAGGATCTCGTTAGTGGTGATTCAAACACAATATAGGCAGTAACTCTTACAAAAACTGTCAAGAGACGTCTTGGTTATATTAAATGCATAAAGAAAGGATCATTTTTAGGACTGCATTGTGACATTTTCATGACAATGAAGCACATTTCCCTCTCAAATTCACCTTAATTTGAAGCAAATTATAACCCCACTATCATTTCTATAATACTTTCTGTCCAGACACAATGATTTTTAAAAAATGTAAATCTTTATTAGCAATTAATTTTTATTACCATAATTTATTTAAAACCGGTATAATTCAGTACAACAAATACTACCATGATATATGTCTACAATTGTTCTTTACAATTAGGGTTGCACAATATATTGGTATCATATCAGTTATCTGTTGATGTTACAGCTTTTTAATTTATCAGTATTATGGATACTGGATATTTAATTTTTCATAATAATTTCACATTTTTATATTTAGATTGCCTTTGCCATCATTTAATGCTTACTTTTAAAAAAATCTTTAAAAAAACATTACAAATTTCAATGTAATTAAAATTTGTAAATACCAAAATTAATATAAATTTTCATACTGTATAATGTTTAATGGCTACATTTACTGGTGACATTTAAAAATGAAAAACTGAAATTATATATTTACATAAACTAGTAAATAATAATAATAATAATATTGGCTATTTATCAGACATAACATTTTAATTTAAATATCAGTCCTTCCAAAAATATTTATATAAATTTGATTAAATATTTATTATATCATATTTATATTTTAAAATTATTATAATATAAAATTATTTATGATAATAATAATAATAATCATAATAATAATTATTATTACTACTACTACTACTACTATCATTTAGATATTTTTTAAATTACAGTACATTGCAGACATGGGCATTTCCTCCGAGGAGGCAAGGGTGGCAGTGGCTCCTCAAAAAACTGGAGGAAAAAAAAAAAAAAAAAAAAACTGGAGAAAAACATTTGTAGTATAAAAATGAAACAATGCTTCCATCTCAATATGATTGGACATGACTGGTTATGATTGGTTGTGATTGGTTCATGCGATAAATCCTGCCTCTTGTGTTTGTGCACATTCCGCGAATCAGTCTGAATAAACAATATAATGGAAACGACTAATTAAAAAAATTAAGTAAACAACTCACACACACACATATATATATATATATATATATAAATAAAACCACTTTGTTGGTTAAAAGTTAACTATTAAAAAGAAAAGCTGAACATAAGTTCACAAATATATGTTTAAATTGTTACTGACGAGTTATTATTTTTGAATAAATGTAAAATGCCTAAAAACTTGAGATTCATACTTGGCTTTAATAAATAGAATATTGATTACATTGTTAATGTAAAAATATAAAATAGTTTTTTTTTTTTTTTTTTTTCTGGTAGCGTAAGTAATCATGTTTATTTAACGAAGAAAATGTGACATATAATTCACATCATAATTTCTTATACAAAGAACACCATAGCACACCACTGGTTACAGATGTTAAATGTGACTGATATGCAAAAAAATAGTAGGACTGATGGGAAAGTGACTTATATCAACATGTATATGTGCAGAGTGTATGACTGACACCAGACCCTCCCAGAAGGCTTAAAACAGAGAATTACAGACACAGACCTGCCATTCACACAGTGCGGAGTGTGCTTTAACACCGATATGTGGGTGTTAGGGGTGAACTATAGGGTGAAATCAAATCCCACTGCCCTTCAGTAAAAAAACACCACTCGGGTTTTACCTTTGCAGGCCGAGGGCATTCAAACAACAGATAAAGCAGAGAAAAAGGAGAGAGGAAAGTGAGAGGGTGAACTAGAACGAGAGAAAGAACCTCATTAGCATATTAATTACAGCCACAGTGGTGAAAGGAGGAAGCAGCCCCGTCTGCTGGACGCTGGCCAGGAGAACAATGACTCTAATGAGGGGTGACGGGGCCCTGACACCTTCAGATGAATCAAACCTCACATCAGGCCTGAGCTGAGCAGACTGACTGACACCAGACTAATAACCTGGGAGCAAGGCGAATGCCTTTCATTCACAGATATCACAGTGATCTGACTGTACAGAAACAGGCGGAGGTAATCGAGAGGGGCTGGAGAGGTGAGGCGGGAGCTAATGATGCCTAATGAACTAATGAAATCTACTCCATTAGCGCTCCCTGTCGTGGTACGTTTTTAGGCCACGCTAGTGAAACTCATTAAGATCAATTAACCTGAAGTCTTGGGGAAACGCCCACTCATTTATCTATAAAGATCTGAGAGGCAAAAAAACACACGCACGCAGTGGTCCAAGCAAAACTCACCCCTTGTTTCCGCAGCTCATCTTTCAAAGGTGCCAGGCTACACTTCTTTCCCAGCATGCAACTGTACCACCTGTAAACAGAAAAAAAGGCTTGTGAAACCACCAGCCTGGACACCTGATCCATAGGAGCACATCAAATAAACTGCAGGACGCAGCTGAATATGGGCTCACTCTGTGGGAACGGTCAGTCAGGCTACTCTTTATATTTTTAAGATATGAGGCGCGATGTTTAATTAAAAACCCCACCTCGACAGGGAGCTTTGAAGCTGCGCATGAGACAAAAATCAATGAATATCCACCATTATAAAAAAAGATGAGGCTTCATCAGCCAGTGCCTACAGAGAGTGGGAGGATAACACTGTTTATGCATAATTGATTAGTGCTCAACTCTTAATTTTCTAGCTCTTTTGGTTTCTAAATTGACAGAATCTTGCTTTTAATCACTGAGGAATAGCTTAAAGGTCAGCATGGAGCATGTTCACAACCATTTTATCTCCGTAATGTGACATATTTATGAGTCAAACAGGAAATTCAGCGAATAAATGTAGGGAAAGACTTGATTTTATTCACCGACTGGATTGTGGTATATAGCCAGACGAAAATACAAATTTGTTCATTATGGAGGACAGACAGAACCCATTTTTAATGAGGATTTGTGAGAAGAAAGTGGCGGTTAAAGGTCATGTTCACATTCAAAAGCTTCTTGATGTATCCCAATGGTAACGTTTCTTATTTAAATCCATCTTTATTTGCTATTAATGGCAAAAGTTTTTATTCATCACCATTAACTAGCATTATATACACTATATACAAATCACACTACTGAACATATAATCCTTTTAGATTTATTATGCATGTAACAATTTAAAGACCAATTTAAATTCTTGAATATATTATATTAAATAATTAAATTACATATACATATATATATATATATATATAAATCTTGATGTATTGTAACATTATTATTTAACCGTTGTATTACATTACTGCTGATTTCAGCTATTTTAAAGAAAATATTTTAGCAACATTAAAAAAATATTAATGACTGCATTATCTACAACAGTAGCCTACAATAATGCCTAAATAGCTATTTAAATATTAATTCAATAAAATAAATATCAATTTAATACATTGTGTATAAATTATACAACAATAATCATAAACAGCATTAATTTTTAAATAATTATTATGCATGTACTTTATGACTTATTACATTTGAGACTAATTTGAATATTTGCAATAAAAAATTGTCACACTGCAGAAAGAATTAAAATGATGCAGTAAAAGCAAAATAGTGATTTAGAAATGTAAACATTTTTGGGCAACATATTAAATCATCTGGCGATTAAATCATCTGTTTGGTCTGACGTCATTGAAAAGTCAAATAGATTCAGAGAAAGTTACAATTACAGACATTTTTTCTTTAGAAAATAACCAAATCGATTGTGCACAATTAGACTTAAAAACAACAAAAAAACACAGACCAACTCCATGCTGACTTTAACAGCTAACAGACAGCCACGTATAGACTCTATATGTCCTTTGTTGGGCGGTGGTTTGAGGTTATCAAAGGGCAATCTACCACAAGAACAAGGGAGTGTAGATGAACACAAATTACACTGCATATGGAGCCTAAGGGGCCTAACAATCGTTTCATTTTGCAGAATGAAATATTAAAGAGCCCTAATATCCACACGTTCTCCGAAGTGGAGTGGAGGGAGGCTGTGTGGCACCCCGGCACACTCGGCTAATAACGGGGTACTCCAGCATCTATCAGGCCTTGGAAAGGGGGTGTTTATGCATTCTCTTTAGTTATCAGGCCCTGAGGAGGAAGTAGTAACAATTACGATTTCAATAGCACAGATTGTCTGGCATGAGGAAAAATCAGAGTTGTATTTAGTATGTAAGTGAGACTAGAGGAAGACTGGCAGTAATTACAGATATGAAGGGCTGGAGAGGAAGAAGCATCTCAGAGGGCCAATCAGAATGCCTGGCTGGCTCTACAGGCACCTGCACGCACACACACACACACACGTTGCTTTTACGACAGTCTGCTCGCGTAGTCTGAACCCATGAGAGAGGGAGCTGGTAGCACAGCGAAATGGAAGAGTGCCCAGCTTCCCCTGCGGACACCAGTCAAATCTCAACACAAGCAGAAGACATAAAAACACACAAAGGTTTAAAACTACATCTGATATTACATCCAAACAGTCAAACTTACAAGATACCATTTAACTTATCGATCGGCTTTTCTATGCACACACATGCACGGTTACGTTTCTCTTGGGGTTCAGATCATGACATGGTTAATCAGGCCTAATATGTGTTGCTCTGCCACCCCTCCCCACCCGGTTCACTCCAGCTCTCCACTGACAGTCCTGGCACAGGGGGGCTCGCCGTCTGCCCCAGTCACACACACAGCTGCTCCCGTCGGGCGGCCCGGATACTGCCTCGGGTAATTATTTACTTTGCCTTTCAATTAATTACGCAAACTCTGTATGACAGATCCATCCCAGCATCCATCTGCCCTGCCCCTTTCATCATCATGGCCTCTTCCCCTCTCTGGCTCTTTCAGTAGAAAACACCTCCTCTGCAGATCTGTTTACTCCCTTCTTATTACACTCCTCACAGCTCCTCAGGTGTTGACATCGGTGCCAGATTGATATATCAGTCACAGTTGGCCAATTTTGAGAGTTTCGGCATCAACCGATAATCTGATTAAAAGTTTCATAGTGCATAATTCTCGTTTTCAAAATTTGTAAATTATACTGTGTAAAATAAATGTTTCTTTTTAAACATCATTTTGAATATTCTTTTATATTTATTATGCATGTAGCTTTAATGAGCTCCTATTAATTTAAAGACGACATGGAATTTTTGCACTTTTAAATAATATATAATATAATATAATATAATTGTTAATAAATAATAATAAAAAAAGAATGAAAAAAAAAAAGACTTTTATCCAAACACTTTTATCCAAAGTGGCGTACAAATGTGCAATACAATAAGCAATTCATTATATAGAGGCAAATAAACACAAGAAGTGTTTGTAATACAAATTTTCAGATGTCAGATATAGTTTAGAATAGTACAAGTTTGAACAGGGAGTGTAATTTTTTTATTTATTTATTTTTTATTTGTTTTATTTTTTTATTTGTGGGGAATTCGTGGCCTAATGGTTAGAGAGTTGGGCTTGTAACCTGAAGGTTGCTGGTTCGATTCTCACACCGGCAGGAATTGAAGGTGGGGATTGTGAATGAACAGCACTCTCTCTGCCTTCGATACCATGACTGAGGTGCCCTTGAGCAAGGCACCGAACCCCCAATTGCTCCCCGGGCGCTGGAGCAATGGCTGCCCACTGCTCCGGGTGTGTGTTCACGGTGGGTGTGTGTTCACGGTGTGTGTGTGCGTGTTTGTTCACTATTCACTGCTGTGTGTGTGCACTTGGATGGGTTAAATGCAGAGCACCAATTTCGAGTATGGGTCACCGTACTTGACAATACGTCACGACTTTCACTTTCACTTATTTTTATTCCTCATTCTCTCAATCAATTATTCTCTCTATTATATTATATCAATAGATAGATAATACTTATCTATCGATGTTATTAGACATTATTATGTAAATGTATATGACTATTTTAATATTTATACTTCATTTAAAAATGTCCCATTATTATATTAACATTTTAATTTATTAATATTTTATATTATATAATAAATCAGTGGCAGCTGGTGGCAAATTTTCTAGGTGGGGCGCCACATCCAAAAATTTTAGCATACATCCCGATATGATTTATCCCAGTATAACAAAAGGAAAAGTGTTACGACATGAAACATTTTAAATAAAGAAAAATGTTTCACCAAATTCAAGATTGAGGATGATTCTCACAAAACTATATTTTCTGTAAGCTTTAAGAAAAATGAAAACATTTTGTTTTTAATTTTAATAATAATTCAAAATTGATGTATACAGTGCAACAGCAAAATCTGTGAGAAAAATAAATAAATGTTGTTACATTTGTTTAGACCATTTTTTATACATACTGTATATAAATAACTACAAATCAAGCTGCAGTACCAAGCAGGACCACACGGAGACGCCAACAGACCACTATACCAGTCACCTTAAAGTTATATAAATATACACGGATCTGCATTCAGAATTATTAAACATAGCAAAACACAAATAAAAAAAAAATAAATAAAAACATGATTTTTTGGAGTGTGGTGATCTGAAGGGAGCTCAACATGACTGACCACTGAACAGTTCCTCTGTCAGAGTGAATGTTGATGCCAATACACCACTGTACATAGAAAACTTATATAAAAACATGCTTCCTCAGCGAGTTTCCATTATAAAACACTTGCCAGACATGCGATCATACTGAAATGTGCTCATAAAGCTATCAGAGAGCTCACATACACGGTTTATTTGCACACTAATAATAACGGACTCGCGCGTCTAATAATGTAAGTTACGATTCATGTATGTCACTGACTGTAATCGTCTTTACCTCCATTACAATCGTCATCCATCAAAGCTTCACTGGTAAGATACTGGTTTGCTTTATTCAGCCCATACAGACTAGTCCTGACTTCATATTTCTTCTTATTAGCGGTATGTTTGTTTCGACCAATCGCTGCACAAGTTAAGGTTACGCATGATGACGAAAGCACGTTAGTGCTAGCCCTCCCGGAACCCATAGAGATTGCATTGCAGTGCCTGCAGTTTGAAAAAATAAATAAATAAATAAATAAAAAAAATTCTTTTTATGTAAGTCTGTGAGAACACTCGGGGCGATTCTCAGTCTGACAGAAATCGCCCAAAAAGGGGCGGTACTACACAGAACATTACTCGATGCTGATTGGACTATATTTCCAGAGGCAGAACAAACAGTATAGAAGAGTGAAAGCTAGCGTAACACTGATTGAATGTGAAAGAAAAAAAATCCTCCCTTTTGCGCTTTGGTGGTGCGTCGCCCGATCGCCCTAATGGAGAAACCGCCCCTGTAATAAATATTATATATAAATAATTACATTTAATTTAAATTACATGCATGTATTCTGAGTTATTATTGTTGTATATATTCTGTCAAATAGATATATATATATATATATATTTTTTTTTACTTATATATGTAAATATATACTCAAATATATTATATACTCAATATATATACTGTATCTAAACATGCACATGATATATTAATACATATAATGTAATTTAATATAATATAATATAATATAATATAATATAATATAATATAATGTAATATAATGTAATGTAATATAATATATTCATTCATTAATTGAGTAACATGTGTATGTTTAGATACAATATATATATATTGAGTATGGCTACAGGTTATTGAACAACCCGCACTGGTTGTTAACTAGTTGTTGTACAAATTAAAGCGGTTTTAAGGAACTATACATAAATTAACTTGGGTTGGTCCTTAATGTAATTGTGTGTGTGTTCTGGTTCTGGTATATACGGTTTATGAGGACACGTGTATAATGACATGGGTACTACAACGTAAACATGGTTTATGAGGAAATTCAAAAATTGGGTAAGTTTAGGTGTAGGGTTAGAGTAAGGGGATAGAAAATACAGTTTGTACAGTATAAAAACCATTAAGCCTATGAAGAGTCCCCATAAACCACATATGCAAGAATGTGTGTGTGTGTGTGTGTGTGTGTGTGTGACCTAAGCCTCTTCTTTAGTTGCAGACTGTCATGGATGATCCTTTTCACAAACTCCAGCTCTCCACCCTCAGCCATGATCTCAGTGACCCCCCCAGTGTTGACGGAGCTGGGTGGAGGTCTGCGGGAGTTCCTCGAATTCACCCCCTGACAGAGGAGACAGAAAAGAGGGGAAGAAACGGAAGAAAGAACGGATAACAGCTATTGTCATGTGCACAAAGAGACAGATACTGCTAGAAAACAGCCTGGGGGTTTTACAGCTCTTGTTAGGAGCGTCTGTTCAAACACTGGAGCTGAATGTACCTTTGCTTCTAATTGGTTGGCAAAGAAAGGAGGATTGCACATGCAGAAATCGTAGACAATGGACTCTTCCTTTAGCGCATCCATCAGCAGAGTCTTTTGGGGCACCTTCACCACTGCAACACACACATTTATGCGGTTCAGTGGGTTAAATTACATATAAAACTGTCAAGCTCTCTCTCTGCATCACACACACACCACACCTACCTTTAATGAGCTCTGCCAGGTGGTTTTGCTCAACGTTCTTCTTTGCATAATTAAAGCAGATGTCATCCACTTCTGTGGCAAGGAAGAACCAGCCATTCATAGTGGCTCCCAGCAAGGGGTAAATACAGGAAGCACCAGTACCTGCACAAAGCCAAAACCAGTCACATCACAAGATTAAACACAAATGAAATATGATCTGCCTCCAAGTCTTTACCTAAACACATGCTTCATGTAGTGACAACACTTCAGATCAACAGTGCAGTTCAAAGAATCATGAATACTTTAAGGTGTTTTTGTATCAATTTCACATATTTTGTATCTAACCTGAGCACAGAATGACTGATCACCTTGCAATATGATAATATTTAACTAAATTTGTCCTCTAGGAAAGGAGAACTTCAATGGAAATTTAAAACTAGTAACTATGTTTCAGATTTTGGCTACTAAAATAAAAAATAACATTAAAAATAACATAAAACCTGTCCTGAATTATTACATTTCATAACAACCACAAACTTCTATGCTATTCCAAAGATGTATGCAATATTTTTGTTAGTTTCACCACAAAATATACAGAATGGTAAAAAAGAATTTCTATTTCAATTGTTATACAAACAGATTTTTACCACCAAATGTTAGAACTCTAAAATAAGTATCAGTATGATAATATGAAGTGCAAGCGACTGCCTGACAGAGTGACGTATGACTATAATGCAGTTAGACTGAGGCAGGACAGCTCTGGCCATCCATTATCCAGTCAGGCAGCCTTAAAATGGACTGAAATTTAGCAGAACTAACCAAAGATGATCCCCATAAGGTCTGAATAAAAGAGTTAGAGCTATTCATCATGTGTGTGACACTAACACTGCTAATCTCATCCTAGAGCTGGCAAAGGTCATCAATCTGCAATCTAACCCGATCAGCAGAGCCACAACTATATCATCCACACAATCTGACGCAACAGCTAGAGACGTCCATCTGAAAGTGTATGGATGATCACCAGTGGGGATGAAATAAACAACTTTTCCAAGATTTTTCTCTTTTTACTGTGCCTAATCAAAGCAGCACCACTAAAAAAAAAAAAATATATATTATATTATATATATATAAATATACACATTTAAAAAATAAACTAATAGATACAATCGGTGAAAAGTCACAGAGGCGAGACTGGTGAAAAATCTTGTCTAATCAGACTCAACAATCAGACCTAACTGGTTTACAAAAGTACACATTAACAAAATTTTGATATAATATATCATTCTTATATGTAATATAGAAATACTCTGCCGTTCAAAAGTTTGGGATCAGTAAGATTTTTTATGTTTTTTTTCTTATGCTTTGGTTATGGTTATGGTTTCTTATGCTCATCGAGGCTGTTTTTGATCAAAAATACAGAAAAGAGCTGTAATTTTAGAAATATTATTACAATTTAAAATAACAGTTTTCTATTTCAATATACTTTAAAATATAATTTATTCCTGTGATGCAAACCTGAATTTTTAGCATTATTACTCCAGTCTTCAATGTGACATGATCCTTCAGAAATCATTTTAATATGCTGATTCATAATCAATGTTGGAAACCGTTGTGCTGCTTAATATTTTTTGGGACCTGTGATACTTTTTTCAGGACTCTGATAAATAAAAAGTTAAAAAGAACAGTGATTATTAAAAACAGAAATTTTGTGTTACAATATACACTACTATTCAAAAGTGTGGGGTCAATAAATTTCTCTTTTTTTTTTTTTTTTAAAGAAATTAATACTTTTATTCAGCAAGGATGTGTTAAATGGATAAAAGTGATAGTAAAGACGTATATTGTTAGAAAAGATTTCTATTTTGAATAAATGCTATTCTTTTTAATTTTTTATTCATCAAAGAATCAAAGAAAAAAGTACCAGGTTTCAACACTGATAATAAATCAGCATGTTAGAATGATTTCTGAAGGATCGTGTGACACTGAAGACTGGAGTAATGGCTGATGAAAATTCACAGCTGTCTCACAGTAATAAATTATATTTTAAAGTATATTAAAATAGGAAACCAATATTAAGAAATTGCAATGATATTTCACATTAACGTTTTTTCTGTATTTCTGATCAAATAAATACAGCCTTGATAAGCATAAGAGACTCCATTAAAAACCTTACTGATCTTAGACTTTTGATTTATGAAAATATCTTGACAATTGTGACCCATCCACCCATTTTCTGATTCTGATTCCTACTGATAACAACAGTAAAAATGGACAGTTGCTTAGGTATTTAGAGACAGGACCAAAATTCTAGCTGAGGATGGCCATGATGGTGGTGGGGCGGGATATTTTAATCCAGAAGATCTGGTAGCATGTGACTGCCAGCACTGTCTTACTCTCCACCAGCGTGTGTGCGTGTGCGTGCGTGTGTGTGTGTGTGTGTAAACTAACAAACAGCCTTGCCAAACCCTGTACCACCAGCCTGAAGGACCGCAAAGAGCTTTAACAGAATAACACCAGCGAGTGTGAGCCGGCATACCGATGTCGATGCCCCTCCGCGGGTTCCCCTGCCCCCCAATCAAGTCCTCCACCCAGTGGATGTAGTTAAGGCGGAGCGGCACGGTGGGGATGAGCCGTTCCAGGGGGATCTCAATGGTTAGGCCAAAATCCTCTTTCAGCAGGGTGCATGTGAGAGCCCGAACAGCCTCGGGGTCCTTAAAGTTGAGCCTGTGGGAGGGATGAGGTTTAGTGGGGGGTAACAGACAGAAAACCATAGAAAAAGATCAGCTAATAGCCATCTTTAAAAACACACCACATACCCTCTTCTCAATTCATTAGTGCTCATCATAAAAACATCCATGGTGAGAAACACAATGAAGCAGCAGCTGCCGCTGGTTTGCAAAAATGTATTAATGGAAGAAATGCCTTCTAATCATTGTCCATTTCCCTCTAAATCCTTAATATACATCTTAAAGCATTCAGCGAGAATAATGTCACGTTTCTGTGGTTCTAAAAGCAAGGAGGGTGAGGCAGGTGTAATTAGGGTGCCTTCGTATGTTCACACCACTATAGATGTAATTAAACGCTCCATGCTGCAGACCATGTCTGGCACCTCCGAAGGGAAGCAAGATGTGCGTGAGAGGATGCTGTGGAACGGAGCCATGGTGTGTGAAATGCTATTTTACAGAGTAAAAACACCTGCACCCCACCTTAAGCATAAGAGCTCTTCACAAAAGGGCTGTGCTACATTAATAAGGACAGAACATGCTCTCTAAGTAATGGCTGTACTAGGCTTAAACAGACGCTTTACCAATTTAGAAAGGAAGTGCTTCAGCGCAAAACAGTCTTATGACTGTGATATTAGGTGTCCATATTTTAAGGAGGGAAAATGCAAGTTAATCTGCCATTGGAATGGCATTTTGGATGCTATGGTTGGAGGGAGTCAGCAGTCTAGTTATGAAATAGTTAGACCCTGGTTGAGAAGCAGAGCAGAGAACTGGTTTGGGAAAAGCCTCGTTTTTCATATTGTGGAATATGATGCTTCAGACAATAAGGTTTTGTGTTTTCTGGTGTAGGTGGAGATTCTATGATATGGCAGTCAGGTTTGAAGTTAAACTAACCTAAAACTACTGACAGATTAATAGGATTGGCTGATTGGCTATAAAATCCATAAGCAGTATAAATCCTATTAAAGTGTACAATTATAATGCAAACACACATATACAATGCATACCAAATGATTGAATGATTTAATGTAAGATTTAAATGACTTAAAATAAGTAAATATTTATTTAAATGTATAAAAAAGATTTTATAAAATTGACCTTTTGCAAGGAGTTTGATTGACAGGCGATCTGACCAATCATAACACAGAATCTGCCATTTTGTCGGACAAACAAACCAGACAGGAGAATAGATTAACGTCGGTGGACTTATACTTGAAAATGGTGTGTATTGACGTCTTTCCGTGGTTGAAACAAGATACATTCTGATATTCTTCTGTGTTTATTTTGCGCTATTACTAGTAAAGAGGAAGAGATTATCGGTGCCACTTGAACTGAGGCACTACAGTGATCTTAAAGAGCCATAAAACGGTATTTATTGCTTGAATTTCTTAAAGAAAAGAGACAAAATTTGAAAGTTGAGACTTTGTTTCATACCTAAAGTTAACCTGCTCTGTCTTATCTTTTGGCACATTTTCGGTTTCCTCTTTGCTTTTTATTTTTTTATTTTTTATTTTTTTTAAACAGTAAAAAGTAATATTTTGAACATTTTTTTACAATTCAAAATAACTGTTTGCTACTGCAATAAATTTAATTTATTCCTGTGATGATAAAGCCAAAATTTCAGCAGCCATTATTCCAGTCCTCAGTGTCACATGATCCTTCAGAAATCATTCTAATATTCTGATTTGACACTCAAGAAACATTTTCTTATTGTAAATGTTAAAAAGTGGTGATGCTAAATATTTTTGTGGAAACCATGATACAACATTTCTTTTCAGGATTTTTGATAAATATAAAGTTAAAAAGAACAGAATTTAATTAAATTCAGAATTTAATATAAATCTTTTACAACATTATAAATGCCTTAACTGTCACTTTTGATCAATTTAATGTGTCCTTGCTGCATAAAAGTATTAATTTCTTTAAAAAATTCTGACTAAATGCAACCTTTTGAACAGCAGTGCATATTCAGATTGCTAGTAAAAATATAATCTAATAAAATAAAACAAACTGAATAAATGGTAATAAAACAAGGGTTTTAACTAGTGGTCCATTGTACATATAGCCTTTATGCTACATATCAGTCATTAACCACACGTGTCTTTGGAAATCAACCATCAAAAGACATTAGTGGACAAAAACCTTAACATTGTCTCTTTTCTTTGTTCTAACACAAATAAGAGCCCAACACAAGAAAAGAAACATTTCTGCAGTAGCCGTTCATGTGAAAAATCCAATACACCTCTATTTTTATAATTTATTAACACATTAGCCCTAATTAATCCAGTGATCCAATCCAGCCTATCCATCTTGAAAATGTGACCTTGGGAATTAAATATGAATATGGATGTCATAAAAGGTTCCCATGGTTACCACTTAACAGGATTACCTACAATAATAAAGCACAAACAGCGACAGTAAATAAAACAAGAGATGTGGATTTTACAAAAAAGACCAAATATGACATAATGGAGACCCAGCAGCTCATCTGGTCCTCACAGAATGTGTAAATGATGCTGTGTGACTGTGGCTGACCTTGCATCCGTCAGGTCATAATCAGTGTGCAGAGCATGAGGCCGCGAGAGCCGTTATCCTGCCCTCTATTTTTAGCCTGCGTTTGAATGGCTCGGCTCACAGGACGAAGAGTGCCGCAGCCCAGCCGTCTCCACAGTAACCGCTACACCCGCCCCGCAGATGAGTGTGTGTCAGTGGAGTATGAGCGCTGTGGATGTGTGTTAGTGTGTTAGAGGACGCTGATGCTGAAGTGAGGTGGGTGTGTATATAGGCAGATTAGATCCCGGATCAGAAACTCAGAAACAACAACCCTCCAACTCAAGGACATGGACAGGAATGACTAAAAAAAGACTGTAAAAGGAAGGTTTTGTGGGTAGAAATCAGAAAATTCAGGAAAAGATAATGAGTTTGAATATTACAAGAAATACTGCAATCATTATAACCAAGGTTCATATCAGAAGTGTTGAGAACCAAAAACTGCATCATAAAGATTTTTACTACTATGTTGGGTTGCCGTTTGATGTGCAAATGATGTGAAATCAAGAGTCCTGATGCAAAAGCACTGCTGTAACCAATCAGACTAACACAACGGAACAGCATGGGTCTACTCATCAGCACCGCAAGGTCACCTCTAGAGCTCCGTTTAGCCATGTTTTAATCCACCGAACTCAAACACTTCCAAACCCAACCATTAGCAAACAAAGCATGGATGCTGAACACAGTCCACAGCTTTTTATTGTGTTCTGTGAGAACAAAGAATCTAGCGGTGCAGTTTTAATAAGATAACGGAGAGTCGAGCGGTCTTGTGAGGATTGACGTTCCACCAACTGTCAGGTTTTCTTTGGTTTTGTCAGCACGTCAAATCTCTAGTCGACCAGGATCTCGTTTCAACTTAACACTGCAGTAAACACGAGCCCGGCGAATATCCTGAGGACTTTCGCCTCTGAGATTTGATATTACGAGGGGATGGTTTCTGAAAGCAGAAACTAAATGCAGTTAGACAAACTCTAGTTACATCATTTACAATAAACTGTCATCATTTACTTATATACCCTCATTCCAAACCTGTATGACTTCCTTTCTTCTGTGGAAAACAAATGAAGATACGTTGTGTAATATCCAAGCTGCTCTACTCCATACAATGAAAGTGACTTATGACCAGAGACTCAAGCTCTCAAAAGAATGTAAAAGCACCATTAAAACATCATAGAAGTGTTCCAACTTATGCACTGTTTTCCAAGTTTTATGAGGCCACACAGTAGTTTTGTGTGATGAACAGACTGAAGTAAGTTATTTACTTAATATCTTGCTTAAAGGGATAGTTCACCCAAAAATTAAACCTGTTTGCATTTCTTTATTCTGCTGAACACAAAAGAAGATATTTTAAAAAATGTTTATAACCAAACATCCAATTGTATTTTTTGTCCATACAATGGAAGTCAATGGGAACCAGACCGGTTTACCTACAAACATTCTTCAAAATATCTTTTTTGTGTTCCACAGAAGTCATACAGGTTTAGAATGACATGGAGGTTATTAAATAATAGAGCTGGGTTTTGACACAAATTTCACTATTTGATTTGATTTTGATTCACAAGCTTGCAATCCCATTTAATTTCCGATTTGATACAATTTGATTCAATATCGATTATTTTGGATATGTATCAGGTAAAGTACATGCCAAATTTTCAAGGAAAAAAAATGTAACCAATACTGTAAAATATACATGAGAGTTGGTATGCCAAAGTTATGACAATAAAGTTACAATTACACAATTCTATTTCTACTCCAATTTGTTTTTTGAAATATAAACATTTAAATGTTGGCTGTCATAAAAATGTGATGGATTTATTCAAAATTAAACATTGAAGAACATTAAAAATTATAATGATTATGTTATATGGTGCATATATTTAGCAAAATGCTCCTCTCTAGAGTTCATTTCTGTAGCTGACTAAAGAGTTTATGGTCACCGAATATATTTTTTCTGAGGTAAATGTGACGTTACAAAATATTTACAAGCTGTTATATTGACGTCTTTGCACGATTGAAACACTAATTAAGCGATTACATGAGACAGGATATGGATTTCGGTAATTTGTAGTCTTTCTTTTAACATACCTTCGGATGTTTATTCATGTTTATTTCATGCTGAAACTGGTATTATAGCAGAGTAGATGATCAGTTCACGTGCACTTCTCCCTGCCACTTCTCTTGAGCTGAGGTGCTACAGCGAAGAGATGTAATCTGAGACTTTGATTCATATCAAAGCACAAAGCTAACTGCGATTTATTGGATGGGAGGTGCTGTTCCCTTCAATAACTGAAAACACGCTAGACTAATCAATTCTTGGGATTTAAGAATCAATATTGTTTTCGTAAAAATGAGAATCGATTTAAATAGTGTAAAAATCTATATTTGTTACCCAGCCCTATTAAATGATGACAATTTTCATTTTTTGGGTAAACTACCCCTTTAACAATCATGATCACTATTCACTTTCACTGTATGGCAAAGAGCAGCTTGGATATTCTGTTAAATTTCTCCTTTTATGTTTCACAGAAGAAAGTTGTACAGGTTTATAATGACACAAGGGTGAATAAATAATGACAGAATTTACATTTTCGGCTGCTCTATTCCTTTAAGACAAGCTTATGGCTAATGCTGTCATGCATCAAAAACTGACACCCCAACTGGGGAGTGCAAGTTTAAAATTAGGATTAGTCCTGTAGCAGGTGGCAGAGAGGATGAGTGATGTGAGACGCCCCCCTCCGTGTCCCCGCATCTCATTTGTAAGTGAGCTGAGGCTGAACCCCACAATTATGCCCGACATTTCTGCAGAGGACCCTCACCCAGGACAGCCCTCTGCTGCATCAATAATGCAATTCACTGTCTGCCAGGCTGCAGAGATTAATGCTACTTTTACTACAGCTAGAAACTACACAAAGATCATTTATAGTCTTCTGTTCACTGCAGAATCAAATTAAAGGGATAGTGTGCACCAAAATAAATATATTTTGTCATGTTTTACTCAACCTCATGTCATTTTAAACCTCTATGCTTTTATTCTTTTAAATCGAACGTGCACTAAAAACAATTTCTTAAAATCTCCATATAAAACACTATGAATGCAACATAAAAATGGTCCATATGACTTGTGCACTATATTCTAAGTCTTCTGAAGCCATACTGCAGTTTTGTGTGAGTATAAAAGTGAAGTTTAAAGCAATAATTCACCCAAAAATGAAAATTCTGTCATTAATTACTCACCCTCATGTCATTCCAAACCCGTAAAACTTTGTTCATCTTCAGAACACAAATTAAGATATTTTTGATGAAATCCCAGAGCTTTCTGACCCTGCATAGACAGCAATGCAACTACCATGTTTAAGGCCCAGAAAGGTAGTAAGGACATCGTTAAAATAGTCCACGTGACATCAGTGGTTCAACCTTAATTTTATGAAGCTACGAGAATACTTTTTGTGCACAAAGAAAAGCACATTATAAATGATTTCTGAAGGATCATGTGACACTAAAGACTGGAGTAACGGCTGATGAAAATTCAGCTTTGCGATCATGTAAATAAATTACATTATAAACATTAATTTAAAACAAAAAAAAAACTTTTTAAATTGTAAAGATATTTCATAATATTAGTTTTTACTGTATTTTTTACTGCCTAGGTGAGCATAAGAGACCTCATTAAAAACAAAACAAAAACAAAAAAACACATTAACACAGTCTTACCAATCCCAAAATTTTGAACAGTAGTATAGGTTTGGAACAATATGAGTGGGTAAATAATGACAGAATTCTCATTTTTGGGTTTCCCAATGTCACACTATATTCAGAATTTTTAATGCTCCCTAGTTTCTTCCAGGTCATCCAAAAGTCACTGACGGACGTCGTCTCTCTGGTTCATGCCTTCTAATCCAATCTTTCTCTGGATGACATCTGCGCCCCAAATCTTTCCTCTCTTTTCATATCTTTCTCCTCTAGTGGCAGCAGAGGAAAAATGATGGGGGAGAGGATTCCTTGTCATACCCATATCCCTCTCAGTGATTAACCCTATCCTCAAAACTGTGGCATGAGAGACTTAGGAAAGAAATGGGAGGAAGCTTATCTAACAGCGCGGCAATGTCTGGAGTCTGGAACCACGCAAAGGAGAAGCTAATGATAATTCATGTATATGTAAAAGACTTAATATTTCAGCAAATCCCACATCTTAAGACTAACTTGCAGGACGAACTTGTGATGTTTTGGTTAAATACCAGATCAGTTATGTTTTAGGCAAATCTCCAAGCGTACCGCAGGAAAAAGAGAGAGAGACAGAATGATACTAATACCATTCTGACTATTTCTGCAATACTGTGCACATTATGCAAATTGACTTTCATTTACTTCA
This sequence comes from Spinibarbus caldwelli, assembly GCA_039654775.1. Lineage (NCBI taxonomy): Eukaryota > Metazoa > Chordata > Actinopteri > Cypriniformes > Cyprinidae > Spinibarbus > Spinibarbus caldwelli. Next base: position 13,229,305 of record CM077253.1, on the reverse strand, counting down.
CCAAAAATGTGCAGAGAAAAAACTACTAAAATACTATAACCAACAATGTAATGTGTTTGATTTTACCTTCTGCATCCAACATGATGAATCAATGAGAAAATATCTCATGCCTCATTATTAAATAGGATGGTATATTTCTTCACCACGTTATATTACAATAAATTTCTACAAAAATTATATTTCTGTACCAAATTTAAAGCTATATATATATATATATATATATATATATATATATATATATATATATATATATATATATATATATATATATATATAAATAATTTTTTTTTTTTTTTTTAAATAATAGCTGAATGACACCTACTGAATTAAGGACGCAATTAAACAAAATTATCCATGCACTCGAATTACCAGTACAGATAAATCTATGAATGTTATGACTGACAAATGATAGGTTGTTTATATTAAAATTATCTTTCTTAATCAACAAAATAAATAAATAAATAAATAAAATGGAAAAAAATACTAAATTAGAATTTAGCCATCACAACTTTATAATGTACAGTATTAAAAATGGATATTAATTTTAAGGTCTGCAAAATATTACATTTACAGTAAAAGTGTTTGTAAATTATTAGTTTTTTAAAGATAAATTTTAAGTGAATGTAACCTAAATGTAAAATATGGGGAAATAAGCATGCACGATTAAATATATTTTTATTTATTTTAAATATTATCTGGATGCACCTACTGAATTAAATATGCAATGTGATCCAATTTTACAAATGCTTTATTAATGCATTTCATTTCACATATTATTTTTAAAATTAGTAAGCAATATACTGTGTTTTACTGTGCAGAATTCAGTAGGCTAGTACTGCATTTAGATCATAATCAGGCAGAAGGAGTGAGCGAGAGAGAGTGTATGTGTGAATGAGAGACAGAGAGATGAGGAGCATGTGGTCTGGGACAGTGGTTATTGGTAAGTGTGCTGTAACGTACACCTGCTGCAGATGGCAGAAAGAGTTACAGTTTTATATAAAAAAAAACATGCAAATGTGTGTCAAACTAACACCTGCTGCAGAATTCATTTACATTTAAACAATGTCTTTTCCTCCTTTGATACTGAGATTGTCAGACCACACAAACACACGTGCATGCACATGCACACACACATACACACACACGAGCCGTAAACAAGTCCAGACATCTGTACTGGACTTGGCTCACCTGATCAAAATGCTTCCTAAAAGACACACCCTGTGCAGAAATGCTGAATGTAACAATTCTTTAGCAATCAATGCCAAGAGATATAAAAAAAAGGAATGTAAAACAGTACATTTTTATTTAAATGTAACTGAACAAAGCCTCTTTCACAGTTAAGACCACTGTGGTCATTTCTAATGTCCTTGTTATGGTTGCGTCTGACCCAGATCTCTGTTAACTTAATCCATCTGGATAATCATGGCCGATGTTGGCTCGATCAAAGCGATCAATCATGCATAAGTCATGAGGAATAAATGAGGATCTGAGCTGATCAGGTGTTTATGCACCACATTTCTTGACCACAGACCACTGGTCCAAAAAAACACCACTATTCAGCTGAATATACAGCACCACAGCGAAAAGAATATTAGTTTTGAGGTTCAATTCAGAACTGTATTAGTTTATGTAAAATTTGTTGGATTAGTAATCCAAAGACAACACGTTTTTCTATTGTGCAAACTGCACCCATAAACAAACATACAGCACAACTAGTCTAGTCCGATTCGTGAACAAATGATTCTTAAGAGACATTTTTCTTATGAATCACTCAAAAAGACTCATAACCTCAATCTGAATCACTCTGACAAATCCTTCACTAAATGAACTCCCTGAATCAAGCAGAATTTAATAACTCACTCATTTAACTGCAAATATTTAATTTTGTGCATTTAAGGTACTTAAAAATATCAAAATTAGCAATGTACTATATATGTTATATATGTATGTGTATATATATATATATATATATATATATATATATATATATATATATATATATATATATATCTCTATCTATCTGCGTATATGTGTATCTATGTGTGTATATATATATTTAATAAAAAAAACATTGGAATTTAAATTTAGGCATCAAAACATTATGTACAGTATACAGAATATATGTTCATTTTGAGATTTGCTAAAAATTTAATAAATAAAATATAAATCAAAATTAAATTAAAAATTAAATTTAAGATGACAGCAAAAGTCATCAAATGTAAAAATAGCCAATATAATCATGCACAATTGAATATCCAATATCAGTTAATATTTAATACCCAATATAGAATGATAACAATAAATAATCATCCCTAATCAAAAATCACTATTCATATGGTAACATAGATTTAATAAGTAGAAGATAAAGAGAGATTTGTATGCTCTATATGTGCACTAGCAAAAGGACAAAGCACAGATTTGTCGACCAGAAGAAGAAGAAACGCTCAGCGAGGAGGGAGTTTGTAGTGGACAGACTGGGCAGCCCTGCTAATTAGACCGCAGAAGCGAACAGCTCCAGGGGCGTTATTAGAATTTTCAAAACCATCATTAGGAATCAAAGGGAGGAAACACAGGGCTCTTTTCAAGCCTCATCTTCAAAAAGAGCCTCCACGGCCAGACCTGACAGCACACCTGAGAGAAAAGCCAACAGAAGGATGGACACACTAATGCTATCAGCTGAGCCTCTCCAGGTGCACAGACGTCAATACAGTCTGGAGCTGTGAACACACGACTCTCTTTTGTTCCTCTGCTTCTCTGAAGCACACATTTCTCTCTCTCTCTCTGTGTGTCACGCTGTAATGACTTCTCCTGCTGAGGAAATGTGACGTGACCAGACAGGATCGGTGCTGTGGGCGAGGGAAGACAGGCCAACTACAGCTCTCTTTGTGATATTATATTCAACAATACAAACAACAATATAACACAACACACATATAAAACGCCACAGAGTCTTATGCCTCATTCAAAGCCTGAAACCCTGAATGACTCACAGTTGACTGATTTATCATTTTTAGACAATTTAGAATAGGCTATTTTCTGTCCCGTTTTGACCCCCCTTATCTGAACGCTCTGTTTGAATAGGCGCGGCAGATTGTAGACTCAAAAGTAAACGCCCACTGCTATGATTGGCAACAGTTGTGTAAGTTTGACAGCCTACATCCTTCATAGATAGAAGCTGCTGTGGTTTAGGTTAAAAGCATAAATACTCAGTACAAATCAAATGATCTGTAATAACAGACAAAGGAATAGTGATCACGTAATGAAAACAGTCACACTTGTATGGTGCAACATCGTATCCCATATAGTCTACAAAACATCGTCTTTTAGCTTCAATCTTTCTGAAAATCCTGCGTCGAATTGTGTCTTGTTTGTAAACGGTAAAATAAAGTGAACAAAGGACCAAGTTCTTACTGACGCAGTCTGGCACTTCTTTAAAAATAAAGTTCATCGTTTGATTTCTGCATAGACTTGCTGCTCTTGTTGTTTACCTACTACATGCGCGAATCGGTGTGAATTTAACAGATTGGCTACAACATAAACTGTTTTTAGACTAACAAGAAAGTTTTGAGTTTTGAAACTTACAGGATTTTTTTTATAGTACAGTGACCTCTTATATATCAAAAGATCGAGGGAATTTTGATTTCTCAGTTCATGACCCCTTTAATTGTTGCAAAATATTATAAAAATAAATTAAATTTTTACTTTTCTGCAGCAATGTGGTGCATGTGTCACATGTAAATGTTCATTTAAACATGAAATATCTCTTTTTTTAAAGAAATTAATTCTTTTATTCAGCAAGGACACGTTAAAATGACAGTAAAGACATTTATAATGTTACAAAAGATTATTTCAAAAAAAAAAAAAAAAAACTTTCTATTCAACAAAAAAAATAAATCACACTTAAAAAAAAAAGTATCACACTTTCCATATATATATATATATATATATAATTTAAAAATATGAACTGTTTTAAACACTGATAGGAAGAAGAAATGTTTATTGAGCAGCAAATCAGCATATTAGAAAGATTTCTGAAGGATCATGTGACACTGAGGACTGGAGTAATGGCTGCTGAAATTCAGCTTTGGAATAAATTACATTGGCTACAGTTGACAGTAGCCATTGACTTCCATAATATAGAAAAAAATACTGTGAAAGTCAATGGCTACGTCAACTGTTTGGTTTCCAACATTCTTCAAAATCTCTTCTTTCGTGTTCAACTGAAGAAAGAAACTTATAAGGGTTTGGAAAAGCTTGGGTGAGTAAATGATGACAGAATTTTCATTTCTAGGTGAACTAGTTTCATCATTTTTTACATCATCCACCTTGATCTCCGCTATTGAAAAACCCCTATTGGTCAGCCAATCCTCAATGTCCTTTCTCGGTTCCACGATGTTAACGATCAGAGACAATACTCTGAAACAGTCACCGTCACTCCCATACACACTGCCTGACATATTTCATGTCTCTGTCTCCCAATTACAATCTCCTGCCCTCCACCTCTCAAACACTTGAGGCTTTCTTCCGCTCCAGGATGCTTTTGTGCCTCTTTCCACCTGCCACTCCACAGCTCTGTAGTGCACATCTGCAGTGCTTTCCCACAGATATGGGCAGGAAACAGCCTAGTATCAAAAAGGAACATCCGAGATTCCTGCTTCCTCTCATGCATACATAATCACAGCGGCCTTTCTTTCAGCTGCCAAAATGGGTCCAAAACAATCGGTAAAATAACGATGGAGGCTGAGCCTGTGAAAACTTTTGTGTGTGATACAAACCCTCAGGCTTAGCTAAGACTGTGAATACTTTCCAGAGACCTGAGCCAGGGAAAAACGGAAGAATACCCAAGAGATCTGAGATTCTGGACTTTAGCACCTCAAGCGTTAAACTCCCAGAGGCTGAGATCTTTGCTTCAGTCAAGACCTCACTGAGCCGAACATTGGCTGTTTCTTTAAGCTGAAACCCTGTAGGCACAGCAGCTGATTTGCATGCACTACCTCTGAAGCCTTTGGGACGTTTCGCTCAGTGGAGAGAGAAGCGCACACCTCTTGGCAAGGTCAATGGTAACGGTGCACAACCAAGTGGGACTGACTGGAAATATGGAGACTTGGCAAAAAAAAATGCAAGATGCTCAGCCTCAGACATGACTGTAGGGCGTTTGCTCAAGATGATTCCCATTAGACCGAAAACTAATCTTGCAAGTGGGGCTAAAAAAAAAAAGAAAAAAAAGAAAAAGAAAGCCGATGAGGAGAGGGGGGAAAAAAAAATACAGACAATTTTCCCAGAGAGGAGTGCTGCTTGTCAAGTTCATTTTCTGACAACAGCACGAGCTCTGTTCCTCCCCTGGAGCCCTGGATGCGCTGCTGAGTATTGACAGTAACAGCAGGAAGCTCATCCAATCATAGCAGCCGCTTCAATGGGACAGGCCTAAAATACTGCGCCAATGTGATTATTGATCCGCAAATAACTCATCTCCCTTTACAAAGCCAAAGCAGAAGTCTGCTGACTGACTCCTCTGAGACTACATGCAACCTAGCAGACATCAATATACCAGTTTGTGGGCATTAAATATGACATAAAATTTACATTAATGAATTTATTAGGGAGAGAGTGCCTGTTTGTGAGAGATAAAGTGTGATTGGTACTTTAAAATATGGCGTTTGTAGTGTTATTAATATTAACATGTTTTCTTCTATGCCAGTTTAAAGTCATTACAGGAAAAAAGAAAATATGTAGGGTGGGATTTAATCAATAATGGAAAATCATTTTTAAAAATATCATTGATGTGGTAGATCTTTCCTTTTGTCAAATGTAGTGTCTGAAAAAAAAAAAGAAATTGAAAAAAAAAGACATTTATGTCTGGAGCAATTTCTATGGAAGAATTAATATTTTTACTCAGCAAGAATGCATTAAATTTAAATATTTCTATTTCAAATAAATGTTTTTCTTTTGAACTTTCTATTCATCAAAAAATCCTGAAAAAATGTATCAAGCTTTTTACAAAAAAAAAAGAAAAAAATAATATATATATATATATATATATATATATATATATATATAATAATAATAATAATAATAATATATTATGCAGCACAAATGTTTTCAACATTTATAATAAGAAATTATAATTACTATATTAAGAAATAATTATTATAATAAGAATTATAATGTTTCTTGAGCAACTAATCAGCATATTAAAATGATTTCTGAAGGATACTGAAGACTGGAGTAATGCTGCTGAAAATTCAGCTTTGCCATCACAGGAATAAATTTTAAATTTTAAAATACATAAAAATACAAAACAGTTTATTACAATTTTAAATTGTAAAAATATTTCACAATACTGTTTTTACTGTGTATTTGATCAAATAATTGCAGTCTTGGTGACTTCTTTCAAAAATCTATATAAATAAATATTCTCTGATATTTCTAAGATTGTTTGTTTGGTCTGAAATCTCTAAATTACTATCACATTGTACTCAAAGGCAAATATGTGCAAATCACAGATAAAAAAAAATATTGTCTAAAGACAGATCAGTCTTTTTTCTCTCACAATGCTAGAACAGAACACTTTTATGTCTTGCGTCATAATTCCTCTAGCAAGTCATATGACATTAAAAATGCTAAAACACAACATGACTTACATCACTCTGCCGGTCAGTGTGGTCTGCACGTGCTTCTGGAATTCAGGATATTTAGAAGCCAGATACATGAAGTCTGGAGGTTTATCCTTATAACGGTTTCGAGGATGCATGGATTTATTCAGCGCCATTCTTTCTGCAACAAAACAGATTGCACATGACACCACAAACAGCCATCAAAACAAAGACATAATCCGTTTCAAAGGGCTAGTTAACCCACAAAATAAAATCCTGTGATTATTTATTCACCCTCACGTTGTTCAGCACATGTATGAACGTATTCAAACAGTGATATTAGCTGCAGTCACCATTCACTTTCATTGTGTGGAAAAAATAAAGGTGCTATGAGAGTCAGTGGTGACTGAGACTGTCAGTCCCTATTACTGTGCCTAACATCTTGTTACACAGAAGAAAGTTTGTTATACAGGTTTGGAGAAAACATGAGGGTGAGTAAATGATGACAAAAGTTTGGTTTTTGTGAACTGTTGCTTTAAGTCTTGTTTTTCTTGTGCAAATTAAAGTGCGAATACATATGTGCTGTTATTGCACACTGTGTCTATTTAACGTTATAGACAACATATTGTCTTTGTGTAATGCAATAAATTACGACAAAAAGTGTTCAGGGCCAATTCTCTTGAGATATGCTAAGAGAGTAGCCAAACAGCTAACTGATTCACCAGACAACACTGCAAACATGCATCTGTAACGAACAGCACACGCGACACTCTACAGTTTCGATAGATCGGAAGAACAGATAAATACCGATGAAGGAAAACTTCGGTAGTTTCTCAGTGTTCTGCACACTCGGCTGTCATTGGCAAATCACGTTGTCCCAACGTCCAAGTGTTTGTTCTAGGCTTTCGCTTTAGTCACATTTCTGCGCCGGCGCACACATATGGCGTCATGGAATCGGTTGTTTATTTATATACTTGATATTAAACAGTATATAGATTTATATTTATATATATACACATACACATACATACATACATACATATATACTTACATATATATATATATATATATATATATATATATATAAAAAGACTGTAATGTGTCTATTTAACGTTATAGACAACATATTGACTGAATCAATCAAAGTATTGGGTCACCCAAATCAATCAATCAAAGTATTAGGTCACCCCCTTCTAATGAACAGGTTTGACTACTTTAGTAATTTTCATGAGTACAAATCTTAATGTTTAAGCATATAATGATATTCTAGGGAATTGTGTGCTTTCTGCAGACCAGTCAAGTTCTTCCACACTGACTGAATCAATCATTTCTTTTTGAACCTTGCCTTATGCACAGAGACATTGTCATGTTAGAATAGAAAAGGGTCCTGTCCAAACTGTTGCTTTAAAATTAGAAGCACACAATTCCCTAGAATATCATCATATGCTTAAACATTAAGATTTGTACTCATGGAAATTACTAAAGTAGTCAAACCTGTTCATTAGAAGGGGGTGACCCAATACTTTTGGCAACATAGTGTATTTGCGCATTTATAAATATATATATATATATATATATATATATATATATATATATATATATATATGTGTGTGTGTGTGTATATATGTATATATAAATAAACTATTTTCTATAATACAAATTACAGTCTAATTATAGTAAGGCAATTAAAACATTATATTCCACTTACAAATATTATATCCACAAACTAAAATTGCTTGTGAGACCTAAAATTCATCTCTTGCAATTAGTTTAAAACTACTTGGAACTTTATTGCATTATATTTTCAGATTTTATTTCATTTCTTTTTATTGTTTTCTTTACGTTAATTTTGTTTATATATTTGTTTAATAGCCAAACAATTTTTAGATTAATTTACAAACTTTGCATGTTTTTTTTTTTCTAGCCTGTTTGGTTATTTGTATTTTAATTCAGTTTTCTTTCAAATGAAACCATGTTTGAATAAGTTGTAATTGTTTTTCTTTTCTTTTTTTCTGTTCTGTAACCTGTAAGTCAAATTTTGAAGTGCATTTTTTAAAGTGCTGAATATGTAACGAACTGGAACCACTGGAAACCAGTGCCACTTCCCTGTTTGACTCCATTCATACAGCATCACTACCAACAGACAGAACATTCATATTTTTACTTTAATTATGTTGCAAACAATAACATCCAGATATATTGTTAACAATTGGCTGTGTGAACAGTGATACCATAAAAAGCAAAGAGTCCCATTCAAGCTGTGAAGTCTGAAGCCTCCAATCTATTCACAAAGTAACAGCTGATGATAGACCTGTGGCTGGAGGATGGACCTACAGACAGGACCTTCACGAGTCTGTCTGTACATGAACCCATCCAGCGTGTGCAGCAGTGGGATTGCTTGGGACCTGCGAACAGCAAACGTTCTTCTCTGGACACATAAAAACAGGACACTGTTACTGTCAAACCAAGAAAGACCTTTTTTTAAGGTCTTGAGGAAAGCCAATTGTAAGGGAGTAGCGCTGCTTATAAACTCTGGACAATGTATACGTTTAAATTACAAATGATGAAATTCAATAATATTTTTGTCCAGAATTACCCACTTTTTTGGTTTAGGTTTACAGCTCCAGTACATCGGAATCTGTGCTGCGTAACATTGAAGTGACTGAAGAACCAATGTCAATCGTCTCCACCAGCATCTGAATCAAGAAACTAAAGGAGGCATCATTGGTTATTTTCTTGTGATGGGCACTTCTCCCTTGGGTTGCTCAGTCTGCCACAATCCCATAGCGAAATAAAGTCATCATCTTCCTTCATACAAGCACAAACAGATCGGCCTCTACAACCACGTACTGAGCGGCCCACAGTTAGCATGCCAGCTGAACTATCTGGTAGGGTGTCTAGCTTCATTAACCAATCATGGCGCAGCATATTTACGTATATATTTTTTAAAAGATGTCACTTTGACCAGGATGGTCCGACATCAAAAGCGGCCAATGGTTCCCCACCAGACAGCTCAATCTTCAGTACAGTTACATGCAGCAGTGCTACGTGGACAGGTACAGATCTCAGACTAGTCACTATCAGATTTTCAGCAGCAGTAGGTACATCCAGTACACACACAACAGGAAATCGCTTGATAATAGCATGGTTAAGCAGTGAATTCTTTATTATATAATTGCATTGGAATGAAAAGGCTAATTAAAATATCCGTTTATGCATTTTGAAGTCTTACATCACATAAAACCTTCAGTCCGATGACTGAAGATCTAACAACAGCAGGGATGTGCAATTGAATTAAATTTATTTTGTCTTTGCACAAAGTCAAAAGGCATATTTTCTCCTTAAAAGATATGGAATGGTTTATCGCCATGTGTAGGATTTTATCAAATCATTTCCTATTGTGTATTCATTTGCACATTTATTAAGAGATATAGCAGAGAATGTGCCACTCATCACACTAAAGTAATGGCTTTAGCACCTGTGGTTATTTTAGGGATATTCAGCTATGGTCCACAGTATGAAGATCCCTTTACAATAGGAGTCACCATCAGGACTCTCCATAGAGAGAACAGGCAGATCATTCATTTGTAGCTCCACAACTCATAGGTTTTTTATAAGATTGAGCTTCCCACAGTATCGAGTGTAGCCCATCGTTCCATTTTTCACCATGGAAATCTTTGCATCCATTCTTTTAGGACAGATTTTTGCACATCCCCCTGATGAGAGGAAACTTTGAGCCCTTGTCATGCTTTGCACCTTAGGTCCAAACTGAGGGTTGCGATTTCTGCATCAAATGTCTTTCGTGAACTCAAATCTCAGCGTAACTGCCATAGGGGCAACGGGATCATAAAACAACAAAGGAAGAATCAGGACGCCTTCACCTGAATGCGACTTTAACAACAAACGTCGAGGGCCAAATCAAGTGCTTCGTAGAGGCAACAGTTATGGTGCTTGTAAGTTTGAAGTGCTCCTGAGTAGACAGACTCAACTGACCACTGAGGTCAAAATCAAAATCTTCACTAAAGCTATCTTTGATTCAGGGCAAAAAAAAAGAAAAGATAAGAAAAAGAAAAAAAAACCTCTTGCCGCCCACTATGCAGCATGGCTTTTTGGATGCAGGAGTTTTGTACAAATTCACTCCAATAATTAAGCACAATTCTCTCTTACAGTGTAAAGTCATGTCTCTGGGTACTTGTACTTCTCAGTAGGACGTGTCATGACAAGTGTACAAAGATTTATTCCCAAAGGTTTCCAGACAAAACACATGAAACGTTCTTAGATGCAACCATTAAATGTTATCTAAATCCACAAGAAGAGAATGGTAAGTACACTCCAGAAGTGATGTAACAAAGCTACAGAATAACTCCAATAACAAGCCCCATAGACGATCAGATCAACTCTCCACCTCAGCATTATAGGTTCGTTCTGTAGCCTTTGCCCCTTGAAAGGTCTCCAAGCTAGGCACAAACAGACTAAGACAGTGGAAGAAAAAAAACTAAATAAAAAAAAATAAAAAATAACAATAAAAAAAAAAAAGACAAAATAAATCAGACACTGTCATTAAATGATCAGTTTAGTGCCCCACATTTAACCCAGTCAGCTTCTGCCTTCGGTAGGTCAGGCTGAGTGAAAGATCAGCCTGTGTTAAACCTATGGTACTTCTAGACAACATTATGTAAATTTACAGTATACAGTTTTGGATTCACCATGCAAGAATACTTTTTTTTTTTTTTTTCTTCATTTAATAGCTCGATCTACATCCAGAATAATTTACATAAAAAGACACGTTATTGAACCGGAGCTTGGTAGGTGATAACCGTGGTGTTCGAGTGCATCCAGAAGAGCAGGAGGAAGCTGAGGGGTAAGTGGAATGGGTCCGGGGGGTGGAGGGGAGCATGGAGGTGTTGTGAAGGGTCCTGCGGGTACAATCAGCGACACTCCCACACTTTTACTGTTTGATCTACGCTCCCAGTGACAACGTACGGAGCTGACTTGTGGAAATCTGTGGAGAGATGAGAGACACTGTACTTTAGTAACACAGACTTTAAAATTATATGATACAAATTTTTTGATGGCTTGCATTGATGCCCTAACGTTTGTAGCACTGTCAAAATAAAGGTCCCGATTCCGGCACTTGTAGACTAAACAGGAAAATTTATCGCCCGACTGATGACGATTTAAAAAAAGTCAAATATTGGTTGATATAATGAAGATAGTGTAAATGTAAATTTTTTTCCCCTCAAACTGTAGGGCCCTATGATTTCGGCGATGCGAAAAACACAGACGGAAACGCGGAATAAAAATGGAATTTACTGTATAACACAGAATGTCACGAATTTGAATTTGCCAAACTTTGAATGGATACATCAAATGTAGGTCAGTACACTTAAATTAAAATGCGATATGGACTAGTGTCTGTGAATATTAAGCAGCAAAAATACCATTTAAATATGAATCCTGCATGTTCTGCGCATCTCTGTGTGAATGAATGGCGCAGACGTGCGATTTTGTTTACTACACATACTGAAACGCATGTGACGCTCACGGTGTTTTCAGCCTATCATCATATATACAAACAGAAACCTAAAGGTCTTCACAGCAACACGTCAAAACAAAAGTTCAGTATAAATTAAAGAAACCGTGACAGAAATATTACTTCATGTAATGATAGTACTACTACTACTAATGAAATTACTATTAAAACATTATTTTTAAAAGATTATTTACCCAAAAAATTATTTACCAGAATTTATTTAGCAGAAAAATAAAACATTTTTCATAGGGCCTGAATGTAATTTTTGTTAAACTTTTAAATAAATTGCGGTTTAATATTGTAGGTTTCATGATTTCAATTAATTAGACATGCTTTTTGAGTAATAAAATTAAATTTTACCATTAAAACAGAGTCTGGAAAAAATTTAAACAGAAAAAAAAAAAAATGGAATCCAGAAAAATTAAAACTGAAAAAACGAAACTTGGGAAAAAAATAAAATGGATTTCATAGGGCCCTAAAACTGATCAGTCCAACATGGCAGCATTAGCTCAGCCAATGGCATGAATTTAGGGTGGGGCTACCTGATCATTTGACCAATGGAAGAGGAGGGAAAAATCTTGTTTGAAAATCCAAGTTGTACCAGTTCCATTTGGTGATGCTCATGCCACAGAAATGACATATTTCAACTTTTAAAACATACATAAAACACTTCAAATAGCAGGATTCACAAGCTCAACCATTGTCAAGAGACCTGAAGCCTCGAACAAACACTCAATTCTCTATTCACACCAAAACCATCGTTTCAAATCAATAGTCTGGAAGACGAGTGCTGTGTACTGAAGTGCTTTTAAAAGCAAGTTTGAAGCTTCACAGGAGCCTACAGGGGAGCTGGCTGAATAACATCAAGTATCTCTAGAGAGCTTCAATGCCTTGATCCACTGAAAAGATCTGGACTCAGGCAGTTAAAAGACTGGAGGGTTCAGCGTCCTCTCTGAATATGCTGCCAACGGCTGACAGGACTACCTTTTGTAGAGTAACAAACTCAACCTTAACCTGAGAAATCACTCTTTGGGGAAGTGAGGATGCACTGTACACTTCTAAAAGGCATCTTTACCCTTCCATCTGATATGCATTTCAGAAACCAGTGAGTGTTTATACGACCGCTTACCCAGAGAGGTAACAAAATGTTCATGGGCACTCAAGGTCTTCATGCAGCGCTTGTTTTTGTAGTCCCAGATTCTCAAAGTCTTGTCATCAGCACAGCTCACGATGAACTTTCCTCCAGGGTGCACAAGAATCCCACGCACCCAGTTATCATGGCCAACCTAAAGAAGACACCAATCAAAATGTTTCAGATTTGGACGAAAGCATAAAGCTTCTCAAAGTCACATTCTGCACAGTAACTTCACTAGACCGACTCACCAGTGTCATAAGGCACATGCCAGTGCTCACATCCCACATCTTGATAGTCTTGTCTCTGGATCCAGACAACAGGAAAGGACCAGGTTTCCCGCTCTTCTTGGTCTGACAGGAAAAAAAAAAGGAAGAAAAAAAAAAAAAAAACAACTGTTATCTCATTGAAAACATTCATTCTGAAAACAATGTTTTTGTGTCAGAAGATTATATTAAAGCAGCTTCCCTTACATCTCACACATAGCAAGTGTGTATAGATAAATATTTATGGTTCTTCTTAGAAGGAGAATGCAATAGTGTCTGGGTAAGTCTTTAACCCACAAGGTTACGAAAACAGCTTTATTAAGACTGATGCACTACAAACAGCATCATTAAAGGTGGCTGAGACTCCAGCAGAGGCACATATAATCACAGGCATCCAGTCATAACACCACTCTAATGAATTACTGTCCTTTGAATATACCATACCTGAAAATAGAGTACTGAGAGCCATTACACATCTCATGCAGTCATTGAAAAGGGGGATATAACAAGAGCAGGGGTGTTTGGGGTGATAATGCATTTAGATTGCTCTGTGAAGAATGGATGGTCATTACATTCAAGGCCTTATCTATTATTCCCCCTCCATAAAAGGCCAACTCTGCTTGAGGGGGAGTGGAACAGACACATTAAAAACAAAATTGCTCTTGCTGAGAGGCTGGCATGCTCAGGCAAGTGTGTTCAGGCACATTTGTACCTGTAATGACATACAAGGCTTTGTAATTAACATTTGTGACAGTGTTACTGATGTCAAGAGATTGTTTTAATTCCACCTGAACAGGTTCGACAAGATCAAAGATGACTGACTAAATATGTTCATTTTTTTTTTAACATTGAGGAGAAAGTTTCCTTTACATAACAATAGTAATTACTGTAAAGGGTTAAAGGCTGTATTCCACAAGCTGTGAGGGCTAATGCTTCATCAGATAAAGATGAAATTGGACACGGTTGATCATAAGACCAGCAAAAAAAATCCAAATGGTACTTTCTTCACCTTAGGCCATCAAGTGCTAATACCACCTATGTCATTTCACAGTCTATTTCAAACAATTGTACATGACAAATTTAGATAAAAATCAAAGGACCCATCAAAATGTGTTTAAAGGGCACAGCAAAGAAGAGACCAATAAAAATCTCCAAATATCTGGATAAGATAATGCATTGATTATTTACACAAACAAAGATCCATTGATTCAAACCTTTTTTAAATACAAGGTTAAAAGTGGAAAAATGCCCGGTTGACCTGTAATAGCATCTTAGAGCTGGTTTCTTAAAGCCTGTGTAGACTTCTTTTAAAAATTCTTTTTACCTGGTATTTTAATGTATTCATTTTGTGCATACTACATATTACTATTACTAATAGGCATGCACCGATATAAAAATTTTGGCCGATAACCGATAATTCTTTATATATGAAAGCCGATAACCAATTTGTTGGCCAATAAATCTAAATCCAAATTTTTATATAAAAATTTATACATTTTTTTTATCAAAGATTCATAACATTATTTTACAGTAATGTTCTCAATATAATATGACAGACTTGCCCTGCATGTTGCACTTCACTGTTTTTTTCTTTTCGAAATGATTCCAATAATATTTCAAGCAATTAAAAACCATCATGGCGAACAGTGTGCATCTGAAGTGTCTCTGCAGGAAATTATGCATTATTTATTGGCTTTAATGTATCGGCCAAATTTTCTTATCGGTTCGATAACGATAACAGTAAAAATGAACATTTATCGGCCGATACGGATATGGTGGCCGATATATCGTGCATCCCTAATTACCAGTTGTGGACAAATGACACAAATCACAAGAACACAAAGTAAAAAGAACATAGTAAAAGTAGAAACCTAAATAATATTTTCCATTTACAATAACAGGGTTCCCACTCTTTCATGAACACCAGATTCAAGGACTTTTTAAAGCACCGTTTATTTTATATCAAGCACCTATCAAATTCACACCCCACCATATGTAGCGTCATGAAAGACCATAAAGAACTTAACATTTCACTTACACTTAACATTTACATAAATTTTAGAATAATAATAATGTTTCAAATGTGTAGGTTTCATAAATTTAGACCATTTTGAACAGTTGTGTTCAAAGGAATTTAATGAAATCCATTTAAGTCAGTACTGGTAATATTCAAATACAAGTTCTAAAATATTGATAAAATACGCATCAAATTGGTTTTGCTGTAGTTCTTGTACAAGATTTAAATTTGAAAGAATTTCTCAATTTTTAAATTAATAAAAAGTGGTTAAATGTTGTAATAACACGGTAAAACCTGTTAACATTAAAAATGTGCACATTCTCTCAATAGAAACGTTACTCATTAATAAATAAACAAGTCAAAATTATTTTGTAAATCCCCTTTTTTCATCTTTGACCTAGAGGAATGCAGGTGTTCAAACAGGCGGCTGCTCAAAACTTCAATATTTTTTGAAAATATTTCATGCACATTTTAAAACTTGTACATGTGCAAATCTGCAAAAAAAAATATAAATAAATAAAAAAAAAAAAAAATAGGACTTTCTATTTGCTTTTAAACTGTAAACGCTTTTCACTAAGCTGTTTTTCCAATTTTTCAAGTTCTACATTTTCTCCTTAGCTCCACGTCGCAGTAAGGTTTGGGACTTCATTTTCAATCCACCCCATATCCTGAAAAGTCTGTCTTGCAGAGATCGACTAAAAATGAGCTCCTAAAACTTACTGCCAGATTCTTGAAGATAAATTCTTCAAACAGTGGTACAAGAGGATGTGGTGCTAGTCCTTCAAGAGACACTCTCAACTTATGTGTCTATAAAGCCTACAAAAAAATTAGTCTTCATGTATTTCACAGTACTTCAGCATGTTATTCTTATTAAGTCTGGGTCATTTTTTAGGATTTTTTACCCAAGCAAAGTCTCTTGAGAACCTGACACATTGCACTTGTGGAGACTCCAGGTAGGTTGCAGTTCTGGAAAATGGTGGCGCTGGAGACTAAATGGTTCTTGATGGTTTTACACCTAATTCTTCACATTAATTCTTAATTCTTTTGCAGTTAACATGTGTCGTTTCTTCTCCACCTGCTTTTTCTGACCCCGCTGTCCCAGTGAGCATTTCACTGACCAATGGTCATGCCTTAACTTTGCAATTTCTGTATTGCATTAGTTTTGAATATTTCTCATGGGGATTTAATAATTTTTGACTTTTCAGTCTGAGTTAAATCTCTTTTTTTGGCTCATTTTATCTGTAAAAGAAAACATGCCTAATAATTCTGCACACCTGAATATAAGGAGTTTTTCACTTCCAGCCTTCATGGACAATTATATATCACTTATAAATGATTAAATACAAAATTATTAGTAGTTAAGATTAATGTGGTTTGGAATTGGTAAAATGTGCTTGGAAAAAAAATATGATCAGAATATCAACGTGCCTAATAATTATGCATGCACTGTAGGATGTGCTCACTTTACACACAGTGCACGTGATGGCGAAATCTAAAGTGAACGTGAACAGCGAGAGCTCATTCAAATGGAATTTCAATACCCTGCATATTGAAAGCAGCTCCCTGATATTTGCAGGACACTTTGCGGTAGCAGGCAGTAATGGTCAGAAATTCAGCGAGAGTGGGCTTAAGAAAACTGTCCCGCGCAGGGCTCTAGGCTGCGCATCAACACACACACGCTAAGTTTTTTTTTTTTTTCACGCTACCCCATCTCCACCCCTAATCATTAGTGCCGTTTCGTTCTGTCTTTGACAGCACATATAGGACAATTTTTGAAATAGCGCCATAAAACAACATTTCAAATTTAATTCAAGCACTTTCAAGGACCTATGTTTGTTTTCAAGTACTTTCCAGGCCTTGAATCCATGTCTTAAATTCAAGTACTTTCAAGAAGCGTGGGAACCCTGAATAATAAATACTAGCATTTGGCATTAAGGTACAGTTTTGTGGGCAAAAAAGGTCCATCGTCTATTGAAAGATCTACTGTCTTTCATTGAAAAGAACTTATTATCTTATTTAGGAATCACTGTTAACCTAAAGCCTATGTTATACTTTCCACGTGCGCGAGTCCGCTATGGTCCGCGTGACGTCAAAATCGTCATCGGAGGGTGTGCGTGGAGGCTCTGCGCGGACATCCGCGTACCTCTCAATTTTTGTGAGGTCAGTAGACTACAAAAGCACCAACTCCACATGCGCAGGCTGTGTGAAGATGCCCGTTGCTACCTGAACCTGTACAATCCGTCGGTAAAACAGTATAGAGACAGCCAGATGTGCAATAACTCTGGGCAATTGTTTGTTCACGTTTGTTTACTGTTCAAGCCGATCTACCGCGCATGTATGGAACATGTCTGGAAAGCGGACCACCAGCGTACGCTTTCAGTAGTATAAATACAAGTAGTCCGCGTCCGCGCTGTCCATGTACGCGTCCGGATTGCCCACACGGAAAGTATAACACAGGCTTAAGCAGTTTCACAAAGCATCAACAATGATTGAAAACACTGATTGGCATATTTGCCATTACGAATGCCATTTTTATTCTGTGCTCTCACCTCTGAGCCTGTCGCCTCTAGGATGGTGGGATGGGCGCTTTCAGGGGCCCAAGAAATGCACTCCACAACATGCTCATGCTCACGAAGCTCCGCCTTGCATTCTTTTGTGGCCACCACCCAAACGCGCACCGTCTGGTCATTAGAACTACTGGCGATCAGGGTCCCATCTTGGTTGGGCCGCACCATGCGCACCCACTCTCTGTGACCGGTGAATGTCTTGACACAGTACCTGTTTAGCAATGCAAACAAACAGTTTTAACCATATTTATCGTTGTCAAGAACATTTCTAGTATTAAAAAAAAAACATCTGCAAGTTCACCACATCTCAAATGTCTTTGCAAGTCACATCAATGCAAGTCACATCAGAGGTTTGCCCTATTTGATTACAACATGAAAAAATGCTTTGAGAGCAGAATTTCACTTTGTTACTTGTTCAGCATTTACACAGGTGCTTTTCAGCTGAAGAAACTCAATACAGTAACTGAAAGGACTGCTTTGTTAGAGCAATTACATTAATCGAAGATCAACAACCATTGTTTTGGCAGCCAAGACCTTTTAACCAATATGCACATTTTAAGAAACCTTGCTAAATGACTTACCCAGTGGCCACCTCCCACATTTTAATGGTTTTATCCCTTGAGGCAGAAACTATGTGATCTCCATTGGGCATAATAGCTACAGATGAAACATTATGGTCATGCCCTGAAAAAAAAAAAAAAGAAAGGAAAAAAAAAATTAAGTATAAAATATTCCAGATTGTCCTGAAACTGTCATCCAAAGAAAAACCAACAATGTAGGAGATGGATACACTGAATTAATTTTTCCATTCAGCACATAATATACACATTTCCACCATACAAATCAAATCAAATCAAACAAGTCATGCACATTAGCATTTGACAATAAATGGTTAAGCTTTAAAACATATTGAACAATTTAATGGAGAATAAGAAGCTGCTAATTTGCCTTTGGCTGCTTTGTTCTCACAGTGTGCGGGGAAAGAGATGAGCTAATTACATAGGACACCCTTTTTAAGCTCCTGAATAGATGATGAAACTAAGTAGCCTAGAAAAAGCAGTCTTAAATATGAGGGGGGGGGTTGAACCATAAAATGTTATCTCGTCTCGAAGAGGATAATTAAACTGCGGTCCAAATCTCCTAATCTTCCACTAAAGCAGCCGACCCACGAAGCAAGATGGGAGAGAGAGCGAGAGAGCGCGAGCAGAAGGGGGACTTGCAAACAGAAGGAAGGGGGGTCCCTTTGCCACCTCTTCAAATCTGTGCTAGAACAGTCTACCCTAGTCTCAGGGCAACATGCCAACTTTAGTGATGGCTGTAAATTACCAGCCTTTGGATTTGTGGATATTACAAGCTGGCGAACACATTATTTGGATTATCACCACTCAGGATTTACACATTTTTGATATGGATTACAAATGACTTGTGGGAAACTGAGAATACTTGATTCATTTTTGTCATGAAACATGAAAAGATTGTTTTTTTTTTTTTTAATATATTTAACAAACATTTTTAAATTGTGCATGAAAAAAATCATTAGATTTTTCAAGTTAAAAATCAACATTGAGCAGACACTATCCATTACTGTTAATCAACCAGCTGACCCATTCCTGAATAATTGCAAAAGCACACATGTATCTTGGTGCACAGTGCAAATGCATATAATTACAAAAAGAGTTTAAATATTTGTGCATTTTTGCATGAAACTGAATTGCAGTGTGCATAACTGAGGTTTTGATATGGTTTGAACTTCATAATTAGTGGAATGTTAGTGGCTGGATGGCAGAGAGTTGTGCCCCCATCCCCCTTCTCTTCACAGCTTTTCACACCGACTGTTTTTGCGCTTTTCCAAGCCTGTGGTGAGATCTGACCCGAGCTGAAATGGGGGTTTCATGACACTTAAAGTGTTAACTATCCATCTAACACAGGGGAAAACATGTTGACATAATACAGAACCCGTAAGACAAAATGCAAATTCACTTGTGGTGTGATCTCCCTTTAGAAAAGCCTAAGGCTCACATTTACAAAGCTATTAAAATTTACCAAGCAATTAGGATTTTAAACATGGGCACATCCTAGGGAACTAATTTTGAGAGCAAGGACAGGATCTCACTTTCGTAGAGTGGATAAAAAATGCTCTAAATATAAATCTTAATTTTATTAAAATGTAATATATTACAGTATATTAAATATATTTTTTTATAAATTATATAATGTAGCCTCTCCCCTCTTGTTCACATTTCTGGCTATCTCAGAAGTGGAAGTTGTGTAAACTTCTATAGCAGTGAATGGGATACTACCTCAAATATATCTTTTTGCATTCACATTTGCTTAAATAGCAAAAGAAAAACACCACAATACTATTTTAACAACTTTCAAAAAGGAAAAAATAAAGAGAGATCGATGATAGCAGTCAGAAGAGAGAACAACGTCAAATTTATCGTCACTCCCATAGCTGCTGTATTAGCTAAAGCCTCACAGCAGCGGTAACATTTTTTTTTTGCAATCAGATTCAAAAGGTAATATAATACAAAGTACATTATTAAAAAAAGTAAATTTTTAAAAAATTTAAATTAAAAAAATTAAAAAAGCTTTTCAGGATTTACAATGCTGATGACTGTTGAAACGCATAACGGTCTGTGAAAAGGGTCCATGAATTATAATGTATCCATAATTATTAAATATTATAATGATTATAAAACCTAAAAAAATAAAATGTTCATAACAGCACAGTAATATTTGAGAAAATGTGTTAAAGGATGCCTTCTAGTACAAGAAGAATCTCTCTTATGGATTTGTTTTCAGGCTGGCACATTAACGAGCTGCATTCAACACCTGCCTCCTGACACTCTATTCCCCCCGAGACGCCCCTCCGCTCCTAACAGTTCCCAGAACCAATGACAACATATGACACCATGCTCACCGTGCATGGTCCTGATACACTCGAAGCCCTGGAAGTCCCAGAGCTTAATGGTCATGTCCGCTGAACAGGAGGCTAGCAGCTTTCCAGTATGGTCAAAGGAAATGTCCTGCACCGAGTCTGTGTGGCCCTTGAGGGTCCGCTCAAAGTCACCCGTTTCATAGTCCCATACCTGGATCAGACACAAAACACATGTTTTAGCCCAAGATTAGCATCTTTTTAATAAAAAAAAGCCATTAACTTGTTTGGCAGCTTGTTATGATAAGGTAGAGCATAAAAGGCAGGTCTGGGTTTGTAGCTGCTATTATATATTCAGTGAAACATCTGTCATGCAGTCAGCTTTTAAACAACGTCAAACATGTCAGACTGCCCTCTGGATATATTCTGAACATTTCATTCAGGCTTTATCTGCCTCAAGTAAGAATTTTCAGAATTTCTTCCCATATTAACCTTACAGTATCTACTGCACTCCAAGCAAAAATATTTTGACATCATGTTTTCCCTGAAATTCAGTTTTCATCATTTTCTTTATCATTAAAGCATTTTTGTGAAGTGAGGTGAATGTTATCTGCTTGTTCGCCTGGATGCAGCAGTATGATAAACAGCCTCAGGGCTTAATGTGAAGATCAGGTTTCAGCAGTTTCTAGGCGGCAGACACACAGGGATAAGCTCTGTCGGCTGCACAGGGGGCCGGTGACAGAAGCCCTTCCACCTGCTTATCTGTCTCCTGCTTCCAAAGAGGGAGACTGAACTCAACCAGTCGTGTTCTGACGGACAACATGCACACGAAAAGCCTGATGTGGCACACCTGGGTTAGTCAAGCACGTAAGCTTCACCCATGTTGCTGAGACTGCAATACTATTATATAGAGGGTATACTACTTATATTTGCCCTCATTGATCTGTCTGTATGTGCCTGATCATCAACTTGCAACTTGGAGAATTGTAGGACCACAGCAAACCTAAGCCAAAATTCTGGCTGATACTATTGAGGCAATAATTAATTTCAATGTTATGACAGATAACAATAAAATGTCAAAACTAAAATTAAATGCTATTTTGCCTAATTAAATTAATGATAAAACACTAAAACTAAGTATTTTATTTTAAATGCTCCAAGTGAATTTAGACCTCACAACATTAGAATGTGTAGCATAAAAATGGGTATTCATTTTGAGATTTACTAAAGATTACATTTAAGTTAAATTTAATTATTAGTATTTTTAAAGATTAACTAAAATTCACCTTTTGCTGTCAAGTTAAAAGGTTACCTAAATTAGCATGCACATTTTTATTTATTTATTTATTTTTGAATGAATAGATAATTGAACAGATAAGCAAACAAATAAAATTTGCTGATAACCAACACATATACATATATATATATGGTATATCATGAACCCTTAAAAATCAGTTCATTTTTATATGAAAAACAGAGCCAAGACTGTACATAACCAGCCTTCAAATGCATGGGAAAGTAAAACTAAAAGAGCATGCTGAAAATCAACTACGCAGTGCTGCATGAACAGAGAGGGCTTTTTTTTTTTTTTAGACTACAGTGTTGACATTTCTGAAAAACTGTGGTGATGAAAGATATGAATGCATGTTTGAGCGCATGTCATATTTTATACATGCGCATGAATGTCTCACAGTCTGAAAAAAAAAAACCTTCCTTGTGCATGAAACTGAACAGCAAACCATTTGGCTGATTCAATAACCAGGCTAAACGGAAGCAGAACTGTCTTGTCAAGTGGCTGTCAAACTGCTGAATAACATAACAAGAAGAAAATGTTTAAGTTAAAAAGAAAAAAAGAAGAAAAAAAAAAAAAAAAAAAAAAAAAAGGTCTGCCACAGCCGTCTTGCCACATCTACATTACACTGAGCAGAGGTGAGGAAAAAAAAGCATCTGGCTACACAGTTTCAGGCTTCCTGACAATTAGCTATGAAAATGTGGATGGAGTGAATGGGGCAGAATATATTTGGACCAGCTCTAGCTGTCTGGTTGAGGAATGCCCGTGTTAAGATGACGAGGGCTGGGGATTTTAGGGAAAGGTTTAATAGCACCAAGTGCAAAACTAGGGCACAGGAGGAGGGGACATAGACAGGTTGGTGGCCATAGCTGCCGGCACTGAAGCAGTAGATGAATCACTCGAAAAGCAAGCCTTCAGAAAAATAGAAGAACCCTTTGTAGGAGTGATTCCAAATAAAACAGAAACATGGAGAGGGTACCTTACATATACTTTATCTCTGAATTTGGGCTGATCTAATGAATAAAATCATTTCCTCTTGACTGTAATGACAGCCAAAAAACCCTCGATAAGTGGCTATAAATAGGTTTAGACTCAATTTGTGCATGTCTTTTTGAAAGCATGTGTAAGCTTGCGTGTAGAGTTGCTGTGCACAGTTATGAATAGCAGGCAACCAGAAACAGGGCTTATTACCATGGGAATGTCACACTGCTTGTGCAGACTTGTGTTTTTTGTGTCTCTCAAGAGCCCCTGTATGACCAAAACAGCAGAAAGAGAGGACACTGGCTGCCTGCAGTCTAATTTACAGCTCATTCAAAGCAAGACACTATGATTATGTCAGCCAGCAAGGCAGGTCAGCCTAAATTTGATGGGCCATTTTCACACTGTAAACCAACTTCTTAGAAACACAAGATCAGTTTTAGAGGGTATGAGAGCACTTGATAACCCACAAAAGAGAAAGACGACCTCACCTTTATTGTTGCGTCCTCTGAGGCAGAGACTATGACACTGAAAACAGGATGGAAAATTACTCTGGTGACAGGACTCCTGTGGCCACTCAGGGCATATCTCTCAGGAGGACGGGGAATCCACTCTTTGGGGTCTCGCTTCTGTCCAACTGGCCCACCTAAAGTAATCTCTTCTTTTGCCTCATTCAGTTTTGATTCTAATTCCATCACCTAACAGAAGGCATAATAGGTAAGACTCATCATTACACACATCAAATCAAATGAATGAAAATGACATTTTTGGATTACAGCTGCAGTAGTTGAAATGCAGCATTTCTAAGCCCTAAAATTTGGCATTTCAGAGCATGAATAGTTAATGAGTCAAGGCTGCCTCCATGGTTCTTAATAGGATTTGCATTAAATATGAAATGCACAAACCTTTTTCTGTAATCTGATGACTGAAGTCCATTTCTTTTCCAAAAGACCTGCATACTTTTTATCCAATTCCTCATTCTGGTGACAGAAGATGATAAAAACATTACTTTAATGCAACACACCACATAAAAAAAACAAACAAAACAAAAACAAAGAAACAAGAATTACATACAGCCTAAAGCAAAAAAGAAGGCATACACCTATCACCCCAGTGGCAACTGTAAATTCCCTCTAAATCCCTTCACATGGGTTAATCTCTGGCAGACAAAGAGAGCTTACCAAGATTACATTTACACAAACACTGCACTGTGAAAAATTAACTTTAGGGTGCCTGGCACCAAGTAGACCTTCCTGAAAGTCACATTTAGCTCTTAAACTGAGAGATGATTCCCATTGGCATTCTCTAATCAAAAACATTAAGTAGCAAAAGCTAATAATAACTACAGTACTACCAAAAGGGTTGGGCAATATCTTGTTTTATATGAATAAAGAATAACAATAATAAATAAAATTAAATGCATTATTTAGATTTAGATGTATGTATGTATGTATGTATGTATGTATGTATGTACATTTTATATATATATATACATTTTTCAGTGCTGTCAAATTTAACGCGTTACATATACATATACTTATATATACACATACATATATACACACTATATTGCCAAAAGTATTGGGTCACCCCCTTCTAATGAACAGGTTTGACTACTTTAGTAATTTCCATGAGTACAAATCTTAATGTTTAAGCATATAATGATATTCTAGGGAATTGCGTGCTTCTAATTTTAAAAGCAACAGTTTGGACAGGACCCTTTTTTATTCTAACATGACAATGCCTCTGTGTATATGGCAAGGTTCAAAAAGAAGTGATTGATTCAGTCAGTGTGGAAGAACTTGACTGGTCTGCAGAAAGCCAAGTCCTAATCCAAGCTGAACAACTCTGGTGTGACTTTAAATGCAGACCTTGAGCCAAAAACTCTTTACCAAACACCAATGACCAAGAAGCCCCTACCATGTATTGAGTACATATACAGTAAATGAACATACTTTCCAGAAGGCCAACAATTCACTAAAAATGTTTTTTTTATTGGTCTTATGAAGTATTCTAATTTGTTGAGATAGTGAATTGGTGGGTTTTTGTTAAATGTGAGCCAAAATCATCACAATTAAAAGAACCAAAGACTTAAACTACTTCAGTCTGTGTGCATTTAATTTATTTAATACACGAGTTTCACAATTTGAGTTGAATTACTGAAATAAATTAATTTTCCACAACATTCTAATTTATTGAGATGCACCTGTATATTATTTATCTCGTATAAGATGCATTTGAGTTATGCTGCAGTAAAGCTCTTCATTGTAGTAGGGTTATTACTTCTTCAGCACGCTCAGCGCGAGCAGGACAAACAACAATGAATGCAGAATATTAATAACTATGACTGGGACTGTCATATACATAACATTATAATGAGAACACTATTATAATAAAACGCTGTGAAGTTTTAGACTTTAGCTGCCGTGTTTCTCCACGTTGTTGCGTGAAGAACACGTCCATAAAAGGAGTTCATTCAGAGCCGCGCAGACACGTTCCCTTCTGCATTCGGGGTATTTTGTGCAGATAGCCTACAAGTCGTATAACGTTATGTTGTATAAATAACGAAGCGTATTCTATATGAGATGAATGATGAGTTAAATCCCATTGATAAAAAACTTGCTATCAAAAGCTTCATTCTACTGGTCATCTTCAGCGCGCAGCTCAAAACAGAAATGCAGAAATTAATAAAGGTCATATACATAACGTTATAATCAGAGCACTACTGTATAAAAAAAAAACAAAAAAAAAAAAAATTCTCGCTGACGTTTAATGTTAACTATCTTTTAATCAAAACATAAAACATTATTTACCCCGTTTGTATCTGCGAGTCGTCCATTACACATTTTCCCTGTGTGTTAACGTCAGTAATTATGACTGTCTGACTTGACTCTTGGTAATGTATTTTGACCCCGCCCCCAAACATATGATTCGACTATCAGTCGAATATCGGCAAGATTCGAAAATTGCGATTCGACTGTGAAAATCCTTAGTCGAGGAGACCCCTAATATCTATATCTATATATCTATATATCTAAATATCTAGATAGACAGATAGATAGATAGATAGATAGATAGATAGATAGATATAAAAGGGATGGGCATTTCAAGCAAAAGTAATATTCGAAAATCGATGGGAATTATTTAATTATTATTCGAAAAATCGCACCCCTTCCCCGCATACATGCACGCATCTATTAGGCTAACACTACACACCCATAAACAGAGAGAGACCATTCACGCTTTTCATCTGTATGATAACAAACTGTTCAAAGATAGGCTCTCTTAACTCAAGCCATATAATGACTGTAACATGATACATATTAATATAATAAACATAACAGAATGACGGCATTTATATAGCAGTCCGTCGATTAGCATAAATCAACTGCTCATAAGGTATTAAACTGCTCAAAAAATATATTCCAATACTTTTTCTTGCAATTCTATCGTTGGGTAATTATACTGTATATTAACTGCGGGTATCAGTGAGCCGTTATTAATATGCGGGGCATTGAAACAGCTTTTGAACTTTCACTTTCGTGATTCGCGATCACGTTTATACTATGGAGCGGCAGAATTTACCACACATTTTACAAGATTAGATGTTTGTCAGTGGTGCTCAGGATCTGCAAATCATTCGCCATCGTCCTATCAGCCATCTCTCTTTACTCTGTTGCTGGTAAGTGAAATTGCATGTACTGTAATGTAACAGGCTACTGCTAGCATGCGGGTAACCATATGTCCCTTTAGTGGCTCCGTAAAACGCGTTATTCGTTTTCCGTGCCTTTCCCAGTACGGATTCAGCACACCTCTAACCCAGTCGGGGATATCTGTGGTTTTCACAGAACTCTTATTTGACATCATTCTCAGTTACAAGTCTACAGTGTGTGCGTGAGACATAATGTGTTCTTCTGTTGTCTTTAACAGCTTTTAAGTGCGTTATTGGCAGTGCTACCCTCTGCTGACATGAACATGTCACCACAACATCAAAAACATGGCGAACCCCTCCCCTTATATTTTATTTATTTATTTATTTATTTATTTATTTTATTAGGGCTGTCAATCGGTTAAAATATTTAATCGCGATTAATCGCATGATTGCCATGAGTTAACTCGCGATTAATTGCAATTTAATCGCACATTTTTATCTGTTCTAAATGTACCTTAAATTAATACTTTTCATGTTTTAAATACTCTAATCAACATGGGCAATGACAAATATGGATGCTTTATGCAATATATGTTTATTATTAGTAAAACCATAGTTAACAGAGCCTGAAGACTAGACATGTTTCAAAGATCATAGATGTGTTTCAAAGAACTTGCTCATGTCTATTAGACACATGAAAAAAGAAATACCAGGTTCCCATTACTTCTCTTTCTTTGCACTAAGCAATTTACTTACACAAACCTGTTTACATTTCTGCATGACAGGACATCTCACTTCTTCTGAACATGCAAAATGTACATTTATTATTTATTATTACATTTGTTTGCCTCTCTGTGCCCATATTCTGTATTTTGATGCAGCTAAATTCTAAATAAAACTTTTCATTTATATATTTTACTGTTTCTGTTGTCAGACAATGGAATGAATATGAAATAGTGACTGAAACGCGACCCATTAGGACTAAATAACCATCTCTCCCTTCCAAGATGTTAATCTGCACAAAAATCCTGATTTATAATCCAACCATCGTCTGATAAAATCAAATAGGCTATACATAAAATACAGACAATAGCTGTGCTGTGATTTCGGCTATACTTGCATGTTAAATTAGAGAAGCAACATAATATCTGTTTTAACTGAAAACGCTGTTCCTCTCATCTGCGCGCTGAACCGAGCAGACGCAAAGGGAGAGAGAAAGAGGTGTGTGCGCAGCGGGAAAGAGAGACCTCGCTAGGGCTGGGTATCGAGTTCGATACTTTTTAGCTTCTAAATTTATCTCTGTTTGGATCCTAAGGAATGAATGGTGCTAAGCTAAATGCTAGCATAGGGGTTAGAGGTGTGCTGAATCCGTACTGGGAAAGGCACTAGTGTAAATGTACCCTAAAAGATGTGTAAACTGAAAACTATTCGAACTTTATTAAAATTATTTGCACTGATTTATTGTGTTGGATATATTTTGTTCCTTTGTGCAGTGGCTCAGGAGATGAGGCTTTGAGTCTGTATAAATGTCAACAAGCTGAAAAAATAGTTTTTTGAGATAATGTAATCTTGTTAAAACTGATTTCATAAAATTGGTATCGGAAGAAGTATCGTTCAGGAACCGGTATCGAACTCAAGGTATCGGTATCGAAAATTTTTGAACGATACCCAGCCCTAGACCTCGCACAGCAGTACCGGAGAGTCTCAGAAACTAAATAAGGTTTGGGCAAACCCTATAAAGATTGGTCGCTAGGCGCTTTTTGAAAAAAAAAAAAAAGTTGCTAAAGTGGTCTGAAAAGTCGCTAAGTTGGCAACACTGTCAGCATCTCCATCCATTTCTCCAACTATAGTACTACGGGCTAGGCCACAGGTCAAACACAAAATGTGTGCTGCGTTAATCGTGCGTTAATAAAATTAGTGCCGTTAAAATGAATTTGCGTTAACTTTGACAGCACTAATATATATTATATATATATATATATATATATATATATATATATATATATATATATATATATATATATATATATATATATATATATATATATATATATATACATACATATATACATACATACATACATACATATATACATACATATATATATATATATATACACACACACCCACACATACACATACACACCCACACCATTACCCTCATTCACAACTCCACTTCATTCAAGACTTTCAGTCTAATTCTGAGGTATGAAAATCCAACAAAACTAAAACCTTGCATTTCCAATCCCTGACAGAAGACATTTCTATGGTTGTGTTTTTAAATATGCAAGCTCAGTCTCAGCTGGAAAGCAATACGAAGATGTGTACACATGGTTTTCACTAGACTGTTCTCTAACCATCAAAAATGCAAAAGCATATCACAGCTCCCAGATCTATGGGTAACGAAAAAAGGCAGTGGCAGACAAAGAGAATAAAAAGAGAAAGGCTCTGCTCTTCTGAAGTAATATCAGAGGTGTCCAGCAGAACAGGTGCTGTCTGTGTGATGAGAGGGGTCATGTCATGCGTCTCTGAGGGAGAAGGACATTTAAAGCCTCTGCAGAGGACTGATCCACCATCTGCCTGGACCCTCTGCTATGTGTGTTGGCCAATGGCTAAATACCAGTCCCATCAGCCGTGCCAGCCTCTAATCACTGCCGTCTGACAGTCCATCAGCTCCCTCCAGCCCTCAGAGAGCCACTATTCATCTACAGTTATGCCTAAAGTCACAAACCGCTGCCACCACTCAGAACATCTTAACAGCTGGAAGGATCGATGATGAAATCTCTTCTGCTAAATGAGGCTGTGTTAATAGCATTCTGGTTAATTAAAGAGAACTTTTAGCACCATAGACTACCTCTCTGTCCACAAATTTGATCAATAATTCATGCTCTTTGTACAAAGGAAATAAACAGTTTATCTTCTGTCCAACTAGGAGTGTTTTCAAATGAGCTTCTGAATGTGCCAAGAGCTCTCGCATTTCCAGACAGCATATTACAGAGAGGTATTTTCTGCTGAATTTCAGTAATTCTTCTGGTCTACCCTGTGATAATGGAGAGACACTATTTAGTATGTTCCTTTATCATTGTGAACCATCGCTGAGACAACAGGGAGAGGTGAGTTTTACATCTGCCACACATCATAATTATCTCTGCACTGCCTTAATTCAGCACGTGCACCGTCAGTCACAACCTCACACAGAGGCGCCAATTAAATGGGGAATACTTCAAATTAAGAAATACTGGTTTGACTGGGGTTTATATGGAGGGGGGTTCCCACACTCACCATGTCTAATTCCGCCTCCTTTTTGAAAACTGAATATGCCTCTTCATATCCGTTGGAACGAAGGTAATCAGCTATCGCTCGGTTTCTGAAAAACAAAGAAAAGCCTAATTAGTTCTCTTGATAACCAGGATTTATGATTGTGGATTAAGAAAAGAGCTGTGGTAAGAGCTTTTGACACAAGTGAAAGAACATGCGTGTCTGAGCACATATTCAGACACTGGTTCACTGGAATTTCGTTATGGTAGACAAAACAGCTACTCATGGAAAACTGCTTAAGCATACATGGACAATCAGGCTTGATAAAGAAGAGGGTGTGAAAAAAAGACAAAAAGATATGCAAATTGCTCAACAAATTTCAGTACTGGTCCAAAGATGTGCTCTTAAAAAAGAAGGTAGTTTATTGGATTAGCATGACTGGATCAATAACCCAAAACAGAAAACAGGAAAACCTGAAAGAAAGCATCAGTGCAAAAGTATTTTAGATATATTTACTTGTAAAGAGTGAGATTTTGTAATGCATTATGTACTACTACTAATAATAATTTTAGACAAGTATATATATTTTGAAGAAAAAATAAAATAATAATAAAAAATGTAAGACATTATTATATATTATTATTAATAGTTATAGTAGTAATACGTTTTGTTTTACAAAATATTTAGGAAGAAATCTATAACTAAAAAAAATAAGGAATAATTATTATATTCCATGGCTTTATTTCCATGCCAATGACTGAAGCAAAGCTTTGCTACTTCAATAAAATGTGCTAGAAAAAAAACAGCTGAAATAAAATGTGCACACATTCACAAAGAACACATTTACAAATGCTTTCTTCTTAAATAGGGAAGGAATATGTCAGTTTGAAGGAAACCTCCACCTCTGTTTTCAACACATTTTGAGCTGCTGAGGAGTCAGCAAGACTGTGGTGAGCGGAAGATATTCATTGATAGTGGTGATAGTGAAGACAAAGGCGGCTGTCAGAGATGCCACTCTGCTGTCCAAACGCTTCCTGGCATTGTGATGGCAGAAGGATCCACAGCCGCGAGAAAACAAGGAGCCCAATATGGAAATGCTGTTTCAGCGAGACAGCCACATTGTTCACATATACTCTTAAATCAAGATCAAAATCGAGATTGTTAAAAAGAATTAAAATATCTAAAGACCAGACAACAAAGAGTCTAACAGCACACAGAGGCAGAGGGAAAACGCTGGGTGTGGCACAGTTAGAGATAAATGATATGATTATATATACAGTGTATGTTTGGTGGATGGGCCAGTTCGCTAAGGAGCAGACAATGAAGTGACCGAGCTCTAGCACCATATCTACTGCAGCCTGTGACAGTGAGGGTGCTCTGATTAAAGTCAAGGTCAGCACGAGGTTATCTCTCATGTGACAGGCGGCAGGAATGAACGACACACTGCTTCATGCTGGAGTTCACCGGAACATGTGTGAGTGACTCTACTCTGCTTTGAGTGGGACACGCTCAACAGATACCTTACTAAAGACACAGCTGAGTCAAACAGAGCCGTTCAGCAAAACAAAACTCTGATTATGGCAATGTACATTCTGGAAAGTTATGGGAGTGACAACCACAGTTAAATGCAGGAGTGAATACCCTGAATTAGCATTCTGTGTGTATATTGTATACAGGACTTAGTTGCATTTGTTTGACGATGATAAGCAAAGCAACATTTTGCTGTTGCACTGCTGTTTAAAAAAAAACGTGGATGACAACAGTTCAAAATCTTTAAATGCATTCAGTAATAACCAAAAATGAAAACATCTGAGAAATTAATGAAAATTAATTAATTATTTGTCCGGTCTATGCGTAGCTCTCATAAAAACAGTTATATTTTGGATTGCAATTAAATAAAGGTCAATTTTTAAATTCACCCAGAAATAAAAAAATTTCACCCTCATATAGTACTGGGCGGTATGACCAAAAATTTATATCACGGTATTTTTCAAAATTATACCAGTTTCACGGTATATGACGGTATTTATTTTTTTCATGCATGACCGGGTGTTAACCACATTTTCTACTGATTGAGAGAGGAAAAACTGCAGTAGATTGACTTAGAATGCCCAATTTTACTGTCATGATGAGCGAATATTGTAGAAAAATTCCACACTAAACAGTGACTAAACACGACCCATTAATACATGTTAACCAGGAGTCACTTTCATTTATAATCGCGACATCGTCTGATAAAATCAACATGCATCTAACGTTACACTAAAGAGCAGTGGTGCGGTGGTTTTGGCTATATTACTTTTTTGTCTCATGCAGCGCACTGCCTGCATCTGAGTAACAAAAAAATAAATAAATAAATAAAAATTAAATTAAAAAAAGTGCATAATATTAACAGACGAGCTATGCTCATATTTATAATTCCAAACAGTCAGTTAGCGGCAGGTGCTTGGAAACGCTGTTTTGTACTCATTTACTGACGAGTCTGCTGCGGTACGGCCAGCTTAATGCGGTGCTTCTCTGCCGCTCACTGCACAGAACAGACGCAGAGAGAGACGACACTGCGCCAGGAGAGTCAGATCTCGCGCTCGCGGGGCAGCACTCGCGACATCTTCCAACTGAACCATAGCTAAGGTTTATCCAAAAAAGTCGCTAGGTTTGTCAGTTTGTATATTCTATGGAAAAAAACTGCTAAAAGGGTCTGATAGTTGCTAAATATATTGCTAAAGTCGCGCTCGTATGTGTGAGACGCAGGAGCTGATGGCAGCGGGCGGTGGATATTGTGGATGAGTTCTTCTGTGTCATCACATTCTACTAGTTGTACAGCTTCAGAACTTTCACGCTTAGTAACACATACAGCTGTGTCCTCGCCACAATGCAATAGTGAAAAGAGACCCCTCTCTATAAATTATTTAAATGACACCGGTATTGCAGTATTTTAAAAATTCTTATCATAAGAAAAATAAACACCGGTATTCGAAATAAACCGGTATACCGCCCAGCACTAGCCTCATATCCAAAATTATGACTCTTTCTTGATTAGAAATATGAACGAGTTTTTAAAAAGAGTATTAAAAAAAAAAAAAAAATTAAAAAAAAAAAAAAAAAAAAGTGTCTTTTGAATTTGTCAATGGGGACGTCAATGGGGACCAATACTGTTTGGTTAACAAATATGTGTCAAAATATCTTCTTTTGTATTTCACAAAAGAAACTACACAGGTTTGGAATGACATGAGGGTAAGTAATGAAAACAGAATAATTTCTGGTTGGCTGTCCTTTTAAATGCAATACCCATCAACAAATATTGCATTAAAATGAATATTTTAGTCACAATTATCACACTCCGTCTGGCTGAAATGCATGAAAGCTTGCTCACTCAGTGAAGCCTTTGAAAATTTAAAGCGACTTACTTTCTGTTAGAACAAGCCTTTTTGCAGAACAAACTCATAAATCATAATTTACAGACAAGAATATAATGTGCTGTAGAAATGCAATCCTGAAGATCATTAAACAGCAAATGCAATCTGTCAAAAAACACAAGCTGTCCACATGAAACTGTGCTTATGAGCTTCTTTGAAGCATTTAATAAAATGCTTGAATAAAACAGCGAGATTAACTACTACGAAAACAAGTGACAACTACATTTAACTGCAGTCTATATATAACCACAGTGACTTTAGTCTCAGAGCGGAAATCAGAGTCCTTTTTGAATCTATCTTCAGATTATCATTAAGATGGCCTCAAGATAATGTTCGAGCGATTCATCTTGGATGATGTGTTGACAGACAAAGACCAAGATCAGTGTTGGCACAAGCAAACAAGCAAGCACAGTGTCTCCTAACATTAACAAATTACCTTCAATTAGCTCCCATTATGAGGTAAAGTGCCATGACATTTAGACCCTCAGATGCAACTCCCCCCACCACACCACACACCTGCATAATCCAAACCACAGATCACAATTACAGCCAGCCACATTAGCTATTTTTGCGATATTGCTAGCTGCACAGTCGCAATCCAAATAAAAAAGTGGAAATAAACTCTCCAAGCTATAAAAACCCTTCCAGCTCTCCATAACTGGCTTGTAAGGAAGGACATGTAGTCTTGAAGATGGTGAGGAAAAGAAAACATTGTGAACAAACAAATGAGTGCTCATAGCTTTGGGCTGGTCTCCATGGAAACCGAGGAGCAGGCAGAGAAGCGAAGAGAAGCGGCAATGAATCTGAGTGGGTAGAGATGCTGAAAACAAGGAACAAAAGAAACTCTTCACTAAGAGAGGGCTTCCTCAAACTGACCAACAAAACTGTCTCAAAACCAGTAGATCTGCCATTTTTGGGCAACATAGGAACATTTGAATGTTCAAACACAGTGATCATCTAGGTTGATACGTCTTTTTTTTGCAACATGAAATAAAATGCATTTTGTTCAGTAAAAATAGACGTAAACCCATTAATCTAGGAAAATGAGACTTTATAATATCTGACAACAGCCAGGTACATAAGGCCATTAGATTTTGAAAAATGTGGACAGAATCAAGAAATTCAGTCATTAAAATGGAATTTACTGTATAACGTGGAATGACATGGACATTGTAAGCAGAAAACTCAACTTTACTTCAAATGGTTTTGAACCTGAACAATTGCAGCTCATTTCTCTCTAAAACAAACGAGGCAGCACACTTCAGTGGCTCCTTTGCTTCATATATAGTTGAAATATGATCAGGGCTGATTTTCATGCAATCATGGCTAGTTTCTATGATGTTGGGAAGGAGAATACAAATGTTTTGTTGTGAACTTTCAAAAGCTATGAGTCATTGCAAGATTTCCTCTACGAATACAACTCTGTTGAGAGTAGCGCTGAGAATCGTTTGAATTTTATCGATTCCCTTTTCCGATTCCAGTAAGATAAACAAATCCTTTCAAATAAAAATTACAAAACTAAAAAATTAAATGATTAAAGACAAGTAAACAGTAAGTAATAAAATAAAAACAAACAAATCAGTAAATAAAAGAAATTTCAGGTACAGAAATTGAAATCAAACATTTAAAAACACTGCATAGTTTTCTTTTCATAAAAAAGAAAAAAAAATAGATTAATCCTAATTAAAGTTAAGATATTCAGGTCAAGATCAGTTAATGATTTTCTTTTGTTCTTAACATTACCTGACAGGCAGCGCTTTTATTAGGCGGCTGTCTCTTTAACACCGAACGCACGCAGATCTAAAAATACTGTTACACGTGCGTTTTTTTTCTTATCCGTTTACGTTCACTTAAGAAAAAAACGGCTGTGTTTATGATGATATACTGATGTATTTTGTGCATACTGGTCGATAAATGTGAAAGAAGTCAGTTCCGGCCCAGAAGAACCTTTTCTGCAGTGGAAATGCACGGAACGGTTCGAGAACGGACAAAGGTCGGGAACCAGCATCGGGACCACTGTCAAAGTCGCTGTTCTCTGTGCTTGCAACTTCAGATGTGAGAGCTGCACGCAAACAGTGCACAAGATCTTTCCCTTCCTGGGCTTAAATAGTTTAAAATCACATTTAAAAGCGAACACAGGAATCGTTAAGCGGAATCGAAATGCACGTGTCTTTTCGAATACCCGATTCTTGGAAATTTGGAGCCGGTTCTAAAATGTAACCGGGTTCTCGATACCCAACCCTAGTTGAGAGATACTTTCTGAATTTTGCTCATGATATGAATGTTTTTGTTACAGGCCTAAAAGAGTTGACTTGTTTATTCAGAGGCATTATTTGCATCTACCCAAGTTACATGGAAATATGATAAAGAATCTGATGATTATGATAAAGAAAAGGCTGTCTGCTCTGATGGTGGGCAGACATTAACAAATATTGATAGTGGGTACATGTTAAATGTAGGCACAGTTACAATTACACATACTCAAGCATGACGCTCATGGTGTTAACAGCATCTGCCAACTATATGAGGACACTCCAAAGAAACAGCATTTCCAGTGTGTCAGATGCTGACACACTGTCTATACTTGACGTGAATGGCGTAGTGTGACGTGATAAAATACTATAGAACCTATTATAATCAGTGATACTGTCTACACTAGGGCTGCAACAAACGATTATTTTGATCATCTATTAATGTAACGATTATTAGAACTAGAGGTCGCCCGATTCATCGGTTTTGCCGATTAATCGACACCGATAGTTGATTGCCGCAACTAATCGGTTATAGGCAAAAATCCATGCCGATAGTTTTCCAGTTTGCAACCGTTGCTGGAGTGGCTGAGAAGGGTCCGCTGGCATTATACAGTACGAGAGCGACCTCTAGAGGCGGAAATCACTGACAGCATGTGCGGTTTATTTTGACACGTGACACTGTGCGCTGCACAGAGAGGGAAACTCCAGACTTGCATTTAAACACAGCCGACAGAAAAGCCTGCCGCTGAACAGATCGCCATTCACATATTTTTCTATTAAATTACAATATATTTGTCCCAAATCATTGTGAATGTACATAATGACTTCACCCTAGGCTATAAATGATGTATTATGCATTTTTCAGCAAAACGTTTGTTTTTCTGTGGCTCTAATAAAGTCTGTATGCTTCATATAGAAAGCTGTAATAGATCGCGCTCTCTCTTTCCGCTTGCTCTGTTTTTTTAAACACCGAACTTCAAACTCATTTATACCACATTGTTCATTCTTGAAGCAAACTTATGTCTGTTTGATTAAATAAATTGTTTTAGACTGCCACTTGATTTGAAACACAAAGCGTCTGGTGGGTGTGTGTGATACCTCTGAGTTCTCCTAGACGCAGCGCTGCGCTTTTGCCCAGTGTGTGACTTTTTTTTTTTTTGATTAGATAATTATCAAGTGTTAAAAAATAGAAGCAAATAAAGTGTGAGAGTACACATACAATATCCATATGTTTGTAATTTTAATGCTATGGCCTTGTGTAGATATTTAAAGATGGCCATCTTTAAGCATGACTCTTTAAATTAAATGGTAACACTTAACAATAGAGTCCATTAGTAGCATTAATGAAAACTGTAGAAGTATTGTTCCTTGTTAGAGTGTGTTCATTTCAACATTCACTATTAGCTACTAATAGGTTACAATTTTAAATTTTAAAGTTTCTTCTTTTAACATTAGCAAACTATGAAATAACTTTGATGATCAATATAGTAAATAATATTAATATTTTTATTCATTTACAAAGTATGGTTCAGTACTGTTACTGCTTTTTTTTAAAGAATAGTAAAGCACTAGCTTTCTTTCAGTATCCATTTGGAAAACTATCGGTTGATTAATCGGTATCGGCCAGTGTGGTCCAACCTAGCTATCGGTAAAATCCACTATCGGTCGACCTCTAATTAGAACGATTAATCGACTAATCGTCTATTATTTCACTGATTAATCAGTAGACTTTGATTATTCAGCTTTTGCAATTAGTTAAAATATTAAGTTATACATATTCTAACATAAAGGTCACTTCAGCTTTAGAAAAGCATATTATGTAATTACAATTATTATAAAATTAATTGGTAACACTTTACAATAAGGTTCATTAGTTAACATGAACTAAGAATGAACAATACTTCTACAGCATTTATTAATCCTAGTTAATGTTAATTTCAGCATTTACTAATGCATTTATAAAAATCACAAGTTGTGTTTTTTAACATTGGTAAATGCACTGTGAACTAACATGAACAAACAATGAACAACTGTATTTTTATTAACCAACATTAACAAAGATTATACATAAATGTAATAAATGCATTGTTCATTGTTCATTCATGTTAACTAATACATTAACTAATGTTAACAAATGATACCTTATTGTAAAGTGTTACCAATTCCTTATACAAATAGATGTATTTGGCACACAAAATCAGATGACAGACAGAGACACTCTCTCACCATTTAATTAGCTACATGAAAAAGTAACTGAATGACATCATTCTGCCTAACATCTCCTTTTGTAAGTCATATAGATAAGAAACAAAATAAAGGTAAGTGATAAGATGCTTTGGATAAACTATTTTATTCACAACATTATGTCTTAAAATACCTTATAGGGTTATGATAACCAAATCAGTCCTTAGCTAGATCAAGCTTTGATCTCTGTAAACCAAACTATCACTTTAATTAAATTATTTTTTTCCCACTAATAAAAATATTTTATCCCACTAATAAAAATATTTTATCATTAGCTAGCTCCACACTGGAGAGCTGCTTTATAACAGAAAATCAAGTTGTAATTCTAACTGAAAGCGACACTGACTCTGGTTTTTCATGTTTAATACCGTAAAGCTGCTTGAATTGAGGCTTTCTATCGCATAAAGTAGTATATAAATAAACGATGTGACTGGACAACAAAAATGTCGACAATTTTTTTTATTGTCGACGTCGTCGGTAATGTCGACTAATCGTTGCAGCCCTAGTCTACACTGGATACGCCACGGCCCAACCCGACAAATCCCAGACAGTAATGTGATGCCTCGTTCTATTTATGATGTACTGACACAAAATTTAAATAGTTTACAATGGTCGCTTTGTCGCATCCAGCGTAGACAGACTTTAGCTGTTGCAGCACGGTGCAACGCAACACGACAACTGTCACGTCAAGGGTAGACACTTTGTGAGAGTTCACTTCGAAGGCATTTCACCATTTCATTTGATAAAACTACCTTCTGTTACACATTGACACAAAGGTCTTCACTACAACCCACCAAAATAAAACAAAATTGACTATTATGACAGAAATATACTTGTACAGTAGAATTTATTTGTTGAGGTAATGGCAAAAATAATAATGCCTATTAAAACATCTTACAATACCACAAATTTTCACTCATGTTGTAATTTAAACTGTAAAACTTGTGCTGTGCTGCATTGTTTGCCAAAAAAATGAATGGAATTGTTCAAATTTCATTTGACTGCATTTTAAAAGATTAATTAAATTGTTACAGATTTATGCAATTATTTGATTATCACCATTTTTGTAATAATTATTAAAACACAGAATTTAACAGAAAAAATAAAACACGATTGATAGGGCTCTATCATTGTTAAAATTAATACATTATTGAATTGTTAAAATTAAGAATTCAAATGGAACACACCCTTTTTGATTATTAAAATTAGGGATGCACGATATTTATCAGACCGATAAATTATCGACCGATATGGGTGAAAATGACGTCATTTTTATTGCTCCGATAAATAAATGAAATCCTATAACTAGATCCGATAAAGTACGCTTGCTGGGGTAAATCAATCAATCAGTCTGATTTATCTGAGATTCATCTGCTTTCTGCTTTCCGAGTGCAAGTGACTACAACTTTAAACTGCAGTGACTCTCAGCTTGTGTCGCGCTCATTACGTCATCATCTGTGAACATGTCTTTGCCGGTCTGGAAGTTTTTCTTGGTGGCAGAGGAGGACAATGCCATTGCTATTTGCAACGCATGTTCAGCAAGGATTCCGAGAGGAAGAAGAAAGGTTTCAAGTTTTAACACAAAAAATCTTATATCTCACTTGAAAAGTCATCATCGCGGCGAAGCTGTATTAAGAGAAAATATTATTAGGGACTTTAAGCAACGGCATTCCTACGTCATATTGCGCGTTCGCGACTTCAGCTGCTACTTCGTGGCGTTCTGTAACCGTCTACTACAGAGCCGTTTTTCAATACCAAGTACGCAAAGTTCGGACTTCGCAAGTTCAACTCGGGAGTGTGAACTCCTGAGGATGGGAGGACACAAGTCCGGTAATTCTGCAAATGGAACAGCAGCGTACTTGATAACGTCAGTCAGCTCGCTTAAGTTATCTACACTGTATTACAATACAACGAAATATGATATCAAACATCACTGCCTCTTTTTGTTTTCATGTAAACATATTAATACCCGCAAAAATGTAGTTCAGGGAACGCACATACATTACAGTGAAACGAAATATAATCAAACAGCGTTGCCTCTTTTCTGTTTCATTTAAATATTAATAGCCACAAAAATGTGGTTCATGCAATGCGTACATGCATTACAATAAAACAAAATGATATTAAACACTAATGCCTTTTCGTTTTCTTCAAAACATAAAACACAACCCTCTTTTCGATTTCATTTTAAAAATATAAAACATTAATATGGGGTTTAGGTAATATGTGCAAATATACTCTGATTCACTGTATGTATAATAAAATGAAATATGACAAGCACAAGTATAAAGTATAAGAGACTTATGTAATAGGAAATAAAGACAAAAGCAAACAATTCAGCTGTTGCTTAAAGTCCCTATATAACTTCATCATCCTCATGCACTAAAAAGGTTGAATAGATGCATTTCTTTATGCTTGAAATACTTGAATATAAATTTGTTGTTAATGAGTTGTTAATTGCAGATAAACCATAGTTCTGTCATAGTTCTGTTAAACTCTTTCTGTTACTAAGTATTGTGGTGCCTTACACAAAAAATAAAAACATTTGAAGAGTCAGGACTGATGTTTGCTATTATAGTTAGGCCAGAGCTACTAAAATATCAGTTTTATCAGTGCATCTTAGATTTTGTGTTCTCCTGGGTGCACAAACTTCAGATTATATGAAAATTATAATATAAAAATATGAATTTATTGGGTATCGGTATCAGTATCAGCCATGAGAAGGACTTAATTATCGGTTATCGGTATCGGTTAAAATTTTTCATATCGTGCATCCCTAATTAAAATTTAATTAAACCAT
Source organism: Spinibarbus caldwelli (assembly GCA_039654775.1). NCBI lineage: Eukaryota > Metazoa > Chordata > Actinopteri > Cypriniformes > Cyprinidae > Spinibarbus > Spinibarbus caldwelli. The sequence goes on along the minus strand of CM077253.1, from coordinate 13,188,428 downwards.
TATAAATGGAATCTAGAAAGATTAAAACGGAAAACACAGAATTTGGGAAAAATAAAATGGATTTCATAACATATCTAATAGTTAACAATGAAGAATTCAATCTTTAATTACAGTATGTTTCAGGACCACATGACTGAATCTGCAGCTGAACAGCCAGTCAAACTGTAAATTTAAAGCAGGGTGGTGGCAGTATGTGTGTGCGATGTGTAAAGTGAGCATAAGAGAGCAGCTGCAGGAGAAGAGATGAGGAGCATTACCTCATTCGTTTTGAAGGAGAGTCATCTCGCTCTAACATCATTTCCGCTAAGTGCTTGCTTCCGGATCCACATCACCACTGCCAGCCAGACAGCATCCCGCACCCCTCCCACCTCGACTCCACAAACCCTGCGCATCTCTCCTCAGTAAACAAACACCGTCTTATCAGACTGCGATGAGCCCCTGTGGGTATATCTTGTCTGACTGCCTCTGGCATGTGGATCTGCTTTGCTTATTATCCAGCTGCCATCATGTATCAGAACATGGCATTACAGGACTGCAGAATGAGTCCCTTTGCAGGCTTTGGGAGATGGTAACCTTTGTACAAACAGAAAAAGTAGTCTGATCTCCCCTGCAGTTATCCGTACATGAAACAACATGGCCGACAGAAAGTGGCTTTCATCAAAGCCAGCACACTCTCTTTGCAGCTCTATCCAGGGATTCTACAGGAGAACTGATTATTCCCTGACAAAAGGCACCTGAGCAGAGGTTGCTGCGGTTCAAGGTCCATGCGAACACTCCACTCACGTACCACTTATGCTCACCAGAAAAGAAAAAACTGGTTATTTTATTGGCTCGTATTTTTTAAATTCAGTATCATTAAAATTGAGTTAAATTAACAATTCTTACAAAATTATTTTATATTATTTAAGAAAATAATATAAATCATTTTCGGTTTCAGTTTCTGTTTTCAGCCAAGTGTATCCAGAATTTTTTGGTTTCAGCCCAGAATTTTCATTTCGGTGCATCTCTAATCATAATCAAAGCAAAGAAATTGCAAGCAAGCAATATATTATGGTTACAGCAAGCAACATATTAATATTTTTTATTCTAATTATTAATAAAAATAATAATAATAAAAATAATAAAAATAATAATAATAATAATAATAATAATAATAATGATAATAATGATACTTTAATAAATAAAAAATTTATTTTAAATTTTTTAAATCTAATTGAGATTTTTCCTGATACAGATTGTGATTGCTATTTTACATGATTTTTAAAATAAAATCTGTAAGTGTGCTGTGCTTGATTGTAGGGCTGCACAATTTTACCAAATATTGTGAATATATCAATATGTCTACAATATTAATATTAATAATAAACACCAAAGCAATCAATTAGCAAAACACTCAAGTAGCTGCACAGGAACATGCTAAAGCACTCAGAAAACCTTAAATGTTTGTTTATTCTGAAAATCATTAAATGCCAGACAGTTCAAGTACCAGAAAACTGAATTTCAATACCCTGAAAATTTGTCACTACAGAGAGAAAGCCCCCTAAATAGTTAAATGAAGCATTCAGATCTTATTTTAATCATATGATGAATGTAGGTTAATTGCAAATGCTTCATGTTCTGGCAGTTCAGAGACGGCAGACCTTAAGTTTGTGTGTGTAAAGGGCACATGCAGTTGGATGTGCGTGTGTGTGCACAGCATGGGAGTGTTGAGCCAGCTGTCTCACATACACACACGCAGGCTTTTTGACAGAAGCATTAATGAGATTTGGGCTACTCTGCAGAGGCCACACCCCTTAACTGACTAGCAGAGCGGGGTCTTAGCACTAATGCTGTTTTTGTTTACAGTAATTTGAATAATGTCCCGAGCCATGGCACAATCTCACGTATGCACACACACACGACAAGATGCAGGAGCAGAGGGATTTCCACACTCTTTCAAGGGGAAGCTTTAGATTACGCATTCACATTCCCTCGGCAATATGAAGGAGTGGTGGCTGGCACAGTAATCTCTGACTGCATGTGGCACTAATGCATGTATTATGCGTGTAAAGCTTTGCTCAGCTCCTCCTCAGGAATCTCGAGCATAAACAACTACACAACCACAAAATTGCCATTCAAATGCCACCTAATGTTTGAACCTTTTAACATTTCAAATTTTTGGCATTTCAATTACCCTATTTCAGCCCTCCACAATAATACAGTAAATCCCAGTCTGAAGTCTAGACTGACTCTAGGGATGCTGAGGTAGCATCTAAGCCGACGGCTGAAGCCCCTAAAAGCAGCAGAAGGGCCGTCACCTCCTCCATGTGCCAGTCTGCAGATTAAACCCATACTGCTGATGGGATTCCTGCTGACTGGCTGTCAGCAGCTCCATCAGAGCTCGCCAGGGGCTGGCAAAGCAGCTACGCTTTAGATTGAGGTAGAGAGGTGGTCTCCAGGGCCCAGGCCTGCACACACCTGCCACACCTACAGCACAACACTAAACCACGGCTGTCAGGGTTTTAAATATTTCAAACAAAGATAAATGCTATCATCTCCTCCTGTAATTGTCAAAAATGTTTGGAATTACGTGAATGTAAAAAAAGTGAACAGAGAATGTAGGCCTATTACATTCATAATGCATGATATGCAAATTACATGGATGCATTAGTTGAAGCAATTGCTATAGGCCCTGCTGAACCTTGTTTGAGATGAATTTTAAGGCCGGGACACACCAAGCCGACTTCAAAGAACTAGCGGCGACGAAAGCCGACGGCGTTGTCACCTCGCATTGGCAGCGTCGGACAAAAAAGCTGCGCTCGAACACACCGCACAGACTACAGCCGACGGCAAACTAAACGTGTGCGTTCTGCGCCTGCGTGAGATGAGTTAGCTGTCTATATCAGCAGCTATCAATAGAATATATTCGTCCTTCAAAAGGAGAAACCGAAACAAAGATATACGCAGATAGGGCTGGTCCAAATACCATTTTTTGAGCTTCGAAGCTTCGGTAGTAATCAACACCGAATATTCGAAGCTTCGGAGGGAGGGGACTGAACATATTCTTCTCTCTAATAAAGGCAGGAATCTCTGTGCGTCTGTCTGTCTGTTTGCATTTTTATTATGTCGAGAACCGTTCATCCAATCGACTTCACGCATGGCGGGTGTGTTGCTGCGGACCCACGGGAGTGCAGTGTCGCATTTTGGGGCAATATGAACACGCGACACGTTCAGAATTAATAAACTTTTAATAAACTACAGAACGGCATGCCTTACGCAGGCAGGGCTTATATGCTCCGAGAATGGACACTGCACTAGTGATACAAAACACAGGTCTGTTAAGAGCAATACTTTTAATAAGGTAGCCCAGTGCTTAATTTGTAAATTGCGAGGTCTCGGAACAAAGTGGGGTAACGGATCAACCATATGATTAGAGGAGGGAGAGGACCAATCTTTAGTGATTGAAAGTGTGTATCAGTTGTTTTTATAGGGTTCGTACGGTCATGAAAAACCTGGAAAAGCGATGCAATTTTAAAACAGCAATTTCCAGGCCTGGAAAAGTTTTGTAAAAGTCATGGAATTTTATTTCACAAATTTCTGTATAATAGAGTTATATTTAATTAGAATTTGTGTGTATATCGCATAGTTTTACTCATTCCCGCAGCTTTCAAGTTTATAATGAGGGAAATTCCTGCAAATATTTATTGAATATAGCATGTAGGTTAGATGAGTAAATAAATTCACACAAAATATCAGATTAAATCAGTCATTTGAAAACAGCGTGAGTGATTCAGCTGTACCGCGTCTTCTCTCTTTCACTCTCTCAAAGCGGCTTCACATCAGCGCATCTCGTCTGCACTACAAGAGCTACTGCACGCTGATCCAAGACTTTCGCTCGCATCTCGGGACAGTTGACAGAAAGAAAACGCATGCATCGCATTCGGTCTTGCGATAGCAGAGGGTCTGTTCACATGTCGCGTCTTTTGCGCTTACGTTCGTTATTTCAAATGTAAATGTGCAGTAAGCGCGCTCATAATAGAAGATTTCTCATGAAATATATGCATGCTATGGGTCAGCACGAACGTCTTTCATTGGCGAACGGTGTGTTTCTGGTGCAGATGTTCAGCCAGGCAGACAACTTGAGAACCGTTTCGCGGGGGATCATGCCAAGTGTTCGAGAGAAAAAAAATAAAATAAAATAAAAAAAAAATTTAAAAAAAAAAGGAAAACCAAAAAGGGATATTCGAATCTCAAAAATTGAAAATCGAATGCCAACCCACCGAATGAATATTCGAATAATCAAATATTCTGGTCCAGCCCTAAACGGAGATATAGAAACGTAAACAAAGCAGCGTTTGCTTACCATTTTGAATATCAGTAACGTTGATAACTTTAATCATTTTAAGCGGCTCATGTTGTTATGAAAACATTCACATATTAGAATGATTGGGAAAGATCACGTAACATTTAAACAGACTTCTGTCTATACCGCCTTCATTTACAAGCTTGTTTTCATCACTTTCGCTAATTCTCGGGCACTGACTCGTTTGCTGAACTGAACATCCAATCAGAGTTCTCACTCTCGCCGACGGCCCCGACGCAGATTCAACATGTTGAATCGGGCAAACTGCCGCCGACGTGAGCCCGACGAGTGTAACACACCAAACGGACTAGCCCGACAGTCGCTCGCCGTCGGCCAACGACCATCGGCTTGGTGTGTCCCGGGTTTAAAGTTGCTGTCCGGGCTAAGAATGAGCATTATTTAGACATCAGCTATGTGTACATAATGCATTTCTCAATTAACTTGCAAATCTGTTTAATTAGAATAAAATCCCAAAGCCAAAGAAGGTAAGATCTATAACAAGATTACACTACACTACACTCAATCACATTGCACTACAATCAAATACAGACAGCCTAGAGCAAGCTGAGAGCACATTTTTTCTCAACCGCAGAGTCAACAGCAATATTTAGCTCCTATATAGGAAGAGCGGCCTAACCTATGAGCTCACACAGAGAGTTAAACTCTCGCTCCAGGAGAGCAATGACTCCTGAGACACTGTTAACATGAGAACAGCAAACCTTCCTAAATACCCACATCTCCGTTATACCAACATGTGGTGTCTACCGAGCAATGTGCCGTGTGTTTATTTTTACAACAAACCCTCGCAGGCTTCAATCTGCCAAGCGTTCAGTGCACAAACACAATGTGCTCTTGTATGAGGGACTCTATTATGACTTTGTAACTATATATAGCTTTTGTAAGATGATGTGCAACCATATGACCAAGATAAACATCACCAGGAATCCTGACACAGTTTTTTTAAATAAACGAAACAGGCATTGCTCTTAGAGAGTTATACATGTGATGAAGGTGTTACACTGTGCTGCAAATTAACAAAATTCATCTAAAATAAATCTAATAAATTAATTTACAAGTAAAAACTAGCCAGGCAAGTAAGATAAAGTTTAAAGCTCATGAATAAATCAAATATAAAGAGCAGGCCAAGGAGAACAAAACCTCTTTGCGTGCCCCAGAAAAGATTTTGAAAGGGTTCTAGTATCATTTCTGTATGGCCAGCAGCTGAGCTCTATGCATTGAGAAAAGCCTGAATAAACTGAACAACACAGATTCCATTCATGTGCTCTGTATGAAATCTGCCAAAGAGGAAAATAAACCGTTGAGGCAGGCGGTCAGCTTGTCACTGCCTCCATTTCTCCCCTACTATGGTCCTAATGAATCTAGCAGTAATGCATCAAGATGCCCCCTGGTATTCTACCAGTATTCACAAAAACTGCCCAGCGTTTGCTGCCAGTCTAGCAGGACTATTCACATTCATGCTTATGATTCTATGCAGAGTGGGAAGTTAACCTCCTTTCAATAGTACCACAATTTGCATTTTTCATTTTTAACCCAAAGTCACATTCTACGTTTCAACAGAAATTTCCCAAAACAAAGCATTTATAAATCAAGTAGGAGGGGTTAATTTAGTCATTAAAGAGATAGTTCACCCAAAAATGAAAATTCTGTCATTAATTACTCGCCCTCAAGTCGTTCCAAACCCGTAAAACCACCGTTCATCTTCGGAACACAAATTAAGATATTTTTGTTTGAATCTGAGAGCTCTCTGACCCTCCTATAGACCGCAAGGGTCCTTACACGATCAAGGTCCAGAAAAGTACCAAGATGATCGACAAAGTAGTCCACGTGACATCAGTCTGTCAACTGTAATTTTACGAAGCCACGAGAATACTTTTTGCGCAAAGAAAACAAAAATCAGAGAGGGTCAGAAAGCTCTCAGATTCAAACAAAAATTTCTTAATTTGTGTTCCGAAGATGAACAGAGGTCTTACGGGTTTGGAACGACATGAGGGTGAGTAATTAATGACAGAATTTTCATTTTTGGGTGAACTATCCCTTTAAGAAAAATAATGTTATGATCCTAATTTGCTTTTAATATTCCAAAACCTGAGTTGCCTCATTGCTTACATAGGCAGTTGCTTTCTAAGGCAGAATCCTTGCTGTCATGGAGCCTTATAATAAACTCAACTTGAAAGCCCAGAAACTCCACATGGCTCACCAATAGCACTTTGATTTACAGTTTATTGACAGGAGCATGCTGGCAATGATACTCTAATATGCTTATACAATAATTAAAAGGCACACATTTTGAAAACAAGGCATCTTAGACAGCATAACCAAGTTGCCCATGTTTTGTAATAGCCTTTGCATCTTAAATGGACTTTTGATGCCATAAAATGCAGCCTCCTTTTCAGGTTGTAGAACAGAGTATTATAGTAACAGTAAGCCTCCAAATCAACATCCAAGCACACTACTCACGTTTTTGTCAGGATAACTAAAGATAATCTCCTGCAATCAATACCTTCATTAGGTTGTTCATAGAAAGCCAGGCTATATCCTCTGCTTTGGAGGTGGGGTAAACAGCTTTACATATTCAACTTGTTTTAATCTTTCCCTCATTACCTCATACTGATGATTAAAAGCTCTTATCTGTCCACCTCATGCACGTTCGAAGGTTAATTACACTGTGTTCGGGACCTCAGGCCAAATTTATCCTCATATAGCTGCAAGACAACTCAATAACTAGACCAAACCACAGCTCTTTTTCAGCGACTAGATTAAAACAGCTAATGTGATGTCATTGCATCTAAAAAATTTCTCACAGTGGCTGCAAATTCTCTCGAGCCCATTACAATGACGGGACACAAAAGGGTTGTTTATGTCCAGGCTTTGTCTAGACCTCCTGTAGACATCTGCTCATTGATTCTTCATGACAGTGAACCAGTGATCTTTTCAGCTGTCAAACTCCCTGGTAAATCCATACTGTACTTCACTGTGATCAAAGGTTTAATGAGGTATGAGTGACCCTCAAAAATGATTATGATAATGTCTATTGCACATACACAGATTCGATGATGTATTTTCTATTGTTTGCTTTACACAGTGCTGTGTGGATTTGTGAACTTACAGCTCATCACGTTGCCTCTGTGACAGCACCATGGTGGCGGCGGGGATGGGACAGGGCGGGGGTGTGGGTCAGGTGTAGAGTGTGCAGCAACTGCTGTCTCCTTGGCAGGAGATCAGAGATAGGACGCCGGGTCTGGCTTGCAGGGCGGTCAGCAGCTCACCCCAAACACTTCTCCTTAAAGACGGTCTCCAGGAACACCACGCATTGACAGCCTGCAGGCATCTACCAGCCAGACGGTCCCTGCATCTGTGGAGGAACAGGACACATGTGTCATACACAATAACAGACCTCCTGGTTGGAACCAGAATGCAAATAAGCACAATCCAGATTAGGGATGCGCGGTATACCGGTACTGGAAAAATACCGGTATATATTATATTTCAAATGGTACGATATCATAATTTTGCTCAATTCAGTATTTCAAACGCTGCTGTTGCGAAGTGCACCTGTAGGTGGCAGTGCTTCCCAAATTGCTGTGCAACCGGTAAATGTGACAACAGAACAATGCGATGGATCAAACAGATGAAACTCTATCCGAAATTAATAAATAAAGAGAACAGTAGAAGTGAAATATGGCATTACTTTGCATACAAAACAGATGACAAAGGTGAAGGAACTGACCTTACAGCACCTGTATGCAAGGTGCCGTTATGCCGTTGCTATAAATTATGTGTTGCCACAGAGGCAACACATCAAACCTTTTTAAGCATTTGTCGCTTGCTCATCCTGAACTTTTCAGAGAATTAAGAGATCGACAGGTGCGTGCATCATTCATAAATTCAGATTTAATTTTAACTTTTATTTACAACTGATCAACACACAAACAGATATGATACAGTAAGCTAAAATGTGCATGTGTGACACACTAGAACCAGTGAAGTTTTGGTCACGTAATATACGCACTTGCATTTCATGCGATCGAATATTAATTGAATTTGAATTAAGCAAGAGTTTTACTATATTAATTTTAGTATCAATGATATGAAGGGAATGTTTCTGCCGCGCTGCCGACTGCTAATATGAAGCAGCCGAGAGAGCGAGATTTATATCTGAGAGAGAGAGAAATAATAACGTGATTTTGAATATTACTTTGATTGTTAGAATAACACATTTGTTGCATTAATTGCGTTACTTCAGTTGTATTTTTTTTCTTCAAACTCAGTCAAAATGTGAAATATGTTCCCGGTAGGTTTTTTTGTTACATTTTGAGACATTTTGTTTGCACTTAGGACTGGGCGATAATTCGATAACGATAATTATTGCGATATACTTTTCCTCGATAAAACAATATGAAGAGTTCGATAAATGTTTGATATAATGTTTATGTGCCAAAAGTGGAACGAAACGGCGTGACTCATTTGAATCATGCCACATGGACCGTTTATCCGCTCGGATCAAAGTCAAACTGCCGAGTGGCGCGAGCTCACTAGAGTAGATGCGTTTACTCACTGATGAGACGGTCAAGCGAAAAAACAGAAAACAACATCTCTGTGACATCCAGTATGAAGCGCTTGCATTCAGCGTGCAACACAAATGACTTGATTTAATCTAGTTTAAAGCCAAACAGGAGAAACACTGTGTGCAACATGACAGTCAGAAGGCTTTTTAATCTACACATCGCCATCATTTACCATGGATTTACTGTAGTAACACTCACTGCACCATGGTATTGTGGCAGAAATGTGGGATATTTACATTGAATTTTATTGCAGGAGTAATGGTATATCATTATAGTGCATGTATTTGTGGTTAAGCTATAGCATGTGTGCATTTATACTGAATGTTTTTAGATTACTGTTTTTGATACAACCTGACCGTAAACCATATATTTATATTTTTACCATGGTATTGAGGTGTTATATGTGTGGTTTTAACTGTGTTTATCATGATTTAAATGTATGCTACTATGGGAGACCAATGCTTAATTAAAAAAAAAAAAAAAAAAAAAAAACTTGGTCAGAATAAATTTAACCATGATACAATTTTTACATAGGTTACGGATTTTAAAAATGAACAAAAATTTACCTCTGCATCCTAACTCAAGCTACTATCAAATGTGAATTTCTAAGAGACAAAAAAAGAGATATAATTATTATTAATATTATCAGGCAACTCAAACCTGTTTCTTGATTTGAAACAATATCACTCATTAGAACATGAAGAATCTAAGAAATTAATTTTTCTAGTTAGATATTTATTTTGTTAAGAAAAATTAATGGTCTGGTTTCTACAACTTTCACTTTGGAGCAAAATTCTGACTTTAATCTTGAAAGAAATAAAGATTTGACATTTATCGTGATAATTATCGATATCGACTCATATGAAAAAAATTATCGTGATAATTATTTTTGGCCATATCACCCAGCAATATCTTCACTATGTGTTTGCACTGAAAAGATAAGAAGATTTGAATATTTTCATTGTATTAAGTTTTTTTTTTTTTCCTCCAACATCATAATGTAACCTATGTTCCCTGTTGGTTTTTTGTTACAGTTTGATACAAAGGTATTAAAATATTTATTATTATTATTATTATTATTATTATTATTATTTTAATAAAATTGTTTTCAATTCCCTTATCTTTTGAGGCTGGTTATTTGTCACCTATGGTATCGATTTAGTATCGATACCGAGCCATTACATTCTGGTATCGTACCGAAGCCAAAATTATGGTATCGAGCCATCCCTAGTCCAGATGAGTAGTGGTCACACAGGCTTAAGGCAACAGTGGAAATATGCTAGTGACCCTGTTCCTCTGGTGGTAGCTTTGGGGGCTAACACACATTTCATCAGGTGATCCATCTGCTCTATTTCCCCCAGCACACATCTCATTCCAGCCTGCATTCAGTCCTCTCTATCGGCTGCCATGTGGAGCGTTTTGTTACGGACTCCTGCTGCCCCTGTTGGGAGCTTTGAACATGTGTAAAAGAGACCGCTGACCCAGATTTTAGCATCAACCTACTTCTGCACTCCAGTGAGATACACAGTTTGACAGCAACATGCAGGACTCTGAATATCTCTCAGCTAAAAGAGAGATCACTATCTAGTCGGGATGGCAAAAGTACTGCTACTTTACAACAAGACTATATAGAGAGAGAGGCCATATTACAATACTAAAGCCAAGCACAAATTACAAGCTTGAAGATCACAACTACTGGTCATCCCTGCCAACAGGACTGGGTATCATCCACTACCTGATAAATGATACATATCTCACAGTATGATTGATGTATTAAAGTGTAAACAGTCAATTTTCTTTGAGTAAATATAAAGACAGGACAATGGGTGGGCAAAAAGCAGCCAGAAGGAATGGTTTGATTTATAATAAAAAAAAAAAAAAAAAAAAAAAAAAAAAAAACCTCTCATTGATGGATTTGTTTCTTACAACATGCAGCTAGACATTAATTGATGGGCTGGATTCATGTGAATTACTTGTGGATTACTGTGATGTTTTTAATCAGCTGTTCGGACTCTTAGTCTGACGGCACCCATTCACTGCAGAGGATCCATTGGTGAGGAAGTGATTTAATCCTAAATTTCTTCAAATCTTTTCAGATGTGAAGAAACACATGCATCTACATATTGGACAGCATGAAGGTGAGTATATTTTAAGCAAATTTAAATTTTTGTGTGAGCATGTCCTATACATTCCAGTGTAAATGCAGTAAAATATTATTCAAATGACAGTATTAACAAGAAAAACAGAAAACCACTTACTGTTTTACTTTGTTGTTCTTTCTGACTGTTTACTTCAATAACTTTGTAAAATGAAACGAAAATCAGTATCAAGATATGATACAGTAGTATGATACAGCACTACTCTATGCTGTTCAGGAAATCCCACTGTGGAATTGAGAATATCATCCCGAAAACAAACAGCTTGACTAATAAACAGCTAATCCAGCTATTAGAGTCAGTGCTCTCTGAGATGCGTGAGGGGAAACACTATAAGCCTCTTAGAGACCTGCATCTTGCTATTAGGGGTGCGCAGATCCAATATGCAGTATCGGTATCGCTCTGATACTGGCATTTTCTGCTGGATCGGGGTATCGGTCAGACGAGGCCGATCCAAATCCGATATTCTGCGTATAGCTACTATTGTGTTATTGTTAAGACCCACGAAAGCTACAAAAACCATTCTAAAGCATAAAGTTTTCGTGCACTATACTTCAAGTGTTCTGAAGCCGTTCCATAGTTTAATGTGAGGTACAGATGAATATTTGAGTCAAGTTCACGTAAACACTTCTCTCCGCTGCGGCTGTCTGTCATCTTCCATTCAGCATTCAAACTGCATTCAGTTACGACAGTCAAGACAATAAAACTCTCTCCACTGTTCCTATTATACTTGATCTGTAAATAAAGTTCAATGGTTTTGCATAAAAGGATTTTATCTTGCTAGAGTTTCGTGCTGTTTCTAAATCGTGTTACTTTCTATCGGGCGTCTGTTAGATCACAACACTGTTGTAGAGAGCACTATGAATAGTTCTTCACGAGCACAGTAACTGAAATTTAAAACGGTTAAAAGAAACGGCTCAATAAACTGTCGCACAGATTTAATACACTACGCATTAATATCTATTTCCTTTGTGCTTTGAACTTCTCTATGCGGACTCTGGAGCACTGTGCCTGCGCACTGTGACTCTGTGCTGCTTCAAGCGCATCATTCTGCACACGGGATGCGCATAAGCGCTTTGTGCTGCTCTGTATTGGAGCCTTTCGTATTATAATATTTTTGCGCAATGAAAGATTATTAATAGCCTTTCTTGTTCATCTCATATGTCATATGGTGCTGCCTCATTACTGTCAGGGCTTGAAAATGAAAAAAGAAAAAAGAAAAAAAAAAAAAAAAAAAAAGTCAATCAGTTCACTCCAAACAGAATCGATATTTTAACGTTTCTGTTCCTGCGTTCCTCTGTATTATTACCGTTCCGAAACCGGTTCGAGTAGAAAAAATAACGGTTAATAACATTATATTTAAAATTGTATTTGCCTGTAATGATAATAATAATAATAATAATAATAAAAATAAAGTACAGTGTTTTCTTTACACAAAAAGAAAAATAAAGAAAAAAAAAACAGGAAGAGATGGTATCTTAACCCGCTGTGCTTAGTCACAGCCAATACAGCATCATCTTTTCTAGATTTGCCTAAATGTAGGCTACTAAACAAAAGAAAAAAAAAAATCTATTAATGCTTTAAAGACATGAAAGTATTTTTAAAGATATTTTAAAATGTTTGCTGCATTGTTAAAAAAAAAAAAAAAAAAAAAAAAACACTACTTGTATAAAATTGCGTTTTGAGGAAAAAAAAAAAACATAGGCTAAGTCACGTCGCATTTTATTAGGCTATACATTCAGAAATGATCGCTAAAATGCCGGCAAATCAAAAATGTTTACAAACATTATAAACAGTTATTAGTTTCTCTCCACAACAAATCCTCTAAACTTAAGGCTATAGCCTATAAAAACCAAAAACAAATTAAAGGTGAAACTGACGCCTACCTCTCTCATTCAGCACGAATCCAAATGTTTCCATATTCGCGCCGTATCTGGATGCTAAAATATTATTTATTATATGCTTTGTACATTCATCGACGTAAAACATCATCCTTATATCAGCACAGTTAGGCGATGGTCACGCTGAATGCAACAGATTGGATAACGGAGCACTGTAACTTTTTATACGTTCCTTTAACTGTATTTTATTTTGATAATGAACAGGCTGCAAAGTCGTAAAAATATTGTGTCTTTGTGCGCGTGAGGCGCCAGCGCGATACGGCCATAGCAACGCTGGTTGGTTACAGATGCGACATCATTCAAAACTGTCAAGCTTTTGCAAAACAAAGAAAACTACTTTCTGCCGTCTCGTTTTCCTTTCCGAGAACTTTGGAATGCATCACAATGAACCGTAGGCCTAAATAAGCATATATATTTTTTCTTTGGTTTCGTTAATCTGTCAATGATTTAAGTGAAATACATTATGTAAGCCTATAATTTTATTCTGTTTTCTCCATTCACAGAAGCGCTGCAGGTGCGTAAGATCTGTTGAATCCATCAGTCCTCGGATAAACTCTAACGCCGGTGCATTGTGACTTAGCTATGACGAGCTCACAGCTGAGCGCGCAGGCATTTCACTCATTGGATGCGTCAGCGTCACATTTGCATAGTCTAGCAACTTGAATTCCTGATTGGTTAACAGCAAATTTCAAATATTAAATGGAACGATAAAATAACGTTATTAACTGGTTAATGGCCATTTCAAATTTTCGATTCTGTTCGGAACTATAAAATTTGATTTCGTTTCTCTTTCCGGTTCTGTTCCAGTCAAAATTTCGTTCTTTTCCGGTTTTCGTTTTCGTTCCTTGAACCGGTTTAGAGCCCTGATTACTGTGCAGTACTTTAAAAGAAATGTCTTTTAATTTTACAGTATATATTTAGTATATATTTATATATAAATTAGGGCTGGGCGATATATCGAACGTGATATTCATGCGCATCTAGTCAGTAAAGCCGGTTCCGTGATTAGCGCTAAATATCCATCACCTGTTTTCAAAAAGAGCGCCATTTAATACACAGAGACGTAGATCACTGACAAGCTACACAATATCGCGTTCATTATCGAAGGCGATTCATCTACGATTTGAATGAGATATTGCCCAGACCTAATATAAATATATTACTTGTTTTCCATGAATGTATTTACAACAATACAAAGAGCAATATATCATTTTTACCAGATTTAGTCCTACACTTATTCACTTTTCTTTTTTCCCAAATATTTTTTTTTCACTAATTTTTATAAAATTATTGTGCACTCATGATTTTTCTAGAGTAACTTTTGCTGCTGAATTATCCTCTAACCTATTTTATAATAGTATTTTTGTCATAGATTATAATTACATATTCATTCATTTGTTGTTTTTCTTTACAGTAAAGTGGTCTATATTTAGTAGATTGTGTGTAAAACACAAAAGAGTGATGAGCAGGTCAACACACATTGAGGTATAGAAATTCTACACTGATTAAAAAAAAAAAAAAACTGCGCTGGTATCGGATCGATATAGGCAGATACTCAGAATTTTTGGTATCGGATCGGTATCGGTTCTGAAAAAGTGGTATCGAGCCAGCCCTACTTGCTATAGAGGGTCTATGGGACTACTCATGAAAAACAAGAGGTTAGCATACCGCATTCCTCACCCGAACCCTGAACACTCAAAGACATTCCACACATTTACCCACACATAAATCTGACAGGTTCAGAACAAAGCCACGGACCAAGGAGACCAAAAAACAACAGCGGTTAAGTGAGTTAGCTTGCTTTCAAACCAAATATTATTAATAAGAATCAGAGAACAGCCTTTATCAGCAATTGACCTGCTGGGCGAAACGTTTATCTGTCAATTGCCAGATCCTAAGCACCACTTGAACTATGAATGATTAGAGAGGCTCTGATATGCTGACAGGCCTGTCATTACAACAGTTCAGATAATCACTGAAAAATACAGAGAAGCAGAATTCAAACCACCATGTCATGACAGCCTTAGTAGGGCTCAGTGGTGTTATACATGTAATGTGAACTAGACACTCTTTTACCCTTTTAACTGGATGTTTTAACAGTAAGGGCAGCAGGAGACGATGCCGGGAATGTGAATGAAGAGCAAGAAGAGCTTTTTATTCTAGTGCTCTTTTGTGTGTTAAACACAATCTACTACATATAGATAACTTCATTTTAATGAAAAATAACAAATGAAAAAATATATAATCATAATATATGACAAAAATACTTTTATAAACTAGGTTAGTGGATAATTCAGCAGCAAAAGATACTCTAGAAAAATCATGGGTGCACAATAATTTTATAAAACCTAGTGAAACTTTTTTTTTTTTTTTTTTTTTACAAATAAAAGTGAATAAGTGTAGGACTAAATCTGGTAAAATGGTACACATTGCTCTTTGTATTGTTGTAAAATACATTCATAAAAAAAAAAACTAGCAAATGCATTTATATATAAATATATAATATAAAATTAAAAGCCATTTCTTTTAAATCTATAGCACAGTAATGAAGGCGGCAACATATGATAGATAAGACAGAACAAGAAAGATTATTAATAATCTTTCATTGCGCAAAAGTATTATAAAACAAAAGGCTCCAATACAGAGTGGCACAAAGCGCTTATGCGCATCCCGTGCGCAGAATGATGCACTTGAAGCAGCACAGAGTCACAGTACGCAGGCTGCACAGCCCTCCGAGTCCGCATAGAAAAGTTCAAAGTACAAAGGGAAAAGATATTGATGCATAGTGTATTAAATCTGTGCGTTAGTTTATTGATCCTTTTCTTTTAACAGTTTTAAACCTCAGTTACTGTGCACTCTTGAAGAGAGCTTGACTGTCATAACCAAACGTGACACGCAGTTTGACGCTGAATGGAGGATGACAGACAGACGCAGCGGAGAGAAGAGTTTACATGAACTTGAATTTAACAACTTAAATATTCATCTGTACCTCAGATTAAACTATGGAACAGCTTCAGAACACTTGAAATATAGTGCACGAAAACTTTATGGTGCTTTATAATGTTTTTGTGCCTTTCGTGGGGCTCAACAATAACACAGAATAGTATACGCACAATATCGGATTTGGATCGGTCTCGTCTGACCGATACCCGAACCGCAGAAAATGACCGTATTGGAGCCGATACCGATCCTGAGTATCGGATCGATGCATCCCTACTTTTTTCCATAGAGTATACAAACTGACAAACCTAGACTTTTTTTTAGATAAACCTTAGCTATGGTTCAGTTGGAAGATGTCGCCAGTGCTACCCCGCAAGCGCGAGATCTGACTCTCCCGGCGCAGTGTCGCCTCTTTGCGTCTGTTCTGTGCAGAGAAGCACCGCATTCAGCTGGCCGTACCGCAGAAGACTCATCAGTAAAGGAGTACAAAACAGCGTTTCCAAGCACCTGCCGCTAACTGACTGTTTGGAATTATAAATATGAGCATAGTTCGTCTGTCAATATTATGCACTTTTTTGTTTGTTGTTTTTTTTTTTTAGTTTGTTACTCAGACGCAGGCAGTGCGCTGCATGAGACAAAAAAGTAATATAGCCAAAACCACCGCATAGCCGCTCTTTAGTGAAACGTTAGATGCATGTTGATTTTATCAGACGATGTCGCAATTATAAATGAGAGTGACTCCTGGTTAACATGTATTAATGGGTCGTGTTTAGTCACTATTTACTGTGGAATTTTTCTACAATATTCGCTCATCATGACAGTAAAATAGGGCATTCTAAGTCAATCTACTGCAGTTTTTCCTCTCTCAATCAGTAGAAAATGTGGTTAACACTAGGGATGTGCAGGTCTAGTCAACTAGTCGACTAAACTGTACAGCTCCTGCTAGTCGACACTGAAATCAATAGTCGATAGATAAAAATGATTTTATCATTCAAATTACCATCATTTTAATGTTTCTTTTAAAACATTTTAAATAAGTTAAAATAAAACTTTTGAAAAAGAATACATATCAAAATATTTAAATATATAAATATTTTTAAAAGCGTATCTGGGCGGAAACTACATTTTTTACCTCAGATCTCGCATGCGTTTTCTTCATGTCAGTTTCGGCGAGCTCAAAATGACCATGTGAAAGACCAGTAAGGTGTGGTATTATTTTGAATTAGAAGGAAATGGAAAAGTTGTGTGTAAACTGTGCAATGTCAAATTGGCTTACAATAACTCTACTGGAGCGATGCGTAATCATATTCAATACAGGTATGTATGCGTTAGCTTGGAGGCTAGCCAAAGCCAAATGTCAATCATGTCATACACTACAACCCGCCGCCGCTGTGGTCCGCGATCCCATCCGCGCCGTCCATTACCCACTTCATTGGTGGTGCAGGATTTCCAAGCTCTATTTGAAACTGTCTGCTTGCTTGTAGTAATCTCTCTGCATGCCTGTGACTTCAGTTCGAGCACGTTTTTTTCAAGTGCAGAATCGCCTCTAGTCCCGTCTTTCGCCAGACCACATTAACATGTTAAATTCACTGAACAAATGTGCATGGTCTGAGTAAGTACAACGAGACAACATTGTTTTGTTTTTAGAGCTTTCCTCTAGCTCAAATAGTAGAGCATGGCGCTAGCAACGCCAAGATCATGGGTTCGATTCCCAGGGAAAGCAAGAGCTGATAAAATGTAAAAGAAATGTAAGTTGAACGCAATGTAAGTCGCTTTGGATAAAAGCGTCTGCTAAATGCATAAATGTAAATGTAGACAATATGGCCAACATGAAGTACATTTATAAAAGCCGTTTTAATGCTATTTCTTGATAAACTTGTTTGTTTTTGACTTGTGTTTTAATATGTTGGCTAACGTTATATGAAAATGAAGAATTCTGTCAGTCTATTGATTGATTTTCCGATCTGAATAAATAGGCTATGCACTGGTTTATGTTGAGTATATGCTCTTCCTTTTTTCTGTTTAACGACCGCCTGAAATTAAATGATGATAACGCGAGGCAAGCATACGGCATAATCGTGACCTATTTTTAGCAGAATTCATTGAGGGATTTGACAGTGTGATTCAAAGATTAAGTATTTCAAGTGTAGGCTGTTATATAGACACGCTGTTTTTTTCTTTTGCCATTTTTTGGGGGTTTCTAGCTTTTAGACTAGTCGGATACAAAACTTCCGTTTAAACGACAGTCAAATTAGTCGTAGCACACATCCATAATTAACACCCGGTCATGCATGAAAAAAAAGAAATACCATCATATACTGTGAAACCGGTATAATTTTGAAAAATACCGTGATATAAATTTTTGCTCATACCGCCCAGCACTACTTTATCCTCCATCTCATTCCTTCTTTTCTTTTGACTGTGTTATTGAAATGGGACCTGTAATGACATAGCTCTTTCAGTCTTTGCCATGCAAAACATTAACAGCAGCTGAGGGAATCCAATTCAAGCAGACCCAATTTACCAGTAGCACTATATTTGTTGCTTCAAGTACAATTTCATATGAGAGTGTGCTTTGGGACTTCTGCAACACTAACTGTAATCTTTGAAAATTAGATTAGGGTCAAAAAAGCGAGTTCAGGTCACAAAGAGCGTAATGAGCTCTTGCAGTTATAAGCTTATACATTCTCAAACATGCAGGCCCACTTCGTACCAAACCGTAACGTATAATCCTGGCCATTTCAGCATGTAAACAGAATGAATCAAAAACAATGACAAGATGTTATTGATCCACCATCTTGAAATCTACATTTCACACATCAAACATCAGAGCTTTTAGTTGCCATGGTGAAAGCATTACTGATCCCCACTAGCACTGAAATGCTTTAAGACCTCCTCTTTGCAGACGCACATCCAGTGAGCGAACCAAACCCACAGTAACAGTACTTCATGCCACGCCACCTCCATCCCAGTCATTGCAAACTGCCTGTTGGGACTCCACAAACACACAATTATCCTGTGTTATTTCAGCCAAGGGTTTGGAGGGGTCTCTAGCAACCGTCTGTGTGCAGCCGAACCACACAACTGAAGCAAAAACAGTCCAGTAGTGATTATCCGTTACTGCTATAAAAAGACCAACGCTGAGCACTAACAAGAGCATGTGATTAAGACAAAGACTGAAACAAAGAAATCAAGCATCTGCTGTATCCTGGTCTTCACCGTTTGTTTATCAGTATGAGGCTAATGAGAGATATTCAACAAGGACCTAGGCTAGACTAACATAACACAATTTTTGATTGATAGAAGTGTAATCTGCTACCAGCATTTCCCATGCATCTCAAACCCAAAAACAGTCCTGCAAGTCTGTCATTTCAATAGTTTCTTTAATTTAAGACAGATGGCAAAAGGAAACATCCCTCTTTGAGGAATTGTGCAAGCTGGTAAAGACAGGCGGCCAATAAAGCTTGGACTAATAATCACTTTTCTCATTCCCTTGATGGAATTGCCATGATTACCGGATCACAGTACATTTCCACTAAGAGAATGCTGAGTAGCAGCTCATCTGAAATGGCAGAGTTTAAAAGATCAGAAGACGTGATCTGAATATACAATGTAGCAGCACAATATTATAATGCATATCATGCCAGACACTGAAATTAATGTTTCTGAATGAAACTATTAATATATATAATAGGCTGTGCTATTCAGAAGACTGAGGACTGTAAGATTAAAATAATAATACTTTCATTCAGCAAGGATGCATTCATTCTTTTGAACTTTCTATTTAAAGCGTTCTGAAAAAAAAAAATGCATCACGGTTTCCGCAAAAATATTAAGCAGCACAACTGTTTTCAACACTGATAATAACCAAAACAGCACATTAGAAGGATTTCTGAAGGATAATATGACACTGAAGACTGGAGCAATGACTGCTAAAATATATTTGAATAAAAAACAGGTATTTTAACCCGCATCATTATTTTTTCTGTATTTTGATCACATAAATGCAGCCTTAATGATAAATTGCCATAAAATGCCACTTCAGAAGCACTTCTGTGCCACCCTTGCAGTGTAAATTTGGCAAAAGAGAATTTAATGTCTTTCAACAACATTTAACAGTCTTAATGTACATTAATTATTCAGTTCAGTGAACTTAATCTAAGCTATAACATGCTTGCAATCATCAGCAACCATCCATGATACCTGTCAAACAACTAGAGGGAGTGTACAGCAAACTTGGCACAATATCTTAAACCATAACGATTAGAGAACATCCAAAGCAAACAAGGTACCACATATATTCAAAGCATTCACACCTTGATAAGCAACATGCACGCACTTGCTTTTTCAGCATGTTTACATTTGCATGCAAGATGCTGTTTAGTTATGCAGTAAGCAGTCATTAAATTAGTGCATTAATTGCTACCTACATCGTTGGGCTGATATGTACTGCAGGAGTGATAATCACATCACGACAGATCATCTCAAAGTCCCAATGAGCAGAATCGGGTCTGCATGCAAAGAATCAGCTGACCTACATTTGAGAGCAGCTCAGTACAGGTACCGGTCCAAATCTTCAGCTCAGCCCAAATTACGGCATGTTATATACGCAAACGAGCGTATTAATAAAATGTCATAAACCTCGGTTATGTTTCATAACCTTGAAGTAAACGAACATATACGCTGTCTCATCGTGTTTTCAGAAACAACCAAGGTGTTTGATCATTTTGAAGCTCGCTTGAATACTGAACATCTCAGGTTAATAGCTATCGATCATAACTATGCTGTCTAGGTAAGTTAGGAAGTTCACTAGATTTTGCAACACTGCCCTCATCATCCTTATTCTCAACCGGTATGCAGTAAAAACGTCCATTTGAATGGTCTAATTCTTCTGAAATTACCCAAACGGAACTACACACACCAAGGTCAACACTGAATTTAACGTTTAGAGATGATAAAACAGAGGTATGCGTTGACACGGGCGTTAGCCAACTGTTGCTAGCTAACATGACATTGATGAAACGACGTGTTGAATCGCCGACAAGCCGCTAAAACTACAGACCTGAACGGGATAATTTCTTATATTTACAGCAATAACGTTCACACAATACACACCAGAGCAGCTGTCGATATATTCACGACTAAAAGAGAAAAAACAGAAGCTGAAGTATTTCTCCAACGGCCGCGTCCGCCATTTTGAGACACCGAGAAAAGGAGGCGCAAAAATTACAGCTACAACAGCACTTCGACCGGTGATTTTTATCTAACACAACCGCAAAGAAAGACACAGATGAGCTGTTCTTACCCTACAGAGTCAGCACTGAATGTTAGTCCTCAGAAGACGCTGGTGAAGAACGAAAGAAGTGTTATTTTCGTGTTGAAAAGGGGGCTGAAGTCTCGGGGTCTGCCTCCTTGCAGCGCCGCATTCGCCTCTACACGGCACGGGAGCGCGCATGGACTGACTTCAGCAGGCGGAGGCGCGCACGCCCTTCAATCTCACACCCTCCTTTCAAATACTGTGGGCGTTTCTTGAATAAATATGCACCTCATCACCTAGTATTGCAGATAACTACAAAAGCGGACCGTGGAAAATTATTTCTCACATGAGCCACATCAGTGACTTTAATCTGGGTACAATCAGAGCGCCTGACCTCTATTTGTGAGTCTCATGCAGCTGGAGTCAAACACCTGTGTCATGCTCATGTCAGGTGCACAAACCAGTTTACACTTTTCAGGCTTTGAATGTAACTTTTCAGTCACCTGAAGCAAAATATTTATATATATATATATATATATATATATATATATATATATATATGTATGTATATTATTCATAAAGTTTATAGATATAACTATTGTACACAGTATGTTTGAAATGTTTTGTGTTTAGACAGTATACACAACATTTAAAGGAATGCAATCACGTGTTGTTTTCTAGATTCTTTATTCATTTTAATACAAAAGGATCCTCAGACCAAAAATAATTAGATTGTTATTTAGAAGAACTGACATTAAGGTACCACTCATTAAAGAAACCAAAACAAACACACAAAGGGCATGACAAATATTTCATGTTGAAAACAGAATACAGAACAAAAACAGAAATCCAAAAAAAGGGATGTTTGTTCAACACCAGATGACATTGAGACTGAGCAGTGTATGTTGCATTTCCTCTGATAATTTTACTTTTTTTTTTATTGATATTCTAGTTTGTAATGGGTTTGCGCAGATTATTTTAGAGAAAATGAAACAAAATGGGCTGCAGACTTAAAGTAGTGGGTGTCTTAATTGTGATATTTCTTTTAAATTACTGGTGTACAGCAAATTATTTGATAAGAGATTTAATTGATTGATCCAATTTAAAAATAATAAAAAAATGACTTATTTTCTGTTTTACATGCACGCTTTCACACAGAAACATAAACATTTGTGATTAAACTGTCATTTGAATTAGTTTATGAATATTATACCCAGGAAGACATTCAAGAAACTTCAAATTAAAGATTGTAATTAAAAAGAAAAAGAACAAAAATAACTGCTATTTTGTTTCTGCATCTTTGTTGTCAATAAAACCCAAACCTTTCTAAAAATACTAAACATCTAGATTACATCAAATTAGTTTGTCATGCAAGCAGTTATTGAAATCTTGAATTGACATGTTGCTTTGCTACATAACATGAACACATCACAGATTTGGTGACCATTATTAATTATGAAAATGACCTTTTGCGGTTAAATTTAAAACACTGTTTGAATCCACTGGTTTGTTCACTATGAGATGTGCAACTATGGAAGCTTGAATATATTCAATTGAGATCATATTTAACATTCTTAACTGCAGATTGGTTACTTGTTATTTTTTATCTACCAAAGCCCAGGAGAAACCTGAGGTTAAGTGCCTGGCCTCACAGGATTTTCTCACTAACCCTTCAGTTCAAAGGTCACGCTTACTCAACACTGAACTTCTGATGCATCTGTTACCAACTCAGAGATTTAACCACTAAACTACCACTTCATAATCAGAGTATTAGCCATATTCCTAATAAGTTACTATGGCATCTTGTTGGTAAATACTTCATTTTGAAAGAATTAGTATTCTATTGAACTCCAGTTTCAATGTTTTGATTCAAATCTACTTCATATATTCTAATGCAATACCTCAAAAATGGAATTTATGTCCATTATCGATGACTGTTAATAATATATTGACTACAGCACAACCATGTGGCACCTAAAGGTACTGAAGTAGATATTCAAAGATTTCAGTCCAACATCCAAGCTTTCTGATTGCAAAATCCATCAAGAAATGATTAAGCAGATATAAAAGAAATACAGTTGTCCAACCTTTTGACTTACATAAGCTTAAATAGGCACAAATCTCACACTTAATTACATATTCTTGTTCATAAATATCAGTTACATCACTTTTCCCCACCAATTTTCAGTGACAAACCATTTTTAAACAATTTTTCTTTTTGTTTTATAGGGAAATACAACCAGGCTAGCAGTTTTCTTGCATCCATGTGCATAATCCAAGGTGCACTTAGTTCCAGCATATTGCTTCATACACAGTTTGAGCACAGCAACAATTTTAACATTTGCAGGAGACACACAAAGCATGTACACAAGCAAACACATCATCCTTGATCTTTTTTTGGTATGTTACATCGAAGCAGCACATCTTTTTCCTCTTCTGGCGGTCCTATATGAGACCACAGAAAAACCTGGCACTGGAAAGTGCAATAAATACTGCTAGGGAGGAACCAAACACGAGTCTCGTAAGATCCTGAACCTTGTGCTAAATAATTCTGGAGAATATACTGATCGGATCTTGAAAACCACAATATTAGCAGCACATCTTCGTCTTAACAGGTTGCACGAGTCCATCCGTTATCAATGATGTACGTATAAAAATATCATCACGATATTGTTCTCTTGCAGCAGCTTTGGAGGAATCCTCTGAATCCGTTTCTGCGCTAGCATGGACAACCATAAAGAGACATACATACATAAACACACACATACACACTTTTAAAGTGAAAAAGAGTTCAACACAACAGTTTAATTCAACCGGGACATTTCAAATCAGTATTTCAATCAAAATGAATCAAGTACCTGTCTAACCCCAATGACAAAGCTTTATACAGCTTCTCAATGTATTTCTATAAAACAGACATGGCTTAAATTAACGTTTACATGAAAGATCTACTGGCTTCTCTTGTACTTTTACAAAAAGATTCCTTGCTTTACAGACGCCACCGATCTAAAATGATTGGTTGAGAACTTGCGTCTGTAAAGTTGCATCGATCCGGTTATGTCTAAAGGCAGCAGCCACGGCGAGTGTAGAAATAACATATGGGACACAATACTACCATTCGGTCTTGAGACTAGACCTTTAGTGTTTACATTCTTAAGCCCATGATTCCTGTATGTCTATCTCTGTTGAATTGAACGGTGAACGTCTCTCTTCTGGTGCGCAGTGTAGAAATCACCTGAGTTTCAGATAGGGAGGTGTGTTTTAGGATCTCTCTACACTCGTGGGTTGCTTTGGGATGGATTATGGTTATCCTAGGCTCAGATGAGAAGGAATGAGATGGGGATGATGGATAGATAAGGCTCTGGTATAAAATGTCATGGTCATCCTTGGTCACCTCCAGCCTCATCTCACAGAGGAAGGACTGCATTCTCTCGGCTTCTTCTGGTAGACCTCAAGGGGTCGTGTTGTTGAATAGCACGTGTAAAACATCTGCTTTCATTCTCTTTACAGCTACAAACTACACTCTGTACACATTTTTTTGTCACCTGTTCCTGCTTCTCCCCTCCCCATTATGCTCAAAGTGAATTGGTTAGATTAGACAGCTCAGTTCTCAGGTCCACAGGTTCAAACAGATGGCTGCTGCTTCGTGTCCTTCTCATATGGAGAGGGGCGGTACGGTTGGGGTTGTTAATCATCCACAGGCAGCTTGTCATCCAGCTCTAACTGACCGCCCTGCTGTTCCTCGATTTTCCCAGAATCCTGCATCAGCTGCCGCCTCTGCACCTCAGCCTTCAGATTCTCCAGGTCCTTTTGGCTGTGTGAAGAATCAATGGTGTGAATTTAGTTTGTTAACAACTTACAACCGAAATATATCATAATTGGTATATTATATATATATATATATATATATATATATATATATATATATATATATATATCACATTATACATATATCATAATTCTTTCACTCACTTGTTGTTGTCAATTACTCTGAATTATCAGAATTACTGACAAAAAAAAAAGAAGTTTTTGATAAAAAAAAAAAAAAAGATTTTTATCCATTTTATATATTAATATTTTTAACTCAAATGTACTGTTGATGAAAAAAAATATCACTGCAAGATATTTATCTACTGTTTTAAAATGTGTATGTAGAGTAGAATAGAATAGAAAAGTTATACTATTTTATATTACATTACATTATATGTAGATAATACTTCATTGTAAGTATATAAATAAACTATTAGTCAGATATATTATTAATAAATCAGGCTTGTATTTGTATATGAACATTATTTGTATACAAATTATAAGCAGTGTAATCTATTTATACAACATGCAATGCTGTATCTTTGATTATTATACAAAATCTAACCTAATTTAATCTAATCTAATATAATATAATTTTTTTTTTAAGTAGCTAAATCTTCATTATCTATACTTATCATATATTAGCAAGCCCAGGTTTTTTTACATTAATAATGTAACAAATAACGTTAATTCACATGTTGTGTTTTAGTTATACTGATAAATATTTTGTTTACTACTTATTTAAAATAATTTAAAAAACTGTTTGAAAACAAAATGGTTGATTAAAGGTTTTTGTCAAATAAAATTGCATGCCACGCCAATTCTGGTAAAATTAAATATTCAATTAAAGAACTGACATGACAAACTATTTAACCAAAAGACAAAAAAAATATAACTTTTTTCTAAAACAAAATGGTGTAAACCTTTGCTCACCTGAGGGGAATAAAGATGATGCCATTGATGATATTAAGCTGTTCCAGAACACTGGACATGCTTGGTGCCGTAAACTACAGAGACAGAGAGAAACAAAATAAGCCATCAACAAACATTCTGACAAGCTCATGTAACAAAAAAGTTTCAGCCGCATGAGACCAGAATGGCTGAGTTGTGACTAACCTTGAGAGGCATTATGCTAGCGTTAGATCCGTTCTTGTAAATTTCATTCATGGTTCTCTGCAGAGCCACAGCTTGCTGCGTGAGGTACTTCAGGTACTCTGAACTCTCCTTCGTCTTCTCATGAGCTTCACCAACCTTAAACACAAGTGCATTGTGTTTGCATTAACATTTATTATAATACTATTAAATACATTAGTGCATTACAACCTCATTATTAAAACAGCCTTGTATTTATATATAAAGCCTTTGTATTTGCATATTTCACAGGCAAAATCCAGTAATTTCAATAGGAATACATGCAATCAGAATATGTGTGTGACTTTATGTGACTCTAACTTAATGTATCACTAAACATTTTATCAGGTTCAATATATATTGGATAGCAGGTCCGATATACATATGGTTGGGTGTACCTGGTTCTTGTATATGGTATAACCCTCCTTCTCATGCTGCAGTGCAGAGCGGAACTCAGCCTTGCTCTCATAAACTCTGGCCACCAGGTGATGACTGCAGAAGAACAGAGATGATGAACATTACTACATATTTTGACTGCATACGAAACGAATTATTTCAACTGGTGTGTAGTCAGCTGTATGTACCTGAGAGCTACTTTCAGGGATCGCGGCCCATGGTATTTGGAATTGATGGCCAGGGCGTTTTCCAGGAAACGCAGAGACAGGTCATACTCCATCACACCATGAAGCACCAGACCAATATTACTCTACGTCAGAGAGAAAGATAACAGTGAGAGGTTGGCTTTGCTCCACAAGCCTCAACTTAAGTGACTACAAGAATTCAATTTCCTTTTGTCAGCCTTTCAGGGCTTACATCAACATGATACTCAGTACACTCTGTTTAGTTTTTTTGCAAAACTTAAGGATGAGTATAGGTTCTGCATCAAAGGCTTACATCGAGCAGAGCCATTTCAGGATGGTCCTCCCCACACACTACAAGCATGAGGTAGCGAGCGCGGTACAGCAGCTTCAGGGCAGTGGACAGCTGGCAATTGGCAAAGCAGTACAAAGCTAAGTGCATCTGTGGAGAACAAACACAAAATGTTTACAGATCACAGACTTGTTTGAGGCTCATTTATTATTTTCATTCTGTAGTCTGTAGTAGAGTATTTGTACATTTTCTGAGCAGGTAGCACTTATAAAATGTACAGAAAATGATGGAGATACTTACATATTCTTGAATAGTGTTGGGGTGTTCAATACCCAGCACTCTCTCACTCATCAGGACAGCCTTCTGCTGATTGCTCAGAGCCTTGAAAAGAGGGGAAAAATGTGATGAAATAAATGGAAACAAAGTATGGAAATCGTACAGTGAGGAGAAAAAAGTAGTTCACGTACACTGCTGTTCAAAAGTTTGGGATCAGTATTTTTTTAAGAATTTAGAGAAATTAATACTTTTATTCAGCAAGGATGTGTTAAACTGATAAAATGTGATAGTAAAGACATACTGTTAGAAAATATTTCTATTTTGAGTATGCTGTTCTTTTTAACTTTTTATTAATCAAAGAATCCTGAAAAAAAGTATCACAGGTTCCAAAAAAAAAAAAAAAAACTAATTAAGCAGCACAAATGTTTCCAACATTGATAATAAATCAGCATATTGATAATAAATCAGAATGATTTCTGAAGGATCATGTGACACTGAAGACTGGAGTAATGGCTGATGAAAATTCAGCTTTGCATCATAAATTATATTTTAAAGTATAATAAAATAGAGAACTGTTCTTTTAAATTGTAATAATATTTCGCAATATTACTGCTTTTCTCTATTTTTGATCAAATAAATGCAGCCTTGATGAGCAAAAGATACTTCTTTAAAAAACATAAAAAATCTTGCTGATCCTAAACTTTTGAATGGCAGTGTATGCTGGGTATGCTGGGCTTTTTGGCTGATTTTCCTTTACACCCATTTCAAAATAATTAAATTTAGTTTTGTTTACAAGTTTTGTGGTTTTCTTAAATTTCTTAAAATGTGTTCATGTTTTAGAAACTAGTCTCATGGATGTATTTATTTGATCAAAATATACTGTCAAAAATGCAGTAAAAACAGCAATACTGTAAAATAACTGTTTTCTATTTGAATATTTTAAAAATGTAATTTATTCCTGTGATAATAAAGCTGAATTTTCAGCAGCCACTACTCTAGTCTTCAGTGTCACATGATCCTTCAGAAATCATTCTAATATGCTGATTTGCTACTCAAGAAATATTTCTTCTTATTATCAATGTTGAAAACAGTTGTTCTGCTTAATATTTTTGTGGAAACCATGATTCTATTTTCGAAGATTCTTTGATAAATAGAAAGTTCAAGAACATTTAGTTTAAAAGGAAATCTTTTGTAACATTATTAATATATTTTCTGTCACTTTTAATCAATTTTTGAAAAATTAAAAAAAAAAAACACTTTTGAAAAATAGTGTACTTTCATCTACAAAATTAATTAAAAGAATTTAACTGAAGCATAAGAGCAAAAGGTTTTTAAAATAATTAGAAATTAATTTAGTCACTCATATCCAAACATTTGACTGTTTTTAGGATGTACCTCAGGATGATCACCCATGATGTAGTTAAGTCGGGCCAGAAGGCGCAGACAGGCACAGATCTCCACATGCATGGCTCCATACACATTGTTGAAAAGGTTCAAGGCCTCATTGATGAGCTCACAGCCCTCCTTTAAGAAGCCTACAAACAGAGGACCCATCAATCAGTATTACAAAACCATCATATGTGAAAGTTCATTGATGAAGATGTGTTTCAGGATACCTTGCTGAACCTTGGCCTGCCCGCTTTGGAAGAAATGGAAGGCATCAGAGGCTTTAGGGTTGACGTGCTTCACGACAGGGAAGATGTTCAGGATGTCCTCCTCGGTGAAGGCCGGCTTGTGGCGGCTGTCAAAGTTGTACTCCTTTATCAAGATCTGCAGGGGAAGCACAAAGGAAAACCTTGTCGCTACAGGCCTGACAGAACACTTCAGTGACAAGGAGCTAGATCAGTAAGAGCACTACCTGAATGCCAGTCTTAATTGATATCTCCCTCAGCAGGGTGATCTTCTGCAAGCCGTACTTCTCCACTGCTTGGTCCACACTTTCACTGTGAAACATGAAAGCACAACACCATTAGTATATACTAGGTTAATAAAATTTTGGTGTTTGTACAGAACTAGTTCTCACCATTGCAGATTGAAGTGATAGTAGCTCTGTGCCTCAGAGTTAATGTTCTTCCACAGCTCACTCGGTGTTAAACTGGCCCATGCCGTGTTGTCCCCTCCACCAGGGACCCGGTTACGTCTCTTACGGCTCTTTCTGCGGGACACCAGCTCATCCGCAGGGAGATGAGCCACGGCATCTGGGAAAGAGCTCAAGAGGCAGTTCAGGAAGTGGCTCACCGCAGCGGATAAAGCAGAGAGCTCCACACCCTGCAAATCACAAACACAAGCATGAACAAAGGTATTGCCAATGTTTTCTTTTTGGAAACGTATAACGGCAATACAACCATGTAAATAATGCCACGGTAAATAAATATGGTAATCATTCATTTCCATAGTTCAGCAAGGATCTATTAAATTGATCAAAAGTGACAGTAAATACATTTATAATAAAAAAAAAGATCTATTTCAACTGAATGCTGTTCTTTTGAACTTCCTATTCATTAAAGGATCCTGAAAATATTGTTTCACAGTTTCCACAAAATATTAGGGGTGTCCCCGACTAAGGATTTTCACAGTCTAATCGGAATTTCTGAATCATGCCAATAGTCGACTGATAGTCGAATCATATGTTTGGGGGTGGGGGGGGCAAAATACATTACCAAGAGTCAAGTCAGACATTCGACAGTCATAAATATTGACATTAACACAAGGAAAATGTGTAATGGACACCTCGCAAATACAAACGGGGTAAATTAATCATGTTTTGATTCAAAGATATTTAACATTAAACGTCAGCGAAACCCTAAGAATTCACAACATTTTTTACAATAGTGCTCTCATTATAACGTTCTGTATATGACAGTAGTTATTAATGTTTTCCATATCTGTTTTGAGCTGCGCGCGCTGAAGATGACCAGTAGAATGAAGCATATGATAGCAGGTTTTTATATAGAATACGCCTCGTTATTTATACAACATACCATTAATATTACGACTTATAGGCTATCTGCACAAAATGCCCCGAATGCACATGCTCTGCGCGGCTCTGAATGAACTCCTTTTGTGGACGCATTCTTCACGCAACAACGTGCAGAAACACAACTAAACACTAAAAATTCACAGCGTTTTATTATAATAGTGTTATGTTTATTACAGTCCCAGTCATAGTTATTAATATTCTGCATTGTTGTCCTGCTCGCGCTGCACGCTGAAGAAATAATCACCGTAGTACTACAATGAAGCACTTTACTGTAGCGTAACTCAACCAAATGCATCATATACGAGATAAATAATATAATATATACACGGTATATATAAACTGGGTGAAAAGTTTTGAAATCACTTGTACCCTATCTGATCGAAAAAAATCCAGTCTTTCACTCTGCCTGTGTCAGTTTGAGTCTTGTTAAAGATTTAAATCCCTGCCGCCAAGATGCTCCTCGGTCGGTCACGGATTATAGAAAGTGAAACTTAAATCTATAGGGGTGATTGGATTTATTCATGCACGTTAAAATATTTATTTAAAGCTTCTTTCTTTTCAGATTCTTATTTACAGCATTATCATAATAGGGTGTATATTAACTTATTAGGAGAAAACCGGTAGTTCTATGTGAAATCAGACATTTGAGCACCCCCATATAGCCAAAATGGCATGATCATAACACCTCAGTGAATATTCGACTGTGAGATTGGTAGTCGAATCAGGTTCCTCCTATCGAAGCATCGAATCGTCGACTATTTGGGGACACCCCTGCAAAATATTAACCAGCACAACTGCTTTCAACACTGATAATAATAAGAAATGTTTCTTGAGCACCAAATCAGCATATCAGAATGATTTCTGAAGAATCATGTGACACTGAAGACTGGAGTAATTGATGCTGAAAATTCAGCTTTAAATAATTATACTAATTAATAATAGTAATTAATAACAGCTTTAAAAAACAGCTTTAAAAAACATACTGATAAAAAAATGTATAGCCTGAATGCACTGTAAGTCGCTTTGGATAAAAGCGTCTGCTAAATGCGTAAATGTAAATGTAAAAAAATAAGTAAAAATATTTTAAATTATAATAAAAAAAAAAAAAGAAGAAGAATTTAATTTTAATTAAATTCAACCAATTGTAATAATAGTGCACCAATTACTGTTTTTATTGTATTTTTGATTAAATAAATGTAGTCTTGGTGAGCACAAGAAGTTTCTTTCAAAAACAATAAAAACAACAACAAAAAAATTCTTTCTGACCCTAAACTTTTGATTGGTTGTATGTACCATTGCATTACTGTCAATGTACCACAGTAGTAACTTACCTGAAGATATGTTTTGAAGATATGCTTTGCACATCTGGTGATCAGCTCACTGATTCCTAATCTCTGCATGTACAAACATAAATTAAATACATAGTCTTTATTATGATGTTAAAAATAAAGCAAAAAATATTTTTTGTAATATATAAATTGATCCTTTACTTACGTAGATGTGTTCAAGTTGTGCTTTTGCAGGCATACTGTCCACAAACTCCAGCACAGCGCCAAGATAACGTACATTAATGCCACGCTGATGAAGGGCTTCTGTCATTGTTGCTCCATCCATAGGCAAAGAGCTGTGATCTAAACAGTCTTTTACCTGTGAATATTATTCATAAATGTAAGTATGTATTAAAAAGTTGGTTCTTTTGTCATATTTCTGTAGCTGTTGTTTTATAATAGCGATAAGCCACGAGGCAGTGCATTAGAATGACTACCACAACCTCTCAAGGATTATTAAATTTTCTCATGCGTAATAAACCTATTTGGGAATGCAATGTGAATGTGTGACTCACAAAAGAAGGGATCTGGCAGGACACTAGGAAGGCTGCAGCATCTTTGAGAAGCTGTTTCTGTTTCTGTATGTCCTCAGTGCTGTCATCAGGGAAACGTACGCCTGTAAGAGATGGATGAGGTCATGTCACTGCCTATATTGTCAAAAAGACAAATCACAATCCACGTCCAAAATAATATATACACCCCACCTGGAGAGAAGATATCTGGGTTGAAGCGAATGTCGAAAGAGGTGTTGCTGATGGAGCCCACGGCTTTACAGGCGTTGAGGACCACCTCTCGACTTTTAGGGTCTGTGAAAATGTTGCACAAAACATTAAAATAAATTCCAGCTCACAAGCAACTACTAAATAACCACCAACATAAAAAGCAGAATATATAATAATTAACCAATATAACACAATGAACTCAAACAAAATGACTGATAATTATGAAAAGGTGTTTGGTTACATAAGGGGTTTTCAAACCGGGTCCAGAGAAAATTTGAGTGAAACAAAAAAAAGATTTTACAAAAATGTGCCTCAGATGAGTCATCAACTAATATAATACATTTAATTTAGATAGATAGATAGATAGATAGATAGATAGATCAATTATATATGTTCTCAGATCTGTCATCAACTAGAAAAATAAATAAATATTATCACAATATAATACATTAAATTACTACACAAGTATAAAATATATATAGATGAAATAAAATGTATTAACATCATGTATTAGTATCAACATGCAATCCATTAATTGATGTTTATACATTAAATACGTAATCATTTATTATTTACAAATATTTTACTTTTTAATGTTTGTAACATTTACTAATAATAAAAATCCATACTTATTACTTAACAACAGCAATGATTATTATTATTATTGGTTGTTAGTACAATTAAAAAGTAAAATATGTAAATATTTTAAATAAATACAAAATTATTTATATTTTACTTGTTAGTGTTTGCAATAGTTATTTAAAAACTATAAAAATATAATATATATAAAAATACATTTGTACTCCATTTACACTGAGAGAAATTTTAAATTATGTAGACAACAAAATTAAATATTTTCAGAATTGAAAATCCTTCACATGAAAAAGTTTGAAAACCCCTGGGTTTAATTATTAGCACAATTTACAACAGGATTATAGGCTCACCATCACCACAAGTTAATCCTACACACAATAAATTAATTGGTTTTTAATAGAAAAATTCAGGTTTTCTAATCACACCACAAAGACAGATTAGAAGGGAGAGTGTTGTTGAGAAAAAAATGTGTGGGTAAAAAAAAAAAAAAAAAAAGTCCCCACTCAGTGGAACCAGATTATTACAAAGCCAATCTAGGAGATTCATGTCTCCTTCAATGAGCCTCAGAGAGAACAGGAGCAAACAGCACAGAGGAGAGATGCACTGAAAGAACACAGATAGCATCTAATGAGTTGATGACAGAACTCAGATGGAGCTAAAATGAGAAAAAGCAGAAAAAAGTATGTGTGCATGTCTCTGCCAGCTCTTGCTCTTGTTCCCTCTCAGACTCTTTTTGTTCGCTCACAGGACGTACCAATACCGGATCCATCTTCTGCTGCTAAGGACTCAGCCAGCTCTTTAGCTTGGGCAAGTCCTGGAATATTTTCATCAGCTTCCTTACCCTCCAAGGGACTATCACTCCCTCCATTCTGTCTCTCTGCAGCTGAAGGCTCATGAGTACCGTTGCTGTTTGCCGTAGGAACCTCGGATTTCAGATCTGCTGGGGCTTCCTGGTTTTCGGGAGCAGAGTTTTCAGACACAGTCGTTGCCTCTGCGTCATCAGGGGTCAGAGTGGATTCAGAGGAAGTTGGGGAGGTTGGCGTGCCGTCAGGAAGCTTCTCAGATGCTTCAAGAGCCTGAGGTTTGCTTTCAGACTCTGCATCTGCAGTGTTTGTGTCATGCAGGGCTGCAGTCTTGTCTTTGTTTGCTTTCTGCTGCATTAGCTGGAGTGCTGCCATCTTCATGAAGAGGAGATATCTGAGACACAAGAGGATGACATGTTTAGACCAGTCGATAAACTAGCCTTCAGGACTTTCAAGAAATTTAACAATTAAAGAGAAGATTCATTTAATTCAAGAGTAATAGTAATAGTTACTATAGTAAAGTAATAGTAATAGTAAATTAATAGTTCCTACTACTAATAATTATTATTATTAGTAGTAGTAGTAGTATTTTTTATTAGTAGTAACTATTACAAAAATGAAACTAAAATATACGCAAATATTTATTTTAAATACATATTTAATTGTTTATTATTTACATATAAATTTTATTTTTATTTTTGTACAAATAATAAAAATATTACTAAAATTAACAATAACAATAATTACTGTAATATTGATGTCATAATAATTATTATTTTTATTTTATTTACATAGATTTTAAATATATTTTTGTAACAGTTACTAATAATAAAATTAATAAAAACATTAATAACCTAAAGTTTGTATTGACAAACTTTTTTGTCTAGCAAATATTATTATTATTGCTACTATTTATTAGTACAAAAGTAAAAATTAAAATATGTAAATTTTTTCAAAAATATATGTATATTACTTTAACATTTTTGTAATAGTTACTAAAAAATACAAATATTAACAATAATTAAAAGTAATACTAACAGCATTTTCCATAAGTTGTAGTAGCAGTACAAACAGTATGCACATATTTTGAATATTTACATTTATTTTACGTTTTAATTTTTTAGTAATAGTTACTACAAATAATATTAATAATTATGAGAATAAAATGAATAATGATAATTATCATTACTGTTATTTCTATTATTATTATTATTATTATAAAAAATATATATAAAGATACACATCTCTTAATCAACGACAACCTTATGGAGCACAAAATATCTGTACAATGACAGAGACCTTGACTTGTTTTGTAAACACAATCCTCTCCTACATATTCAAAGAACTGCTTATGATTCAAACAAGAACCTATTTGTGATTGACAGCTATGATAACATCCTAAAATGCTGGTTTGTTTCTTTTAAAAGCTATCATATGGCTTCAGAAGACTTTGAATATAGAGCTCCAGTCATATAAACTATTTTAATGGTTTCTTTTTGGAACCTGAAATCCACTGCTGGTATATAAATCACATTTTCATTAGACAACAAATGGGAGAGTAACTTTACTTAGATTTGAATGAGCACATTTATAAAGTAGCAGGAACGAACCTGTGCTCCACAAAGGCCTCGATGAGCTCCTGGCGCAAGCAAGCCAGGCGATGGCAATGCTGGCGGGGGAAACCCAGATTCTGGCTCTCAGGGGCAAGCTCTTCGCCCTCCACCGGCAGGAAGTTGAGGTCTGGTGGGAAGGTACGCAAAAGGTCCAAGATGTAATGGCGGCCATCGTTGCCAATGATACCCTTACACTCCACAGAGGAGCAAAGCTCTACAGCGGTGTCTTTCTCGTTAAGCACAGCGTGGTGCTGCACCTTCAGAGGGCGGCTGGTCTTCTCCAGAAGCTCCAGATACTTGGGGTGGGACACTACAGTCTTGCCAAAGTCAATGGAGCCATAGATGACGCTCTGCTCCTGTTCACGCTCCAAGATTCCAGGAATGATGGACTGTGCGGTTACACGGTAACCTCTGTAGTCCACCACCACCGTGCCCAGGGTGTAGAGCCCCTCCACGTCCACAGCACTGTACGCCCTCACCCCGTTCAGGTCGTTGGTGGGGGCGACATGGGCGGCAGCATCTCCACCCAGCTCCCTGTAGTGGTCACGTACGTCAAAACCCAAGCTGAAGAAGATGTTGTTCCAAATGAACATCTGCATACGCGTCTCTTCTCCAGGGTTGATCGCCATTACATTCCCATCGATCACCGCCATTGCGCCACGCGTCGCTGCAGCGGCAAAGTCGCTGTGAACCTAAGAAACAGAAGTGAGTTTGTGAGCTTCACACTGCTGATCAAATGAAACCGTACTACTTCTGAAGCTAGTGTTGGTATGTTCACCTTGAATATAGCTCGTTCTCTCAGCAAACGCTCAGGGAGGTTCTTACGAGAAAGTTCTCTGGTTGTCTGGAGCTCCTCATTCCAGTCTCTAGTCTATCGTAGAAAATAAAGAAACATTAATAGCACGTAAAGGGATAGTTCACTGAAAAATGAAAATTCTGTCATTAATTACTCACCCTCATGTTGTTCCCAACCCCTAAGACCTTCGTTCATCATCAGAACACAAATTAAGATATTTTTGATGAAATCTGAGAGCTTCCTGACCCTCCATAGACAGCAATGTAACTACCATGTTCAAGGACCAGAAAGGTAGTAAAGACATTGTTAAAATAGTCCATGTGACATCAGTGGTTCAACCGTAATTTTCTGAAGTTACGAGAATACTTTTTGTGCGCAAAGAAAACAAAAAACACGGTTCAACCACTGATGTCACATGAACTATTTTATCAATGTCCTTACTACCTTTCTGGGCCTTGAACATGTCAGTTGAGTTGCTGTCTGTGCAGGGTCAGAAAGCTTTCAAATTTCATTAAAATATTTTAATATCTAAAATATTAAAATATTTTAATTTGTGTTCTAAAGATGCATGAAGGTCTTACGGGTTTGGAATGACATGAGGGTGAGTAATTAATGACAGAAATTTCATTTTTGGGTGAACTATCCCTTTAAAAAAAAAAAAAAAGAAATCCACCGAAAATAAAGAAAGGATGATTTTAGGACATACTTGGCCAGGTATATGCTCCTCGTAACCCAGACGGGAGGTGTAGGCATCCTCTGCTCTCACACAGTCCATGGCATGATCAATCTGCGGTGCAGTCCAGCTGTACACTTGGAAGGGAGTGGCTATTCTCTCAAACGGATGTCTTTGAACCCTGATGCAAGATCCACAATTATTATCAATAAAATAAAATGGTACGATAACAGAATGAAGACGAGAAAAAGCTTCTAAAACTGTGACACACAAAAATTTTGAACAGTTATTTTGAACTATGGATTATTTATTTAAATATTTAAATATAAGTATTTAAATTAATTATTAATTATTAATTATAAAGTAATTAATATTTTAAAATAATCTAACTCTGTTAAAAACCTAAAAACATACAATCAAGATGTGAACTGAACGCATATATCGGTTTCCACTTTTTTTGAAGAACATGCAGTTCTTGAAATATCTGGAATTACAAAATAAATTTAAAACATAAATACTCACAGTTTTTGTTATAATTTAAAAAAAAAAAAAAACAGTAGCTTTGTTATAATTACAGCAGATTTCCTTGAAGGCCAACTTACAAAAAAGTAAGTTGGCATACTGCTGCTCTCAGATATCCTTTTATCTCACTCCTGAGTAAAATGTTAATACTAAGTGCAAATGTGGCCTAGCAGAGATAAAATGGGCCACGTTTCCTTAAGCAGGCTAGAGCCGGTTGCTTCAAAGGAGTTCTCTTTCAGTCTAATCACCTCCCAATCTATGTGGGAGGTGAACTAAATTTGTATTAATAATAGTTTATTACCTCTTCTTTTGCAGAGCGGTGAAGTTCTTCTTGAAGGCAGCGCTTATCTGGCTCAGTAGTTCCACTAGAGAGTGGCTGAGGAAGCTGGGGTTGGCTGGCTTGGGATTGAAGACATAAGTAGTGGACCTGAAATGATTATTTTCATGTTATGACCAGTTACAGAAAAGGCTGGTATTACATTTCTATACTATTTATGGATTAACTTTAAGTGAACATTAGACTTAACAACAAAGTTAATCTAAATACAAAAATAGTGGAAATTTAACAAACAATTAAATAGATGTCAAGTGATCCTGATAAATAAAAAACAAAAAAACTATTTAGGAAATTAGTTGAACTCTTATTATGTAAAACAGCTGATAAATGAATGCCACTATTCTAGTAAGCAATATATAGTGTAATAGTCCTCTGTCCACTTTTTCAGCGGCCTTGGTTTCAGAAATTATTTTCCAATCATTTTTCCCAAAAGGATTTTTGGTTAGACTCATTTTAAGGTCCAATTCTCACTATTAACAAGCCATTAACTACAACTTTTGCCTCAATAAACTCCTAATTTGCTGCTTATTAATAGTTAGTAAGGTATTTAAGTTTAGGTATTGGGTAGAATTAGGGATGTAGAATATGGTCATACAGAATATGTGCTTTATAAGTACAAATAATCAGCCAATATGTTAATAATAGGCATGCTAATAAGCAACTAGTTAATAGTGAGAATTGGTAAAGTATTATCTGATTTTTTTTTTTTTTTTTTTTTTTTTTTTTTTTTAAGTATCACTTAAAGATTTATAAACCATGAACCAAACCAACCAGCTACAAGGTGAATCAACATTACAAAATTTGATTTGAAGCAGCAAAGTATTTGAAAATCATACAAAAGCACGTAATGTAGTTTTTTTAATGAGGAATTCTACTATTAAACTGAATACTGAAATAATGCAGACTAATGGCTTCAACAAAAGCATATACAATCCATTAACTACCTTGTAGCTCGGCCTGTCTTTTAAGCTATTTAAGTTTTCATTAAAAATCAATAAAATGAATGGGATTTTTATTTCCAGAAATGGTGCACTCTATAACTGACCACAGAATGCCAGGCTGACCAATCAGAATCAAGTTCTCTAGAGAGCAGCACAGTCACTTACTGATTGAGGTAGAATCCGCGGGTGGAGGCAGTGATGCTGACGTGTCTGTCCTCAACAGTCACAATGTACAGATACATGAGGTCTCCGTGCATCTTCCTGTTGCCAGGCGGAGGGTTCCAGCCACTCATGGTCAAGACCTTCAAACACTGCATAGGCTGCAGACAGAGGCCAAGACAAAAGTAAACGAACATCTCAAAACAAAAGAGACATATCATGAAAGAGTCATGGAAAAATCTGTCATCTCCTACCTTCCAGTCTTTGTTCTGTGGCTGAAGGGGAACTAAAGGATGCTCTTTGCTCCCTGGCAGAATGTGTTCAGGTGGTGTGCAATCAATCTGCTCAAGTTCGTTGCCCTTCTTTTTGCGTTTCCCAGTATCTACGAAGGTAAGAACAAACAGGTCATTGAATCCTAGCCGTCAACCTACTAGTAATCACTTAAGACCTCTCAATCTTCCTGTCACAGACCTCCAAGGTCGCCATCTGTGAAGACACTGAGAAACGAGAGGGAGTTGCAGTCCACTCCATTATAAGCGTCTGATGGATCCAGGCTTTTCAGCAGGTCTCTGATGTGACGGACGTGTATGCGAGCTTCACGTACTGTGTAGGGCTCTATAGGAAGGAAACAAAACTGTTAAAAGCTCAGTATCTTCAAATGAGATGTATACTTGAGATAGAAGGTGTTGAATTGTACCTTCGACCACTTTGAGAAGGGAGCCTTCCTGCAGGCCTTCAATTGACTTGAGCTCAGCAAAGTTGTCGAGTACGTTGCCGTCGAGCTGCAAGGAGAAGCAGGTGCGGTGGCAGGTGTCCTCGCGGTCCATCAGAACTTGGTGGATCTCTTGCACCATCTCTTGTGGTGACACCTGAGAAGGAACCACAGATCTTGTTACAATATTTGTCTGTGTAATGGGCAGTCTGTGTAAGAACAGGACTCACCTGAAGGTCAAAGGGTTCAGCTCCTGGTGCTTGGATTTTCACAGTGAAGCCAGTGTCTTGAATTACAATCACTTCCTGTTCGTTAGCATCCTCTGCAGGGTCTGCATCGGCACTGCCATCCTGCTTGGAGTCGGCCTCCTCGGCCTGTTCATGACTGGCATCCCCGTTCATCACTGCGGTGTCACCACGGTGCCCTGTGGGCAGAAAAATAAAAAAAAATTGTGACAATTTAATATTCAAGGAATAGTTCACCCAAAAATGAAAATTGTGTCATCATTTTCTCACCCTTGTGTCGTTCCAAACCTGTACGAGTTTCTTTCTTATGTTGAACACAAAAGATGATATTTTGAAGAACCAAACAGTTGTTGGTCCCCACTGACTTCCATAGTAGGGAAAGAAATACAATGGAAGTCAATGGAGACCATCAACTGTTTGATTACCAGCATTTTTCAAAATATCTTCTTTTATGTTCAACATAAGAAAGTAAGTCACATATTTGGAACGACATAAGGGTGAGTAAATGATGACAAAATGTTAATTTTTGGGTGAACTATCCCTTTAAATAAACTTTATGAAAGCGTATAATGTTTTGACATATATTGTCTAGTGAGGTGCCATTTTTGCATGCAACAATGAACACAACCAATGTCCAATTCACATACAAAAGTCTGGTAAACTGTTTAACAAATAAAGATTCATAAAACACTTTTGAACTGACTTGCGATCAGTCAATCACTCACAGCAGTTACTGAGTTCAGGAGTCACTTACATCTGACTTTTTAAAAAAAGATTTTTGGATCTTAAATGTTTTATTTTTGGGAAGCCAATGTCATTTTGTTTAACCCAAAGCACAGATTAATTGGTTGTACAGTCAAATAATCATTCCAATATAGTGTTGTCATAGTTACAGTCAAATCAAAAATTATTCAGACACCAGATATAATTTTTGATATTTTTTTACTTGTGGATGAAGGACACTATAGTTAATTTATGTAAGTGAGGATAGCAAAATAAAGTAAACTGTGACATATTATTCCCAAAAGTTCTTGTCATATTTTATTATCATTTTATAAACTATAGCAAATAAACTGTGATAATGCGGGAAATGCTGAAGCTGTCTGAATAAATTTTAGTTTGACTGTAAATAAATATAAAAATTAAAACGAAACCATTTTCAGTAATTTAAGGCTGAAACAAAATGTAAGTATTAGATGAAAAACTTTAGAAAACTAAACACAAAAACTGGCTTACTGAAATAAGTTACAGAAGTACTAAGACTGAAACAAAAATAAAGCTAAATAGAAATATTTAAAAAACACAAAAAAAAATGACAAAAGCACGTAAAACAAACTCAAATTAAAATGAAACTGAAAAAATCTAAATAAAAGTTAATTCAAAATAATAACACTATAACAGTATATAAATAATACAAAGATAACAATAATCGTTGCATTAGTTGATCTTCATAATAATCATTAGTTAGAGCTCTCTACTTACAATACAGACCTCACTAATCACTGAGTTTGTAGTTTAGCAGGTACTGCTTAGCCTCAAGAAGTTGCTTAAAGGCTAGTGGATTTTTACCAGTAGGTCAGCCAACTAGCACAGCAGTCAGCTTCTGACACTTCACACACTGTACACAATACAGCTCCCTCAGAGCAATGCCGAGCTGCCATGGAGATCTCCAGGGCAACAGTTTAAGTCCCGGGTCTCAGGGGACAATCATTCCCGGCACGCTCTCCGGCTGAATGCTGCAGGACCAATGCTGGTGCAATGTCATCTGACTCGATTGTCT
Source organism: Spinibarbus caldwelli (assembly GCA_039654775.1). NCBI lineage: Eukaryota > Metazoa > Chordata > Actinopteri > Cypriniformes > Cyprinidae > Spinibarbus > Spinibarbus caldwelli. The sequence goes on along the minus strand of CM077253.1, from coordinate 13,146,954 downwards.
GAGGAGGTCCCTTCTGCCTTACTGATTGATTCACTCACACAGATCTGCTGAGGCTGCATGTTTTGCCACACATCAAATTGAATAAGATGACAAAGACTTGAAATTCCTGCCAAGGCAGGGATGATTTGAGATGCCACAGCTGTCTTGGCCGTAACTCTCAGCTAAAATACACTGTTTGCTTTAGACAAATGCAGAATGTCCTTGGCTCTCCTCAATGGTCATGGCTATAGCAACAAGCAGCTGGTCTCACACTACAGACACCGAGGACCACAGGTGAGGCAGATCCAACAGATTTCACAACAGGGGCTATACAGAAAAAGCACAATTCATGTATTATATACTTGTGCCAAAGAGTAAATGGCATGTAATGAGTAACTTCTTGTCACTGTCTAAAAGGAATGTGGAGCTTTCAGTTAGTTACAACAGCCATCATTAGCTCAAAGTGAAACTGTTTCTTCAGACCTAGTGGCACCATATGGTAATTTTATCTTGCTCTAAATTGAATGCCTATTGGTTAAGTATAGGGGCTGTTAACACAAATTTTAAACCATCTTACTGTAGGGGAATTCTGTAACAAAGTATTTTGCAAAAAAAAAAAAAAAAACATATCTGATGACAAACAGGACAAAAACTTCTAATTGTGATCCTTTTTACATTAATCTGTGACAATATTTGATGTTATTTACTACACTATTCATTTTAAGGATCTCAAAAGTCCTTTTATTTAATCTTATTTTTTATTTCAGAACAAGTGTTACTTCAGTATCACTGAGATATTATTATAGTTCTTATTAATAGAGTTTTTATTTTATATTTAAAGTTTTAGTGATTTTGTTGTTTTATTTTTAAAACAAAAATGTCTACATAGTATTTCATTTTTCCTCCATTTTTAGTTTTTTTTAGTCCATTATAGTTCTTATTAATATTGAGTTTTTATTTTTATATTTAAAGTTTTAGTGATTTTGTTGTTTTATTTTTTTTTAAAATGTCTATTTAGTCTTTATTAATTCTTCCTCTATTTTTAGTTTTTTTAAGACATTAAACAAACAAAACTTAAACTAAATGAAAATGAAAAATGTCTCATTGACAACTAACTGAAATAAAGTACATTATGCTTTCTTATATTTTATTTCAGTTAACGTTCATTTTATTTTAAATTAAAATGTTTATGGTTTTTGTTGATCAGAACAACAAAACAGGCCTAAAACAGTGGATCTCAACCTTTTTGACTCCAAGCCCCCCATTATCTACAACAATATTCAAAGTCCCAGGCCCCAATTTGCCAGTTATGCATGACTGACTGGATAAGGATTAAAAATAGTGATTTTTAAAAGATATTTTTACTCAAAATTTTACACTAAAAAAAAAAATTTAAAGCTTGGCATAACTAGAAAAAATATATTAATTATCCAAATGCTCATGATGTTCTACCATTTCATTAAATTACATGACTTTCATGAAAAATGAAAGTCATGTAACGACTGGCTTTTAAATAGATCAAAGTGTGTATGAGGTTTGTGCCTCAGCATTGCACAACCCCAAAGTCAATCCCCTTGTCCTTCAGTCCTCCCTCAGCTGGGTGAAGTCCAGTTGTACGCCACATTTAATGAATGTGAAAGCTGGAGGATCAGACGAAACCAGTTTACATTAAACTATACTGATATGCTAATCTCCCTATGACTCTAAAGCCGAGCATGTTCTAAGACTTTACTCCATCCTTTATCCTTTAAGCCCATCGCAATCTATATAGTGTGAACAGTGTGAGTTTAATACATTAACATATGCATCACATATGGCACTGCTGCAGAAGTTCAGAACAGGTCAGAATAAAAATAAATCCTTGACTATTAATTTGCAACCCTATGCAAGTAAATCATTCAAAGAGCTTAGGACAGAGATATTACACTATTACACTCCTAACTAGGCAAACTTATGGTTTTCCCTATTATATAGTGAATTTTATCAATGATAAAAAGGCAAGTGCAAAGACCCATTGTGAAAACAATAATGCTTCAACAACACGCTGAAAAAGAAGCAAACTTACTCAATGGCAGCAGCACAAATTGGCAGTTAAACCTTCAGTCATGCACAACAAGGGACACCTGCCAAACTTTATCACAACTGAGATCATGGTGGACTACATGAGACGTAAATGAAGCTGCGGGCTCTATAGATCCCCTGTGGAGTGACATGATGTGTTGGGACAACAGCGCATGGTGTTGAACATTTGCCACTAGTAATACAAAAGCTGCATGCAGTGATCCTTGTAATTTAAGCTTTAAATTTTTTTAGTGAGCCACCATTAAACAGAAGCATCCAATAATACACTGTAAAAAAAAAAAAGCTATTTAGATTTGTAAATAAAATAGAGATTACTGGAGAGCATTTTACAAAAAAATACTATTTCAGTTTTTCTACTTCAAAATGTCACGTTTAATTCAATGTGTTCCTTGCCGTTTCTTTGTAATTGTTTAGCAATTTCTGAATGAAAACTGTTTCTACACCAATTTCTTTTCAGTGTAGGATATATAAAAACGAGTCAAATTCAGCTGATCATGTGATCTCAACATAGCCGCCCCATGAGGACCTATTTATTTTATTATATATAAAATAACAGTTTTTGATAAGCTAATGATATAAACTGAGTCTTCATTTCAACTTAGATTAAAAATAAAAAAGGTATTGAAAACTTTTTTTGAGATAATATTCATATCCGTGCAAAATGTTTTTGAATGAGATCATCCTCAAAAGCAGCTGATAATGAAAATTTGGAATATGAGGCTGAACAAAGCTTGAAGATTGGCAATAAAAATTACAGAATAATTACTAAAAACTGCGTGGCAAACCAAAGACGGTCTAACCAGCTTCCTAAGCATCTTTATTAAACATTTATTACGTGTATAATAATAATGCAGTTGCATACACATCAAATGCACAAAGACATCTACTTTCACAGCTCATGAAGAGATCGCATGAGTCACAATCAGACATCATCCAGAGCATCAAATCCAACATATTAAACACAATCAAAGGCTGTCAGAGTGACCACAACTATCAGGTGCCATAATGACAGTCAGCCTCTTCCAAGGTCTCCTTAAATGTGACACGAATTGCAGCAGCTAGCTAACTGACAGTGTGCACAAAACCCGGCTATTTGCTCTGAAACGGATCTAATGACAGCCTGTAGCTCGAAAATAATTCGCAAATTATAGGATCACTCCTCCGTGCTAAGCAAACTGTGTAATCCCAACACTTACCAAACAGATCCCTCTATATTTAACTGGTAGCAATAACCTTCTATCGGCATACACGCACCATGACTTTCCATGTGTGGCTACTTCCGCTTCCCGGTCGAGGAGCGCACCACTTTCCTCAATGAAAACAGGAGGGGGGCCGATAAAACAGGCGATCGTTTAAACAAGCTATTTATTACTAAAAACGATATTTTAAAAAATAAATTATGTAAACTTTTCCACATAATATGCTCTTTTGGCCAGTAAAACTATTCAATACAGAGTCACCTTTAAATTAGACCGTAGTAAAACAGCGCTCTCCCTCTGCCGCTCAATAGATCCGTCCCACTGAAGGTGACCTTCAGTTTAACATGTGTCAGGATCTCACACACAGCTAGCGGACAGGCTACTAACAACACTTTACACTGCTGATAATGAACGTTTCCCTGTAAATAACAAGTAAAACATCTGGATTAATCTCTAGCGTTCAAGTTTAAGAACGTCAGGTGGTCTTTTTATCTCAGATCTGCTCCAGTAAACATCTTGCTGAATTGTTGAGTTGTTATATTGTAATTAACTTCTTTTTTTTTCAGACAAAATATTTAAATTAACTGTAGTATTGTTAATAAAAATGCAAATTGCTATAGCCCTAAATTACTGAAAAAGCTGGATCACGTGAAATTACAATAAACACTTTTTTGTCTGCTGTGTGTGTATTCATGCAGAATAGTAAACAGACATTCACCTTTGCTATAGTTTACCATCCTATTAGCCTAAATTAGTCTGACCTCCTATTAAAATTACGCAAAACATTTGATAGAAAAGGTTTAACCACTACAACATAATTTAAATATTTATCCACTAATAAGGAATGACTGGAAAAATCAGAAAGGGAAGCCTAATCACACCATTGACACAGAATGGACATTTCAATTTTAGTTTAATAACCTATTGAGAAAACCCTTGTGAATGAGTTTATCTACAACCAAGCACCCTAATAAGATCCAGATCAAGAGCAGTACTTAAAGTCCATTAGGCAAGACATAAAAATGAATGGCCTGTACAATGTTGTAAGCACGCATCTACTTCCCTTTCAGAAACATGATGGTGTTTATGGGTCTACAGCAGACACCCCTGCAGTACTTTGCCTGTTTATGTCCTTTGATACCTACTTCACTTTGACCTCTATCCAGTCAATCATACATCAGATCTCAACACTGATTTACTCTAAGCTGCAATACATCGAGACCAGTAAGAGCAGAGTGATTTCTGCAAGGCTTTAAAGATCACATACCGCATGGATCCTTCAAGGCTGTCTTGCTGGTGTCTTTGCTGTTTGCTGTCTCGCCTTCCCGGTTAAGATCAGCGGGGCTGCAGTTGGGCACTGATGCTGGGATGTCATCCGTCTTGCTAACCATGATTCTCTTCCCAGAAGACTTGTTTGGTTTCGGAGTTAGCAACAGATGTCCGTTTCTTCTTTCTGTGAAGCGGGTCTGTTGAATGGCTGCCTGCTTACATGCAAAGATATTACAAACACAACTTAACTTGCGAAGGACAGTTCTCAGCCTGGCTGTCACACGTGGTTTCTCTTGACCTGCTTGTCTTTGTATTTGTCCCACCCACCAACACACACGGCTACGGAAGCCCGATTGCTTCATTTGGAGAATGGCATTTAACTGACTCGGTTTAGTTCGTTCTTTATTTAACACAGTTCTTTAAAATATGTTACGTGAACCAGATTTGAAATTCTTGGCTTGTACATAAAATAAAACAGATAAAAGTATCTGCGTGATACCTCAATAATAACGGGAGGTCCGACTCACTTCCGAAATTCGGTTCTTTCGAGCAATTCTTTTCAAGGATCCGGTTTAAAACGATTCAGTTATTTTACAAAAATGTTCCAAATAATTAAATATTTCAAAACTCACTTTAAAATATCTAATGATGGGGCTATATATATTCTTCAAGTGAATTTGTGAAAGCAGTAATCGGATCTTTTTTCTTTTTTTCTTTTCTTTTTTTTTTTTTTTTTTGAAACCATCAGCCTATTGTATTTGGAATGTTGTTGATGACAAAAAAAAAAAAAAAAAAATTTATTAATGTAATGTTGATTCTAGGTAAATTCTTTATCCATAAATGTAAGTGTATGAAGACAAAACCTCTGTGTTTCATTTGTAACTATTGTCCATTTCTAATATCTAAGTAAACAGGCCTGCAAATTTGTAAGAATAATAAGAGACTTTTAATTTGCTGGAAGATAAATGAAAAGACCATCTATGTTCATTTGTACATTTTCCCCCAAATTCTATTGGTGTGGCTTATTTATTTTATGAATACAATTATAAATGTTTATTTCGTTTATCATGTTCATTAAAAAAAGGTATGTTGCGATTCTCTCTATTACTTTTTTTTTATTTTACTGATAAGGGTGTTTATTATAATTTAATGTGTCCTATTTAGGATTGTTGCAGCCATGATCCAGTGGAAACACTGAAAAACAAGTTTTTCACTGAAAAAAAAAAAAAAATGTTGTAGGATTTACTTGGAACGAAAATTCACTTCAGAATTTCTAGTAAATTTCACAAATGACACAAGAAGTAACACATTAAATCAAACATGAAATTTACAAAGACTAAAATAGTATTTTCTTGTAAAAACATACTCCAAGAATCTCTGTTTTTTTACTTATAACTTTTTTACAGTACATGTGTAAAACTGTCATGCAATTGATTCATCAACATTTTTCCGGTATGATTTATTAGTAAGATTTCTGCTATTTGGTTATATAACTTGCTTCAAATGTAATGAAGGTTTTCTCTTGAGTATGTCTTTATATATCAGAGTGATTAGGATTTCTTTTTCCCTGAACTATTGTATAAGACACATTTGTAGGGTTGAGGAAATCAATAACATTAGCAACAATACATTTTTACTCTCTAAAATCAATGACATGCTGACTAACCATGAATAAAGACTGACACAGTGATTTAATAAACCCCTTTAATCATATATTATAGAGTAAACAGTGGATTTTTTATTGCGACACATTATTGTTGCACAATTTTCTGTGGGCCGTCAGAGATTTGAATTACTGTGTACATTTCAGGACTTTCCAAATATTTGTGAAACAGGACACTGATGTCTGGTATTGGCCAAACATGCAAATACAGTGTGTTAACATTACTGCAGTTTCCCATGGAATTTGGTTCTAATCGCTTCCTTCCTCGTCATATTCCTGTACTTTAAAAACAATACAACCGAATAGTGGTTTTAAAACCTCTATCACATAACAGTCAGTTTAAGGGAAGACAGGTTATTCCATACTTAAGGAGATAAAAGCTAAATAAAATCAACATAAAACACTTGGTATGCACACTGTTCATCTCATGGAAATGGGGACTACAAAATAACATCAGAAAAATCAGATATTGCATGTACTGTATCTATGGATTATTGTTTACAATTCACCACAATGTTCAAAAAATGTATGTTGTAAATATGATTATGTAGAAGTCATCTTGTGAGGCAGTATTGCTTATCTCTTTAACATCACAATTATAAAGAACTTAAAAACAATTAAGCATTTCATAAGCATCAATATGTTTCCAAGATGAGTCATGAAATTGAAAAAAGAAATCTATTAATTAACTAGTGGATGTGATTATATGATGTATCACACAGTCTAACTCAATCTACTTGCATTCTAAATCCTCCCTATCTCTGCACTGATACAATACAAAAATTGGTTATAGGCCTTTTAAATAGTGTCAGGCATATGCATATACATTTACAAAATAAGCTTTCAGACCCTGAGTGAAGCAAATATCACTTTGTTAGGGCTGTGTCAAATTAGACACAATTTTAAGATGAAAGGAAAACATCTTATGCATTCAGTAACAATCCCTGTGAGGGCTGCTTTTCATATTTGGATTTTTAACAATGTTATATTCTATATTCAAAGCAAAATTATCATCTGATCTAATAAAGCAAAGAGAAATACCACATATACAATTGTAAATAGAACAGCTCAGTTTGCAGATAGGTGGTAGTAAATCTTTTACTGTCGCGTTATTTTGCAAAATTATGTTTGCTGTCACAGGTTCTGTGACACTAAGGTCCTCTATAGTATAGCCTACGTTTTAGGCCCCTTATTAAAAGAATAGTTCACTCAAAAATGAAAATTTGAGAAAAATCTAGCATTACATCACTTGCTCATCAATGGATCCTCTTCAGTGAATGGGTGCCGTCGGGATGAGAGTCCAAAAATCTGATAAAAACATCACAATAATCCACAAGTAATCCATTTTTCACTGGAGGAAGTGAAAAAATTTTGGATTATGGACTGGTATTTTGGACAAAAGTGATGGTATAAAGTTTGTTTCTTACAACGACACAGCTTTCACAAGATGTTAATTGATGGACTGGAGTCATGTGGGTTACTTGTGGATTATTGTGATGTTTTTATCAGCTGTTTGAACTCTCATTCTGACAGCACCCATTCAGTATAGAGCATCCACTGGTAAGAAAAAGATGCAATGCTAAATTTCTCCCAATCTGTTCTGATAAGGAAACAAACTCATCTACATCTTGGATGGCCTGAGGGTGAGAACAATATCAGCAATTTTTAATTTTTGAGAGAACGATTCCTTTAAACTTATTAGTTGTCAAGAAAGGTAATGTTGCCTGTCTTTTTCATCCAATCCATTTCCATGAACTGACCCTCTCTTAGTTATACATCTAAGAGCAGGAGTTATGCCTCAATTTATACCACACCACATCTAATCTTGCATATTATGAATTTACAGGCTTTTGTGATACAAACATTTAATATGTTTGCGATATGTATCACATTGCTATTAATCATCAAATCACCAAAGCTCCTGGTATGTGCACATATACCTGCCCACATAGAATTATAAAACAAACAGCATTGTGATTCTAATGACACAAATGCAAACATGTTATCTGCAACATCAGACTAAAACATTACAGCATAAGCAGCATAAGCTAATCAGTACTTTGGGCATCACTGGCTCATTTCATGATGGCAGAACAATGGGGCGTTGACCCTTGAGCCCACTCTCTTCTAATCAACAAGCCCACACATAAATACACTATACACTAGATAAAGCACTTAAGCAAATGATTCAGGCTGTATAGATCTCATTCACACAGGATTTATCTATCTGTCTGAAGCCGTATTTAGAGGATAAAATCCCCATCGCATCTGGAGGGTTGAGAGAGTGCACTTGTGGTGACACCAGACAGACAACCTGATCATTCAGAAATATCTGAGATGAGCTATTCCACAACAAGGGCACACAGATTTAAAAAAAAAACCCAGCTGAACAAAGACTCAGCAGTAACAAGTTCACAAGGACACTGACTTCAGCCTGTTTCGCACATCCTGCATCTGCAGCAAGTAAACAGCAGAGTCATGCTTTCACACTGACAGCGCTTCGGCAGCTCTAAATAAAGTGATTTCCGGGTTACTACATTGCATTTTTCTTTAAAGGCTAAAACATTTAAAATGGTTATTGGAAGTGTGTAACTGAGAATGAATTATTACTTTAAATGAAGAGGGGTAATTGCATGGTAAAATGGTAATTTGCATAAAACCCAAACCCCTTTGAAGTTGTTTTGATTCAGATTTACTGAACACAAACAATGACAGACATATTCTATACATAAAAACATGCTGTTCCATAAACGCCTGTACTGCTAAATATTATTTTGACAAATAGATTTATTCCGCATTTTAAACGTGTTTTGTGCTGTGTGATCTGGCATGAATGTGGTTCATATCCGGATCTCAACTGGATTGCATTTACACCTTCAAATGCGTCTCCAGTTTGATCAGGGTTCCGATCACATTTACAGTACAAGCGCAAAATGCAAATCAGCACTTTATTAGTACATGATAGGGTGTGTTATCTAAAACATCTCCGTCATTTACCTAAAGTAAAAACATCGACGGATCATTCAAAATGCATTCTAGCCTTTCTTGCATTTCCTTTCTTCATGATCCACTCAGTAATGGAAGACGAAATTAAGACAACTATCAACGAATACAGCGCTCTCTTCAGGAAGAAAAATGAGAGATTTCTGTATAAGGCGGTGAAATACTTTGATAGATAATCTGATATTGAATCATACTGATTAATTAAATCGCTCAGTTGTTGTTGCAAGAGCAGAATAAAGAGAAAAGGCAAAGAATACGCAACACTGCACTGCAAGCTCATTAAATATCAGCCTACTTATGTAGCTGAATGCGTATAGGCTAATGAAAACCTATTCGCTTTTCCATTAAAAGTGATTAGAATTCCTCCAACACCACATCAAAATGGGTTTTCACAGTTAGCCATACAGTCTTTGATGTATTTACACCTTTTTTATGTGGTCACAGAACTCAAATGAAGTAAGGTCTAATACTGTCTAAACTACACAATTACTGATTTTCTGCTCGCCAACATAATCTGGTTAAGATCACCAACAAAAGCTCAAAATCTGAGGCAAATCAGTGTTTGTAGTGAAGATCTCCATCCTTGAATTTTCAAATTCACAATCGGAGAAGTGTGCAAACGGCCAAGAGATATTAACAAGAATAAGTATATGTTAAATTCATTATGACTTTTTGGTAAAAGCATGTTTGTGTGAATGATTTTTCTCATGATTTTTTTTTCCTTGTGCCATTTTTCTTTCAGAGAAAATGACGGCTTCTCTCTGGTGACTCATGCAGGACTTCAACAATTAACAATTAGTTCACCTAAAGGGATAGTTCACCCAAAAATTTATATTTTTCATGGTACTGTCTTGAAATCGCATCAAAGACTGACACAGAAGAGAAGAAATTGTTTAATAAAGTAGTTATTTTTGTTTTCTTTGCACACAAATAGTATTCTTGTAGCTTCATAAAATTATAGTTGAACCACTAATGTCACATGGACTATTTTAACGATGTCCTTACTACCTTTCTGGGCCTTGAACGTGTCAGTTCTGTTGCTGTCTATGGAGGGATAGAAAGCTCTCGGAATTCATCAAAAATATTTTAATTTGTGTTCCGAAGATGAATGAAGGTCTTACAGGTTTGGAACGACATGAGAGGGTGAACTATCATTTTTGGGTGAACTATCCCTTTAAATTCCACCCTTTCAAAACTGACTGCAAGTTAGCATTCATTTTGAGTGAAATGGCCACATCTCAAAATCCCATCAACAACCGTTGGCTAGAACCAAGTCCCCGCCCTGCATTGCATTTGATAACCTATATTTCGATAACCTGTTACACTTGGATGTACGTCACAATACAGAAGAAAAGAGCTGTCGCTACTTCCACTTCATTGCGACTTTAAATATCTACCTATCTATACCTGTCTACAACTCTAGGTCCTGCAGAGTGAAATGTATTTTGACTGGAAATTACATCAGCGACGACAGACGTAGTATTAAAGTAGTATTGTATGAAAAGAACAGCAGTTAATATACAGCCATCACAAATGTCAGTGTGAATGCTGTAACCTGTTAATATAGCCAGTGAAAACACTACACACTTCAGATGCAGGATGCATAAAACAGGCCTTATAGAGCACTTCATGTTTGTGTATTGAGGCCCTCAGGGTAATTTTTGATTACAAAAATGCTTTACAGCAGCATAAACACGAGTCGATTTTGGTTCAACAAGAACGTAAGCAAAAATCTCTCCTCGGTCTAATAATCACCGCATGTGCAAACTGTAAAAAAATCAAACCGTATTGCAAATATAAACATTTCTAAATCATTTCACTGTCATAATGCAAAGGTTCTCCCAAGGGGCTCAAGGTGCAGTTCAGGTTTAGATATCACACAAACAAGCAGGTCGAACTGTAAAAGAAACGCTCATTCAGGGTTGTTCTCTGTGGTGGATGCAGTGGTCGCAGTGGCTTTAGCTACTGTTGTTGCCAGTCTGCTTACTGAAGCTCCCTGATCCAGCTCCTCTGACTCCTCTCCCTCCGCCTCCTGCAGGGCGTGTCTGTGTGGTGGGCGGAGCCGAGATCTGTGTCTGTAGGGGTAGAGGAAGAGGGCGGGGTCAGGCATGGCCATAGGCTCCTCGGGGCCCGTCACCCTCTCGCGTGGCACACACTCCCTGGCGCGTTCGGTGCGGAGGTGCGAGGAGGAGGGCCGGCTCGAGCTCCGTCGTTTGGGTTTGATGGTGGTCGGGCTGCTGGCACTGGCCTGAGGCGAAGGGTGGACCGGAGGCTTGTCTGCACCAGGCTGGGCCGGCCTTCTGCGTTGCTGCTGCTTCTGCTGCTGGAGTTTCTGCTTGGCTGAATGCAGCTCGAAGGACAGGTACGCAGCCGCCTCAGTTTGCTTCTGCAGCTCAGTGTTGAGCGCAGTGGTCCTGTGGCTGCGGTTTTTTAATTCCTCCAGGAAACGGCGCTCCTTTTCCTTCAGACTGGCTCGGAGAGCACCCACCAGGACGGACTTCTGACTCAGCTCCCATCGCAGATCACTCTGGATCTGCTGCTGCTCCTGCAGATGCTCCTCCACCTCCCGACAACGGCCTTCCAGCTGCTCCTCTTCCTCCTTCACCTCTGGAACATATATGGAACAGAAACATTTATTGTAATAAAACTTGATTCAGTGCGTTAAACAATGATTCAGTGAACCACAGACATGGTCTGTTTAAGCACTGTTTATTATACAACCTTCAGAAGGTTGACTTTTTACAGGACTATCTATAGGAAGTGATAGTCATGGCCTGATTGTTTCAAGTTCGTTTTGAACAACTTAAATTGTCTTTGGAAGGCCCAAGCAAATTTGTCAACATCAACAGACAATCTTAAAGACTTAATCTTGTTGTATCAATAATATATTGTATACAGTCAAACCAAAAATTATTCAGACACCAGATATAAATTTTGATATTTTTTTACTAGTGGGTGCAGGACAGTAAAATTCATTTATGTAAGTGAGGATAGCAAAATAAAGTAAACTATGAAATATTATACCCAAAAATTCTTCATACAGTGGACTACCAGTAAAAAAAAAAAATTGATTTGACACTTTGACCTGACCATGTTTTGTTACATACCTTATCTGGCATTATCAAGATGAATTTGTTCTGACACAGTTTAACTCTTGAGTTCTTGTCATATTTTATTACCATTTTCTAAACTATAGCGAATAAACTGTGATAATGTGAAAAATGTTGAAGGTGTCTGAATAAATTTTGGTTTGACTCTATATTGTACAAATACATTGTAGCATAATAATACAACATATTATATTGTATAATTATTATTATTTTAAAATAATATTAAAATATTCGGTGACATACCTGTGATGTGTAAATCTTAAACTGAGAAATCAATGTTTTATCAATGTTATCGAGTGTATTCTACAACAATGTGAAATGTGAAAATGTGCTCTAACTTTAAAAACATTGTTGAACTGTTCATTATATATTGTCCGTAAGATTTTTAAATGATTTTGCAAGAGGTCTCTTATGCACACTAAGCATTATTTTGAAATAGTAACTGGTTTTTATTTTTTTATTTTAAAATTTAATTTATTCCTGTGGTGCAAAGCTGAATTGAACATTACTCCAGTCTTCAGTGTCACATGATCCATAAGAAATCAATCTAATATGCTGATTTGCTGCTCAATAAACATTATTATTATCAATGTCGAAAAAAGTTCTGCTCCGTAATATTTTTGCAGAAAATATATTTTATTTAATTTTTTTTTTCAGGATTCTGTGATGCATATAAAGTTCAAATGAACAACATTTATTTTAAATGGAAATCTTTTGTAACATTATAAATGTCTTTACTGTCACCTTTGACTACTTTAATGCATCCATGCTGAATAAAAGTATTCATTTATTTAAAAAAAAAAAAACTGTAGTGTATAAAATGTGTAATTAAAGCATTTGGTATATGTGTACTTTTGAAAAATCTAAATTTTTGACCTTGTTTGGTGGGTTCAAGCCTTCAGCAGGTGGATTGAACACACCTGTATTCACATCAAGAGTTTAGCCCATGTTTAACATAAACATAAACCAGAGAAAGTGAAGACCCAGAAGCTAAACACCACGCTCTCCTACTGTACAAATGAATGCATGATCTCATGCATGATCCACCTTGTGATATGAAACAGCCATGACTAATACGAACAAGCCCCTCCGTATAAAATCAGATTTACCCGTAAAAGCAAATTTCTAACTAATCTGTGATCTAAAAGGTAATTGGATGTGGGAGAGGAAAGCAGACAAAAGGCTCTTCTGTGCCCAAGGATTACAGACTCACTGAGCAAATCCAAATCAACTAATCTCAACTCTGGTCTAGCTACTGGCAGGGTGTGCCATCTGTTCAGGGTTATCAGACACATTAAATGTCTAGGACAAGACCTCCCTTAGCATTCTTGACTATCGTGCCCACAAAGCATAGAGCAAATGTGAAGTAAATCGCTGGAACACAACAAAAATAACAATAAATTCCATATATCTGACACTGTGTAAATTATGAGGAGGAAAATGTGCTATAGAATTAGATGGAAGTATGGAAGAGCAGCTGCCATATACCATGTCATTTAACTACAATCAAGCAAATGAAGAGTAAAATATGTATTTTCCAGTTGAAAGCATCTGTATGCTCACATTATTGTAATGTCTTTCAGATAAATGACAAGCTAAGTAGACTGAAAATGAGTTACAGGAATCTGTGTCAGACGTTCTACACCTGATCCACACGAACCTGATGACCTCGTGCTGTGAGCTCAACATCTTTCCCTCTTTTTTGTATTGCTCGCTTTTTCAATTTTATTGCAACTATCCCAGAACACAGTTCTGTCTATCAGTTTGTCCAAAATGTCCTGAATTCACAGCCAGTCCCACCCCATGTGTCCAGACTGAGATGAGCTCATGATGTGACTATAGAAAATGCTGTGTTATCCGATCCCTAAATCTGATCTCTCCACTGTTCCTCATTGAGTTCACTCTTTGCTGCCTCTGACCCTTTTAATAGAATATGTAATGAAACTGAGATGTCGACAACAATCAGTTGACAAAGGCATTTGTGCAGATAAGAAGCGATAGACATCAAAATATGATGAGTATTGTTCATTTAATACTCACATTGTGCTTGTATTATTAAATCATTTCTTTCATCAAACAGTGTTTGTTCCTTTGGGCTTCTTTGAAGACTAAACTAACATCCAAAACATGCTGATGTTTGATCTCAGATGAATAATAATTCACAGCAAAGAAGTATTACATTGTAAGCAAGCTTCGCTAGTCACGACGCAGCATCAGTTAACACGCCCTGTTTCTATTTTTGACGCACCGCACAATTTCCTCAGCAGTTTATTTTTACTGTCCAAGGGAAATAAAATGATTTTATCTTTTTAAGCATTAAATCTTTCACTTTGCCACTTGTATGTGCATCTGTGTTCAGAACATACCGTGAGTATGTGAATTTATCAATGACTGCAGTGACTTACATCCTTCAGTAGGTGGCGACATGACTTAATCACTGAATCATTTAAAGAGGTGGTTGACTGTTTTTTTTCTAGGCTTGATTGTGTTTATGGGGTGCAGTCTAACGTGTTAATGCTTCATTTTTTTAAAAACACATTATTTTTCACAAAATTTACCTTTATTCCACACCGCTCTGTCCCTTCTCTGAAAAACGCGCTGATCATTTCCTGTTTTTATGAAGACCCTCCCTCAGAAATACGCAATGGGCTCAGATTGGTTAGCTAGCCCAGTGTGTTGTGATTGGCTAAACCGCCTCTAGTGCGCATCTAAACGTCCCGCCCCTCAGCTCAGCAGCATGTGCTCCGGTTGAATTGTAAACAATGACGTCTATATTGCTTATCAAGCACGGCTCTTAATGGTATGTTTTTTTGGTTTGTTGTTGTCTCATACTTTTAGATATGCTGTTATTTGTAAATGCTACTGCTTCTGTTAGCTTTTAATATACGGTTTTATCCTGATTAAAGCTTTAATACAGTACGGCAACCGCACACGCGTCCATATAGCTGTGTGAAAATAAGTGTATAAATGGAACAGCTCATTTGAGCTGAGCTGAGAGAGAGAGAGAGAGAGAGATGCAGAGCGTGTGCAGAGCAGGCGATGCGAGGAATAGGATAAGAACTGCTGCTTTAGAACATTGATTTTGAAACTTGTGAATCCATTAGAATCGTTTGAAGACAGAATCGCGATTCATATATGAATAGATTATTACGTGCTGCACTCCTAGTTTTCTTCCTCTTCTCTAAAGCAGTGCAGCATGGCCTCGCCCCCTTTGCTGCGTGTTCCCGGAGGCGGGGTTTATCTGGGTTTGTGACGTAATGGACCCGGGGAGTAACTCGTTGTAGTCCCTTACCTGTTGTTTTTGTAGGCATTAAACTGCCAGAATTTTAAAAGACGGTATCTCCGTTTGCACTGAACTTTCAGCGCTGCAACTTTGCAGATATTGTTTATGCTCAAACATCAACATTACACACTTGGACAAAATAACTTATTCAGGAACACAACTGCTATGTATGTGTTGCTCAGCGATGTAAAGGTTTATTATATCTTCGTTTGGAATTATCGTCGCTGGCAGAGCACAAATACATGAAATATTGGTAATACTGTGTCTTAAGTACACATTATTAAAGGGATAGTTCACCCAAAAATGAAAATTCTGTCATTAATTACTCACCCTCATGTCATTCCAAACCTTTAAGACCTTCGTTCATCTTCTGAATGCAAATTAAGATATTTTTGATGAAATCCGAGAGACTTCTGACCCTCCATTGACAGCAACGCAACTGACACGTTCAAGGCCCAGAAAGGTAGTAAGGACATTGTTAAAATATGACATCAGTGGTTCAACCCTATCGTTATGAAGCTACGAGAATACTTTGTGCGCAAAGAAAACAAAAATAACGACAAAAACAAAAAAATCTTACTGGTGCCAAACTTTTGAACGGTAGTATACATTATGATCATATTGTGGTAACTGATTATATGATTAGTAATGATTAGTCATTTGCACAAACAGATTTTAAAACTCCCCACCCATGATTATAATTTAAAGATCCCTTTTTTTCTCTTATATTCTCAGTTTTCTTGTGCTATTCCTCTCTGTCTCCTTGCCCAACTTTGTCTCAGCAAAAAAACAAGCAGTAATTGGACACCCCCACTGGGACTGTGCAGCAAGAGCAGAGGAAAACGCAGGCAGGATCAATTTGTGGGAGGATGAGGCTGTGTCGGGCTGGAGGAGAGAGGGATGACCTGCAGTATGGAGAGGAGTCGTCTCCTGCTTAACAATGAGTGGCCTCTTAATGTGTTATTGCCTTGCGCTTTAGATAAATTATTATTATCACCATCATAAGACACAGTCATTAAAAAAAACATTTGCCTCAAGTCTAATGCTGATTACAATTATAAATAGAATTGTAACAACAAAGGAAGTGTCGAGTGGATCTTTTTATTTAATATCAGAGTCAATATGATGTTTTCATGCTTGCTAAAGTCTTTCAAATGTGATCTAATAACAAATATCAATATCTACCTGCTTATAATCTAGATACTAGATGCTGTTATATTAAATTGATCTACTGCTGTTGTTGTTGTTGCTGTGTAAAACTAAACACCCGTGCTAAAAATACAAAAACGCTCACAAATACATGAAACACCATTTTTTGGAAGGCAACAGAGCTCACCTGCTTCACTCCTGCCTGGGGGCTTCATGTTGAGTTCCTGTGTAAGTTCTGTAAGTAAGAGATAATAGACAGAGACACTGTTATTTTTGAGCTTCTTTTTTAATACATGTTGAAAACGATACATTCCAGAATTATTATAGATCATGGTATAAGTCCTAAATTATTGCTGGTTTTGCATTTATATGATTCAATTAATTTTTTAGTGCATAAAATGTCCCCCCTACTTTTTACATTTCATTTGGAGATGCATCAGATTATGGAGGTAAAAGCAATAAGAAGTAAAATAAGGTAGTAATAACACAAATTCATTTTAATTAAACAATATAATTTACCCTATCATTCAAAGGATTGGGGGCAGAAAAGAAATTAATTAATTAATTAATTAAATTAATACTTTTATGTAGCAATGATGCATTCAATTGATCAAAACTGACAGTAAATATATTTATAATGTTACAAAAATGTTCTATTTCAAATAAATGCTGTTCTTTAGAAATTTTCTATTCAACACAGAATCATAAAAAAATATCATGGGTTCCACAAAAATATTAAGCAGAAGAACTGTTTTCAACACTGATAATAATAAGAAATGTTTCTTAAGCACCAAATCATCAGTTTTGCCATCACACAAATCTATATATTAAAAATATGTTAAAATAGACAGCTGTTTTAAATTGTAATAATATTCAACAATATTAGTATTTTTACCATATTTTTGACTAAATAAATGTTATATGACTTTAAAAAAATTAAAAAATCTTACTCACCCCAAACTTTTGAACGGTATGTATATATATCAAGGGATTGCAATACAAAAACTGATTTGCTGTGTTGCAGATATCGAGAAGGCTTTAAACTAGCTTGATTGGTTGCTCTACAGGGCAGAAGAGCAAAAAGATGAATATGCAGTGTGCTGGTTTTTCTGCCCTAGCTGGCTCAGCACATTTCCAGCAATGTTCAGGTAGAAAGGCCGTGTCCTATATTACTGAGAGGGAAAACACAAACCCTGCACTGACAGGAAGCTATTGACCCGTGGTTCTCTCTGTGCAGCCTGTGCCATCAAAGAGAGCAGCGTAACCCTGCTTTCCTCTGCACAGGATCTGTGCATCTAGGGCACGGCAACTCAATTACTCAATTAGTGTGCCAACATTATATTTGGAACGACATTGAATTAGGTGTGATTTATGATTAATGAAATGTTGCTTAATTCAATTATGTGCATTGTTTCACATGTGTACAACAATTCAAAATCAAATGCAGATGGCTTGTACTGTGGGAATGGTCATGACACACACCTGTACAGCGTTTCTGCAGGGACAGGATCTCCAGATGTAGTCCATGCAGCAGAGACAGCTGCTCCTGTCTAAGGAACACAACACTCCTCTCCACACTCTCCACCTGCCGCTCCAGCGAGACCACCTGTGACCCCTTTAACAAACAAAACATAGGGATATTTACAGTATATAATGGTAAGTTCCAGTCCTCTAATGTAAATTTCCAGCATTCCAAGAGTCATGATATTTAGTACAGTACAGGACTAGGACATTTCACCATTTATTTCAAAGCATCTATGTTTTCTATTGCTCCACGATTGCTCTCATCAGTAAGGAAATGGAAAACCTAGAGTCCATTATAAAACATTTTGGTAAAATATTTTGTGTTCAAACAAGAATGTTGTCCAGGGCCCTGTAATAAGAGGGGCCCACTAAGGTCCTATAGCAGTGGTTCCCAATCCTGGTCCTGAAGTACCCCCAAAAGTACACGCTTTTGATGTCTCTCTTATGTAACACACACATTTGTGGTCTTTGAGTCTTTACTAATGAGCTGATGATTTGAATTAGGTGTGTTTAATTAGGGAGACATCTACAATGTGCAGTGTTGTGGGTTCTCCAGGACCAGGATTGAGAACCACTGTCCTGTAGTATAGCCTACTAATTAAGCACCCATACCAGTTTAATCCTGGGCCCCATGAATTTTAGAAGCACTTCTGCTGAAATATACACTAGGGTCAGCAAATTAATGGGGGCTTGAGACAAAATGCCAAAAAAAAAAAAAAGTGACAAAAATGACCCTGAAATGCAAAATGTGGTGCAAAAATTATTTATTTCCTTATTTGTTTATTTAATTCCTTATTTATTTATTTTGCTGTATCTAATAACATCCAAATAATCCTAAAATATTATTCTAGGCCTAAATCAGTTATACAATCATCACATAAACTGTGAATTGATGCTAATTTCATATTATAGGTAACAGAATTACTCATTTGAGAATATACTTTAATAAATGCTTTAAATTTAAGTACATCAGAGATCAAAGAAAAATGCACCTTAATCAAAAAATAATAATAACAATAAACTAATTTTTGAGTAGTTCTCTTCTACCTGATCTGACCCCTTAAAATTACTAGTTGGTGTGACCTAGTCACGTTGATTCAATCATAATAAATAATATTATTGACTTGAATAAAACCACTTATTTTGGTTGTTAAACACATTTTAGATAACTTAAGATATTTTAACAAATTATATTAATTTTATAATGTTTACAGCATCTTTTCTATTATATTATTATTTTTATTGATAATTTGAACATTTGGTTTTGACGTTCTCTTAAGTGACACAATGTTAAACGAAACTTCTGAGCGTTATTGTGCTTATCATAAACACCCAGATGTTATTAGAAACAATGCATGCTCGCAGACACATTATGTAATACTACTACATCCCACTGTAAAACATTTCAATGTAAATAAGCTCCTGATTAGTCAGTCTTTCCCATTTAACATGGCCGTAAAAGCCTTTGATAACACTGCGCATAATATTATCCAACACTCACCGTATTTTCCATTAGCGCGGCTTATATTAGTATCCAGCAGATGAGGCGTTATAATGAAGAGAATAAACGTGCTCCTTCACTTCTACATCTCTGCCCTTCAAAGAACCGACCCATCAACATATAGGATGACGACATCTTTAAAAAAGATCAATACACATCTCAAAGGGAGCCTTAAAGACGGATCTGCCCCAGAATAACGGCAGAGGTTTCGCGAGAAAGACGAAATTTCAATCCAGCGTACAATTGCTGTATCCCCCAATGTCACGATCGATTAAAGTTTAGCTGGCACGAGCGTCTGCTGAACGGCATCCTCCTCCTCTCGATGACTCTTCAGCAGCAGGGCAGTGATGCGACTGATGGAGGAAACAGCGATGCTCTGAGCAGCTCTCCACTGCACATCCCCTCTCATACGTGCATCTCCAGTGCTTCTTTGCAGTCGCACATTAAGCTAAGGCGCATAATGCATTACAAATCTCTAAATAAACTGAGCTGAAAAGTACAGCTGAATTATACAACGTTTAGTTCCAGACCTCGAATTTGATTGGCTGAGCGGCGTTCCAAGAATATTTAATTAGCATATGGACTGTTTACTGTTTGTATAACTCGAACCAATTGTAGCCTATGTGTATTAAATTATGTAATTTTGGTTGACTGTTATTTTATTTTTAGTTTGTTGTTATATAGCCTGTATGCAGTTTTCGAGCCCAGCACTCAGTGTTTGGTGTTAAAGAATTGTGTTATACTAACCCCTACAAATAGGCTACAACTCATTATATACAGTATACTATAAACATTTTAAAGGAGACAGACATGTAGATGTTTGGGAAAGATGTTTTCTCCGTTTTGGAGGGATAATCATTTTTAAATCTTACCCTATTTATTGCATCACAATTTGTTAAAACTTTACTATATTTAAGGGTGGATAATTTTATCAGTTTTTTTTTTATTATTCATGCAACAATACATAACTACAATAACTTTGTCTAGTGCTCTTATGAATGTTTATAGCATTATTTGTTAAAATTTAACTATACTGAATGACATAGACTTCATGGATTTTTGCGTACAGTATTTCATTTTATTCTGTAACCTACTTGTTCTACAGATCTGTGTGTAATAGTGTTAAATGCTACTGTTTTTAACAGAGTTGATAACGTTTCTGACAGATAATATCATGATAATTTTTGTTTCCCTTCCGAATGTGCTATCCTGTCAGCAATAACCTGTGGGTTATTATTATTTTCCATGGGCTTTTTTGATTGCTGTCAGTTTAAGTGTTGCCAGATATTGCTACTAAAACAAAGAAAAAGCTAAAAATAAATAAAAATTAACCGAAATTATTACCAATCTTTTGCAAATAAGATAGGATAACGACATCGCTGACTCTAAACTGCAACTTCGTACTTTATTAACATATTACGTTATCTAAAAACAACAACAACAACAACAAAACAAATATAACTAGGCTACATAAAAGTTGTTTAATGTTATATAAATCATAAAGGATTTAATGTAAATCATAAAGGATTATCAAATTCTATTTTATTATTCTATATTATAAAGTATATTATCTTCCAACTTCTCAAAACAATAATCTCAAATAAAGTGTTAATAACATTTTATTTCACAATTAACAATATAAAGGCCATATACAATTCATTTTGATATTAATTACAAAACAATAATTCATCCAAACAAAAATAAAATTATGCTATATACATTTTAGATATAATTGTTTAAAACTTAAATGCTTAGGCTACCTAAAACAGCAAGGGTTAAAAAAAAAAAAAAAGTGAGCGAAAGGAAAGAGCTTCTTTTGTTGTGCTCTCCTGGAGGAATGGGCACACAAATCTATCTTTTTCCAGCTGTGATTTTTTTCTCTTTAATTGTGGCTTTGGAAAACACTGCAACACTATGCTCAAAAAATAAGATCCACAATACAACAATAGTTTATCTTTCACCAAACACAGTGACAGTACAGTATTGCACTCTCAAGTGAAGGACAACCGCATTGCTGAAAATGATCTTTAAAAAGTTGTAAGTCACATTGGTTTTCTCTCAAAAACTAAGTTACACAATCTTCTTTTTAAATACATTGAGATACCAGTTACCCCACTAAGGAAGCACATACACAAGCACATAGTCTCAATATAAAGCTGCCAATAGTAAAACAAAAAAAGAAAAGAAAAAAAAAAACCTGTTTCAGTGCATGTTTATTTTTCTATTTTTGACTTGCGTTCAAGTTCCTGTAATAGTTTTAATATGAGTAGCTTTTTTACTTCCTTAATTAATCTCTCTTTCAAACAGTAAAAATAAAGCAGGATTACACCAGATTAAAAATTAATGAATCATTAAGAATAAACTTTGGTGCTTTGAAAATAGTTTTGTGGCACAAGTCGGTGATGCTACATGCGGTTACAGTGCGTCAACTTTCTCACAGGCCACTCTTGCCTAATCAAATTATAATCAGAATTCAGTCTACATTCTCAATTGCACTGAGGATATGAAATAAGACTAAACAAATAAATGCCTTTACATTAGTACATCTGACCAGGACCGTTCTTTGTTTACCACCTACAAAATCACAACATCATTTTGCACAAAACAGTGTTCCACCATTCATTTTGTGCTCAAAAGTCAATTTTTTGCAGTTTGCCACCTACCACAACTATCAATGATATTAAGTACAAATAAATTACAAATATACAAAATAAAACAAAAAGAAAAATTACAAAGCTTTATTTAAAAAAAAATAAAAGGTCAATAAGTGCTGCTTTAATCATCGCCTCTCTATTGACTAAGTATTAGCATAAGCTAACATGAGGTCTCTGTTTTGTGTGTGTGTGTGTGTGTGTGTGTGTGTGTAGTGCCACCTACAGGCATGATTTGTGCAATGACAGTCCTGTCAGATCTCAAACCTCACACAGTTTCATTATATGAATGTGCAGGAGTTTTTTAATCCTGATAGCCCTTGTGAAGACTCCAGCATTGAGATTCAGATTCTCCACTTAAAGGGTAACAGATCAATTGAGAATAGTGGTATTCATCCACAAGGTAAAACTACAGTCATGTTTAGCAAATTAAATCATACCCCATCCAGTACTGAACAATGGGCACGTTCTGTTCATGGTCACTTCATTCATTATCACTAATCAGTATAGAATTCCAACTAAAACAAGTTCTAATGGAACTCCATCAGATTTAAAGGGCCAGTTCACCCCAAAATGAAAAATCTGTCGTATGGCTTCAAAAGACATGGCCTACTGTTACAGTACTTTTATGTTGCTTTTGGAACATGACAGTCCCGGCTACCATTCACTTACATTGTACGGAAAAGAGCAGCGAGATCATTCAACAAAACATCTTCTGTAGTGTTCCACAGAAGAAAGAACTTGAGCGAATTTGAGCGAACTGTCCATTTAAATATCGTGTAGAATTAGGATATTACTGCTACAAGCTCATGAGGTAGCAGCTATAGGTACTAGAAAATATATCTTTTGCTTAATGCTAGATTTAATATATATATGGGAAAAAAAAAAAAAAATTATATATATATATATATATATATTTTTTTTTTTTTTTTTTTTTTTTTTTTCCCCATATTTTAAACCCACATATGCAGTTCCTATTTGAGCAGACTATTTGCTTAAATTTAATGGATAACGTATACATTATATGGGGTAGCATATGATTTGATAAAGATAAACAGATCCAGTTCATTTGAACTTATTACATAAAACGTATTACGTTGAGTCATTGTATAAATCATGCAGGAGTACTTGAGCATAAGGTTGCATGTGTAAATATGTCATCCATTTCAGACATCTGTAAACCTGTGACAACAGCCATCATACACATTTTAGCACAGCTTGAGGTCTACATGAGATGAAGTTAAAATGAATAAACTTTGATCTAGTTGACAATCAGGTGTTGCAGGAATGACGTCAGTAGGTTGAAAGGAACTTTTTCCTCAAAGTCTGGGAATGGTGGCATGAGAGTGGATTTGGTTGGAGCTGAAGCTGGAGTGGGAAGAGTCCTACATTTCTTTCTCCTTCTCTTTCCTCACCTCCTTCTCTCGGCTGGACTTCATGAAGTCACTTCTCATCAGGCGGCAAAACAGCACAATGTTCATGACGGTCATGATGGCTAGACCCACGCTGCCGATGGTGTAGCTGATCAGAGGGATGAGGTCACGATTCAGCACCAGCCAGCGGGTCATCCAGGCCAGAGTGTTGATGCGAAACACTACATAGGTGCCCAGGTTTATCATGCTGTTGACGCGGTAAAATGTACTTTTGGCCAGGTTGGCCATGCGGAGCACTTGCCTCAGGTGCAGAAAGATTGAATTGATCTCCACCAACAGAGCCACCAATGCAAAACCCACATACCGATAGGTCAACACAGAGATCCCGAAACAGGTGATCACCTGCAAACAAAAGAAATTGAGATGTTTTATTAATCGCAATGCACTAAAATACTGGCCAATGAAAACTTTAAAGGAATATTTCACCCAAAAATGAACATTTTCATTTATTGTAGATAGTGGACTCGTATTTTAGCAATGGTTTGAAGTTAAAAACATCTTGATGGATTTATTACAAACACGCAGCTTGATGGACTTGAGTCGTGTGGATTATTGTGATGTTTTTATCAGCTGTTTGGACTCTCGTTCTGACGGCACCCATTCACTGCAGAGGATCCATTGGTGATGCAAGTGGTGCTACATTTCTCCAAATCTGTTCTGACGAAAACAAACTCTTCTACATTTTGGAGGCCCTGAGGGGGAGTACATTTTCAGCAAATTTTCTTTTTTTCTTCTTCAAAAGAGTGTGAAATGATCCAGGTTTAATTGGCTCTAATGATGGATGATACATTGACAGAAAAGAGGTTGTGTTCGCCTGTGAGAGTATTCAGCACAACATCAAGCAAAACAAAGGCAGAGAAGCTTCTGTTACTCAAGAACATGCCACATTATTACCCGAAGGAAAAGAAAATAAGCCTTTTATTTGTATATTCTTAAGCACTTTTTGTAAGGTACATGTTTGCTAATATTAGCCAAAAGCCAGTTTGGGCCAGATTTATTTTAAGATCATTGTTAGTATTCTGGTTTCTCCACATCTCAGTGTCTCAGTCTGGAGTTTGTTTAAAGTCAATTGCATTGAACAACACATGCATACTTGTGCTGTTTTAACATTTATACACAGCTGTACAATATCATTATTAATATTTTGATATTCCCTTTGTTTCCAGAATTTTTGGTTGCATTTCCGCAGCTGCCCCTGTATTTCAAGTTCAGTACATTTGTTACATTATGTAACCAATTTATTACAAATATTTCCTTTAGAAATACTTTTTCATTCTAATATTATTTTAAAATCATTTTAAAGATGTTGTTTGACGTTCATTCATCTATAGAAAGTCAATAAGTTTAAATAGGCCAGTTAAGTCATACACAGACTAATGTGCTTAATTTCAGCAGCAACTCTTTTGTCTTCTCAACACTAATCCGCTGTGAGGCGGCAAGAAACAAATGAGCGTGTGTTCTGTATCATCTGATAACAGCAGAGAGAGGCTGAGGACAGGAATACAAAGGCTCTGTTGATCAGTCCTAAATGCAACATGACAACAGTCAAAGCCATCACCACGAGTGACACTAATCCAGCTGGAGTTCTGCAGTTCAAACAAATCCTAGTAATGGGCTTTGGTCAATATTAATACCAATAGAATCATGATTGCGACCTTGATTCTGGAAGTATTTTTCCCATTAATCAATAAGCATTTATAATAATTCTTAAATAAAGAACACTAAGACCTGAAGCAAACCAACAAGCTCTGAGAAAATTGTATGTGAAAATTGTGACTTACCGTGTATGACATCTCTTAAAAAAATTAACAATATTAACTTATATTTACTGATAAAGTAATGTTTTTTTTTCATCCAAAAGGAAATTTTTTTAACTTTATGATCTTCCACTAGGTGGCAGTCTATGCCTAACATTACAAAAACATTGCAAAAAGTGCATAGATTAATAATCTGAACTAGTATGTCATCAAAAACTCATACTTACACTTACTAATGCAAAACTGATATTGAGCATTTAGATCCATTATAAAACATTTTCTCTTGGTGTCTTATTCTCATGAGTGACTAACCAAAAGGTAATCAAATAAAAACAAATCAAAAGTATTTACTAAAACCTCAACCATGTAATATTTACAGTAAGAACTAACTAACTTTATACAACCTTATGCAATTTATATAATTTTATTGAAGTTTATGAAATATGCACATTGGCAAATCCTCTATCATAACTGTCAGGTATGATAAATCTTATGCAGAGCACAAAGGTGCAGTTACATGATGTCCAACACTAAGTTACATGACCGTGCGGCGTTGCCGTGACATAACTCCTTTTATAAAACGGATAGTTCCGGTCCTTGATTCTGATTGGTTGAGCCGCGTTCGAAGTCATTGTAAATTACACTACAAACCTACACCTTTGTTTACTTTGTGTATTGCTTGGCAACTACTTTGTTCCAACCACTACTGTTTCTGAGGAACTACATTGTTTGGTGGAAGAATACTGTTTTTATTAATATCATTACACTTATTTGCTCTGTTTTATAAACGCAATAAGCCCTGTGAAACCGTGGTTTACAGTGAATTTATAACAGCTAAGGGTTTTTTTTTAACAACGCCCCTTAGCTGTTATAAATTCACTGTAAACCACGGCTTCACAGGGCTTATTGCTTTATTGTAACATGACATAAATTCACTGGTTGCCCAGATGAGTTTGTAATGCAACCCCGTTCATGACACCCACCTGGCCTTTGCAGTGAGGAATGTCGCAGTAATGTTATTCACATTAACACTACTGACACATGCCTCCTTCAAAAGCCCATGGTATGTGTTTAAAGCAGGCAAGTAATGTATAATGGCTTTTAATAGCTTGAAATCCAAACATACTTCTCTTTATAGCAAGAATTTGTCATGTATGGTCCATTCATAAAGCAAAGTATGACGAAAGCAGACCATCCATCCAGCTATGTGGACTGTAAACACTTCTGAGTTTGTTTTACAGTGTCTAAAATATAGGTCTACAGCCAGGCTACAGCAAACAGTGATGGCTGAAAATATTTCTGACTTTATATAAAGCAATCAAATGTCCAAAAAGAATACCAGTCTGTTGGTTTAACAGGACTGTTAGCTTTTCTGTCTGTAAATTCTTCTCTGACTGCAGTGATGGGCCTGTTGTAATATGAAGACGCATGATTACTAAATAAGATTTGTGTGTCCTCAGTCTCATGACTGAGAGGATGTTGACCTTTGGCTAACACTTTGTCTTTTCCTTGGTGTGGTCAAGATCTCTACTTACACAACGCCTAAGCTGGATAAAGCTCTGAACATCACAAACAAACCTGTTATCTTCAGGAGACCCTATCCCTCCTTAAGAACATGATGAAAGCTTGATGAGACTAAGTGAATGAACACATTTCATATTGCTAATGAAAGTGAAATGCAAACAAGAACTGTCTTTTACACAAAATGAGGTCAATAGGTGTTTTGCAATTGAAAGACATCAAAAACAAACTCTTCATATTGTACAATTTGTAATATTTGAATGATGACTGTAATAAAGAGATAAAACACTCTGTAACTTCCGTCTCGGCCTTGAAAAGAACATAATCATTGACAAGAAAAGAGCAAAGTCTTCACGCCATATACATCACATAACATGTTGCTTTATGTTACAGATCAGTGGCTGTCGCTCCTGGTTGCGCTCGCAATGGCAAGGTCACGGTTTTAATTCTCAAGGAACACACATACTGATTAAACGTATAGTTTTACTGTAAACGCACAGTGCGCTTCTATCCTGTAAGGATGATTTAAATTGACAAAAAGTGACAGTATAGACATTTATAATGCTACAAAAGATTCAGATTTTCAATAAATGCCGTCCTCTTAAACTTTCTATTCAAAGCAGCCTTCCAGAGCATAAGCGATATAATGACTCTAAATCTTTACAAGCTGCTTGCATGAAATGCTTTGCTGAGAAAATTAACCAATTCGAGTTAACACAAAATACTAAAAGCTAGTGCTGGGGGACATACCGGTTTGAATTATGCACACGGTATGAATTAAAAAAAAAAAAAAACAGCACACTGGTACAAGTGTAGAAGCAATATAGACAGCATCGTGAATTGAGAAAAGATCCCTGTTAACTGCATACACTTCTGAATAATGGTTTGACAACTGTTAATAACACACACCTAATTCTTTAACTGGGCAAATAAACCAACTGAAGACGGTCGCAAAGAGAAAATAGTGTACCATACAGAGCAAGATCACAGTTCACAATGCCCAAAATATTGGAAGAAAATCCTAAATACTGAGGGTGAGGGGTATATATGAATGTATCTCTGAGGACAACTGTCTTCAGAAAAGTTTAGAGGGTATTTTCTTTTCATCTTACCTCCATATAATGCATATTACTGTAGTATTTAAAAGCGCAAGCTCTGCTTTGTTTAGAGCGGTAAAGGAAATGCTGTATCTCTGCTGTTCCACATGCACCACCTGCTGTCAGTGAGTGAATTTGCGTCTCATTCAGCCCGTCTGATGTTTGTTTCGTGCAGATGTGTTCTATAGCATAATTTCACACAGCTAAAGTCAGACCATTCTGTTTTCGCTTTAAAATTTTGAAATGATACTAATCTAATTCACATAAAAAACTGCTTGTTTATTTGGATTGTGATTAAAAGGCAGTGGTTCTGCAACTGTTTCATCCCATCTGATTCATATAAAGGTACAGTCAGGGGAAAAAAGCGCTATACAAGCTGCTTTCAAAGTACTATACAGATAAATATGACTTCAATAAAAAATAATAATAATCCACTCCAACGTAATGCTGCAGACATCAACAGACAATCAGAGTGAATCTGTATTAGCAAGATTATTCCCATAATCCATCGGCAGTCATGCTGAAATAATCTTACTCACACACACACACACACACACACACACACACACACACACACACACAAAGCCCTAAAGTTTCTAAGCCTAAGCATGGGAGCAATAAAAAAGCACATGCTGATCACACCTGCATATTTTTGTTGTTTACAACCAAAACAAAGTTCTTATTTTTAATACAATTATGCATGAAAAGCATTAAATGATGCAATAATAACATCACATTAGCGCATGCCTGCCGGTTTGCTCCCCTGTTGTAATTGTAAAGCTACAAGTCTGTTTGTGTTTGGTTTCATAAACCTCTCCCTGAGGAGTCAGTTATCATTAGTAGGGTCTCTACTTTCTCCATTACACACACACACACACACAAAAAAAAAAAAAAAAAAAAAAAAAAAAAAAACCCTGGCAGACACACAAATGGCTTTTGGCATGGGATCAAAAAGGTTCCCTCTGAGGAACTGGATGGGGGGTGGTAGCAGCACCAGTCTCAAACCAGTTTACCTGGTTACAGGTTCAGAACGCTTTCCCAGCAGGCCCATTTGAGCAGCATGTGTGGAATACTGAAGCTCAGTGAGAAATAGAGCATAGATGCCAATGGCTTTAGACCACATGATGTGATGAGAGAAGAGCGGACAGGTGGACTAACAGAGAGGACACATGCTTCGTTGAAGATAAACATGAACACACACACACACACACGTTTACTTAGCTGTCTAACTGGGGACATTACACAGTCTTCTATTGTTTTTATATACAGATAGTTATACATTTTCTAACCTAAACCTACCCTACCCCTGCATTTTTACAATTAAAATAAAAAAAGGTTTTCTTTATTTTTAAACCCGTTTTACAAATGAGGACATCCCCAAAGTGAGGGTTTTGGAGATTTTGTCAGGTTTAGCTCACTTTAGGGTGCAAATTTGCCCCCAAAATATGGTTAAGTAGGTACACACACACACGTGAAAAGATTCAAAGGACAGTTTACAAAAAAATTTAAATTCTGTCATTTTTAAGTCAAGGAATGGTCACTTTTATGATGATTCAAGAATAAAAACACCATAAAAGTGGCCCATACAAATTGTAGGGGTGTGAATCGGCACTGGTTTCATGATTCAATTTGATTATGATTATGTCAACGATTCGATTCAATTTGATATCACGATGCATCACGATTATATCAAATTTATTTTGTGCATTTTTATTAAAGTACATAAGCAGGCTACTTTTTAAAATAAGTATGTACATTAATTAACTAATATATAATTAACTCACAAGAACCCACAGTGACGTGGTTGTCACAAACACTGGTGATTATCTGGAAAGGTCTTTTTAAAGCATTATCCCTCACTTTCAACTCAGGAAGTCCCTAGGTGACATATAATGAACACCCAAGTTCAGTCATGTGACAATGTGTGCAGTTTTTGTTGCAATGGCAACATTTCCAAAATGGTGTCCTGTCTGGTTAGCACGTTACAGTGTCAGCAATTTTTAAAACCTTTTTTTTTTTTTTTTTTGTTACAAAAGGTATGTTTCAACCCATGCAACAATTCTAATGTTTTAATGTTTTCCTTTTTTCCTCAGCATTATTGCCGTTTGATTAGATGAGATTATAGACACTGGCAGCTTCAATAGACTGCATTTACACTAGCCTAATGCACAGATCTATTTCCACATATCAGATGTTTTGTCCTGTTCTGAAAACATAACTGACTGTGTTTGCATCAATTTCGTATCATAAAAGTAGATTCAAGTGCATTTATAACCGCAGCCGCGAGCTTCAGGACAAACAAAACGCACGTGAAAGTCTGTCAGTACGTGAGTTTCGTGCATCTAATATGTACTGCATTCCAAATGGCAGAAATGAAAGCATATCTAAAGTAAAAGACTAAAATAACAGCGAGCGGAAGCGCTGTCAAGCAATGCGCATGTGTCGCACAGCTCTGTTCAATCAAGCCGCCGCGATTGTCTCTAGCACGGGAAAAAGCCAAGCTCAGATTTTAAAATAGAGAGTGCATTTTTAATACTCACGTGACAAGCGTGTATGCGAATGACGTCATAGGCTATAATCGATTATGGTCTATTACTGCATCGATGCAGAATCGTCCACATCCGCATCACGATGCATCGATGCAACGATTAATTTTGACAGCCCTAACAAATTATGCATTATTTATATTACTTTTTAAAAGTTAATCAAAGAATCCTGAAGAAAATATACCACAGTTTCCACAAAATGAAGCATAACAACTGTTTTCAACATTGAAGAAAAAAAAAAGAAGAAGAAATGTTTCTTGATCAGCATATCATCATATTAGAATGATTTCTTAAAGATCTGACACTAAAGTCTAGAGTAACGGCTGCTGAAAATTCAGCTTTCCAATCACAGGAATAAAGTACATTTTAAAATCTATTCAAACAGAAAACAATTATTTTAAATTGCAATAATATTTCATATTATTACTGTTTTTTACAGTTTTACAGATTTTTATTTTATTTATTTACATATTTATTTTGGCTAGTTCAGGTCATAAACTCCTTCAAAACATGATAGTTTGTAAAATATATTTCACTTCCAATCATTGAAAAACACATGTAAAAAGGTTGTTTGGAAATAAAGATTAAGAAAAACAATGAATAACAACCAACATTTCAGTCTGTTCCTCACACAAAGCTATCATATAAATGTTGAAAAAACAGCAGAACTGTCATTTTTGAGTGAACTATGTCTTAAAGTATTTTTTACATAAACAAATGCAGTGCAGCTGGTCTGTAAGGCACATCCTCCAGATTCCAATCACAGTAAAAGAACACTAACACAAACACAGAAAGCAGATCCTCCCAGTTAAAGACATCTGAGAGCGAGGAGGGGCCAGATGGTGTGAGAGAGAGTGAAACTGGGCTGGGACATGAAGCTGAAGGTGGAGTGGGTATGTGGAAATATAACCGTATGAAATAAAAGTGTTGAGAGAGGTGAACTCAAAGGGTGTGGTACAGTGTGAGTGGGAAAAAAATAATATATGAATATGTGATGAATATATGAGCCCGACATTCCTGTGAATCACTGTTGATTTTTAAGATGGGTGAGATCTTGAATGTTCACAGTATTTTTGCAATAAATTTGTCAGCGATTAAGCAACATCATGAACATTACAATGATTTTAATGTACTTTTGATTTGCCCATGAAGTTTCCTAACAAAAGTTGTCATTAGACTAGTTTAACAATTCTGCTTTGTCTTGTGACTATGATGACTAGCGTTAACTGAAACAGTCTGATCAGGTGAACTATGATTAATTACTGAATTAAACATTCTCAGCTGTAATTGGTTAAAACGGCTTTTGGTGAAATAAATTGTGTTTAAATATGAGATATAAATTGAATGAGACCAAAAATATGGAGATATATTTTCTTAGCTATGTCGTCCAGCTGTGCTTCTGGGTATTACCAGTTTATATTAAATAAGTAAATAAATAAATAATAATAATAAAAAAATAACAAACCACCTACTGGAAAACTGTCTATTTAATCTCCACAATCTGAGATGCTACGTAAATGCATTAATCTTTAATGGCTGGATGAAAATGGGTCAATAAATTGTTTTAATGAAGTTTTAAAAATAGATATTGAAAGTGTAAATGGATAATTGCAATGGAAATATATTAAGTGTAGGAGATACTGACACTCTTTTAACCTTCATCCCTTTGTAAATGATAATGAGGAGCGTTGTGGAGATGTTTACTCGATCATGGTCAGGACAAAGTCCACAACCTCATGCTGACAAGACAGGTTAAACATGACCCTGAGCAAGGCAGAGCTAGGTCAGTAAAACATCTATAAAAACCCTGGTCAAAGAACAACAGGACACAAAAAAAAAATAAATATAGAAACACTACCGTTTAAATGTTTGGGGTCTGTATGATTCTTTTAAATGTTTTTGTAAAAATAAAGTCTCTTATTTTATCAAAAACACAGTAAAATAGTAATGTTCTGAATATTATTGCAATTTAAAATAAGTGTTTTCTATTTGAATATATTTTAAAATGTAATTTATTCCTGTGATTGCAAAGCTAAATTTTCAGCATCATTACTCAAGTATCAGTGCCACATGATCCTTCAGAAATCATTCCAATATGCTGATGAATCAAGAAACATTTATTATCAATGTTGATTGCCAAATGTCAAATTATCAATGTTATTATCAAAACTGTTGTGATGCTTAATATTTTTGTGGAAACCATGATACATTTTTTCAGGATTCCTCAATTAATATAGAAAGATTAAAAGAACAGCATTTATTTAAAATAGAAATCCTCTGTAACATTATAAATGTCACAAAATAAAATAAAATAAAATAAAAATCTCCCTGAGATAAAATGCACTTTTACAACATGACATTTTGCATGTATTTGTTAACAACATAAGGGTTGTCAGATCCAAAACATGCCCTAGACCCTACTTTCCTAAAATATTCCACTGAGTCTATGTTAGTATAAACCAAAATAAACAAGACAAAGCAAAGACAGCATCATCTTTTGGCATCTGGACAGGAATAAAAATAAACCATGTCACTACTGATATGTTAAATCTGATAAATTGAAACGGTCACAAAAGATCAAACTATATTTAAGCACAATAGCGTTTAACCCCCTCCCATTTATGAACAAAACCAGCATTCATCATTCGGGAGTCATGCGTAGCATCATTCATACACCCATGCACAACACAGTTTCCGTGGCAACCGGACACGTACTATGGCGGTGCTCCAGATCCACTTTGAGGATGTCAGACTCGAGGCATTGAAACGCTCTGAAACAAACAGGACTGTGTGCCTTCAGGTCTAATCTCAGTACGGTACACACTGAACCCACCACAACAACTGTTTGAAAGTGTTTCTAGGTTGGGAGCATTCCTGCGTTTGCTATCGTCACTCACATCACGGTGACATTCACCTACATTTTCCAACTACATTGGAAAAATAAATGTATCGGATGAAGCTCTTCAGACTTCAAGGAAGTTCCATTCAAAAAAAAATAAACAGGAAGTTCTCAAAATATAAATGGCACATCTATTTTTTTGGTTGCTAGGAAGACTGAGATTTTATTTACTAGCGGGTTGTTTTGACCCAGACAGCATGTCATTCTGTAATGTTTGTTGGAGTAAGTACAGATGGAGGTCTCTCATGATATGAGGAAGAGAGAAAGACTGAGAGGTTTTTAGGTCTACAGGTTATTGAGGAAATTTCAAGGGGGTTTGCACTCAATGGGATCTCATCTATAAGGGTTCTGGAGCATGAACATATGTGGACCAGATGTCTGGGAAATGCTGAATGCATGCTGCAAGAGGAGGAGGGATCCAGCCACAAATTCACTACACTCGGGAGCCAAAAGTGGTTCCCTTGCTCGTACACATTCTTTCGCTCTCATTCCTCCACTGCCTCTTATTCCTTCCATTTCCCTTCCAACAGAACAAAGCTTGCTGTTAACCTTTGACTTACTGTCAATGTATGCACTCTCCATTATCATTTGTTCTGTAACTGATAATGCAGGAACAGCTGCTTATGCCAAACGGTGTAGTACATATTACACATTAGTCGGTGAGTTAATTTTTTGCACAATTATTATAATGAAATTTTACAATAAAATGTTACAACAAAATTAGTTGTTTACTAAGGAATTAGCCAATAGCAAAACAACTGCCAGGTAAAGACATGAGGGAAAGATGAATAATAATATTAAAAATAATAATAACAATAGGAAAAAAAACAATAAAAGAAATAGAAAAAATAAGAAAAAGAAATAAAAATTAAAAATCAATAATAATAATAAAAATAATAATAATAATAATAATAATAATAATAATAATAATAATAATAATGAAAAAAAAACAATTAAAGAAATAAGAAAAATTAAGAAAAAGAAATAAAATTCATAAGCAAGAGCAAAACAACTGCCAGGTAAAGACATGAAGCGAAAAAATTATAATAATAATAAAAATACTAATAAATAATGGAAAAAAAACAATAAAAAGAAATTTAAAAAATAAAATTCATAGTCGAGAGCAAAACAACTGCCAGGTAAAGACATGAGGGAAAATAATAATAATAATAATAATAATAATAATAATAATAAAAAAAAACAATAAAAGAAATGTAAAAAAAAAAAAAAAAAAAAGAAATAAAACTCATAGCCGAGAGCAAAACAACTGCCAGGTAAAGACATAAGGGAAAATATGAATAATAATAGCAATAATAATAATAATAATAATAATAATAATAAAAAAACAATAAAAGAAATAAGAAAATATAAGAAAAAGAAATAAAATTCATAGCCAAGATCAAAACAACTGCCAGGTAAGGACATAAGGGGAAAAAATGAATAATAGCAATGAAAAAAAATAAATACAATAAAAGGAATAAAAAAAAAAAAAAGAAGAAGAAATAAAATTCATAGCCGAGACCAAAACAACTGCCAGGTAAGGACATAAGGGGAAAAAATGAATAATAGCAATGAAAAAAAATAAATACAATAAAAGGAATAAAAAAAAAAAAAAGAAGAAATAAAATTCATAGCCGAGACCAAAACAACTGCCAAGTAAAGACATGAGGGAAAACATGAATAGTAATAGTAATAATAATAATAATAATAATAATAATAATAATAATAATAACAATAATAATAATAACAACAACAACAACAACAACAACAACAATAATAATAATAGGAAAAAAAAACAATAAAAAAACTAGAAAAAATAAAACAAAATAAGATTAATCAGACTAATTTCAGGTTCATTCTAAGTCATCTAAAAGTTTTAATGTTTCAGATGTCAAAGAAGTCTGTCTGAATGTTTTTGGTTGTAATGGCGGTGCTTTAAAAGTGATAAAAACATCAAAAAAGTAAAAATTGATCTCACTTTACCAAACTGACTAGTTGATTGAAATTTCTCTTCTTTGTAGGGACTGCATCACATTCCACTAAGCTGCACAAAAAATGTAGAGGGACATTTATTTTTCTACACAAAAATTTCTTCAGTTTTAAATTATATACTGAAATCACCATCAAAACTTGCTATATTAATCTTTTTTTTTTTTTTTTTTTTTTTAACAGACAACCACCTTGAGAATGTCAGGTATGTGTGGGCTGTTTTCTTACAACAATTGACTTGTTTACCATTTATGTTACTGACAGCTTTATCCAGAGTACAGCAGCTTGAACCAGTCAGGGAAAGCTGCAGGTTTAACATAGCAGAGCTGGATTATCAGGTTCTACAGAAAATGCAGGGAGCTGTAATTGAGTTTCCTGGCAGGGAACCACTCAACTGCATCACTTTAGCGATTGAGTAAAAACTGTCAGTGAGCAAACACAATCACCTCAGGCTTCTGTGTTTAGGTGAACGAACAATCACCCTTGCCAGATTCTAGCCAAACCATGGAACTCCTCCATTGTTTTGTATTTTTCCACTGATTCCACATCAACATGCATTGTATGAATGAGTGCTAATACAAAAATGATCACATCAGCCTCCTCTGAGGCTTGAAGGATTTAATTAGCAAACTCAATTGTGCTAAATGAATGGGGAATGAGAGACATTTGCTCTCTGAAACACAGTTTCTGAGAAACTGATTTAAAGGAGGGTTGTGGCGGTCCAAATGCCAAAAATGTTATTGGGTTAGTGTGATGCTTTCCACAGAACCACCTCTGGAAACTTCAGCATTCGCAAAAGTGACAGCCAAGCAGTACAACCCACAAGTCAACCAAACCATTAAGTTGTCACTTCTTACTGTATTGGTATATGACAACACAGCTGGGTTGATAGTAGGCCTCACCATCAGGGTTTTTCCACCACAAATGAATGACTATTTATGCAGCAAGTGTTTCTATACATGGACTTCCTCTTTACCTCAAATCAGACTTGTTTTTATGTATACTACCTTTTAAAGGGATGGTTCACCCAAAAATGAAAATTCTGTCATTAATTACTCACCCTCACGTCGTTCCAAACCCGTAAGACCTTCGTTCATCTTCAGAACACAAATTAAGATATTTTTGATCAAATTCAAGAGCTTTCTGACCCTGCATAGACAGCAAGCATACTACCACGGTCAAGGCACAGAAACATAGTAAAGACATTGTTAAAATGGTCCATTTGACATCAGTGGTTTGACCGTAATTTTATGACACTACAAGAATACTTTTTGTGTGCAAAAATCAAAAATATCTTAACTTGTGTTCCGAAGACGAATGAAGGTCTTACAGGTTTGGAACGACATGAGGGTGAGTAATTAATGAGAGAATTTTCATTTTTGGGTCAACTAACCCTTTAAAAGTTTGGGGTATGTGAGACTCTTTTTTTTGTTTGTTTTTTTTTTGCAAAGTGTTTTTTATTTTCTTTATTTAGTAAGATTTTTGTTTTGAAAGAAATTAATACTTTCATTCAAGGATCAATCAAGGATACTTCAAATTGATCAAAAGTGACAGTAAATACATTTATTATATTCCAAAAGTACTAATCAGCACAACTGTTAAACACTGATAACTATAATAAATGTTTCTTGAGCATCAAATCAGCAAATTAAATTGATTTCTGAAGGTTCATGTTACACTGAAGACTGGCGTAATGGCTGCTGAAAATTCAGCTTTCACAATGAATTACATTTTAAAATATATTTAAATATTTTGAATTGTAATAATATTTCACAATAGTACTGTTTTCAAGGTATTTATGATAAAATAAAGGTGCCTTGGTGAGCATATGAGATTTCTTTCAAAAACATTTATAAATAAATCTTACAGATTAAAGGGATACTCCACCCCAAAATTAAAATTGTCATTAATCACTTACTCCCATGTCGTTCCAAACCTGTGAAAGCAGGGATGCGCTGTTTGCGTTCAAATCAAAGCGTAAATATGCGTAGAAAACGTATCCTTGTGTTGTGGCTGACACAGAAGAGTGTACGCATTTTGTGTCCAGTGGATGCTCTCCAAAATGGCGCTACGGTGATGTTACAGTGCCGAATAAAGTTGTTATTTTTGTTTTATTTCCATACAAAAAGTATTCTTGTCGCTTCATAACATTCAGATTGAACCACTGATGGCAGATGGAGTATTCTGACAATGCTTTTCATACTTTTCTGGACCTTGACAGTGTAATTTACTTGGCAGTCAATGGGACAGTCACAAGCCTCCTAAAATATCTTAAATATTTTATTGACCATGTTCCGAGGACGAACAAAGCTTTTACGGGTTTGGAACGACATGGGGGTAAGTGATTAATGACAAAATTTTCATTTTGGGGTGGAGTATCCCTTTAAGAACTTTTTAAAAGGCAGCATGTATAATTAACGCATTAAATGTGAATGGAAAACTACATGTAGTCTGGATAGGGAGTGGCAAGACGCCCACACCCATCTTGATCACATGATCTAAAGCTCCAATGATCTTTTAATTCCAAACAAAGGGCTTTCCACAGACTGCCCAATTGCCTACACAAACAATTCACCTGTAGACATTTTGATTTCTTGGAAAAGAAAACATCATAATGGCATTTTTGGTGTGGCATGACAGACGTACAGTCCAACCTGATCCAACAACAAAAAGGCATTCATTTGTTGACAGGCTGCATTCCGCTCAAACTGAGCACATCTAAAACAAAGCTTATTTTTACAGTTTGGCTCATGAAGTAAACAGTGGGGAAGAACGGGATGGGGTGGATATGAGAGGGTCTGACAGTTTCACAGTGCCATTAAGAATCTGGCAGCATGTTCCCTCCAGCCACTTCACTGAATGAGATCTCAAAAAAGAGGGAACAGCAACAACAGAACCACAGAATGAAGCTGGCTACTTTACCAAGTGGTGACGCCACAGAACCCCAAAAGAACTGAACTCAATGCATTTCAACAGAGCAGGATACACTAGCTGTGATAATACTGAGTTAATGCAAATGATTTGTTCAAAAGACCTCGCTATTGACTTGTTTATTTTATGTATTTAATCTATTTATGCAGTTTAACCTGTGTTACCTCTGTTGACCTTATCACCACACCTTTTTCCAAAAATATGTCTAACCACAAACATGTCAAAGAAAAAGTGGTCAGACAAGTTGGAATAGACTTGAATACACTGAAAAGGCGACGAATCAGGTCTTTGTAGTTGTATTAGACTGATGAGTGATACAGAAACCACTTTTGGAATGATGTTACTGTTTACCATCACAATCTCCTCCACAACTAGCCAGTGGCTTTCTTTTAATTCTTATTATTCATTGTACTATTATTTTATGATGTTATATACACACATATTTTATATATATATATATATATATATATATATATATATATATATATATATATATATATATATATGAAAATTAAGCACAATAACCATTCAAATTCTTATTTTCACAATGCAAAAAGTAGTAGAAATTAATCAGGAAAAATCACTATCTATCTATTATAGTATTAGAATAATGAAAATACATATTGATATTGATATTAACAACAACAACAACAAAAAAAATCAAACAGGACAAACGCCTGGAACCATTACAAATGAGAATTTGGAGGAAAATGTGCTTAATTGTTAAAAGAAAAACTTAATGGTCCTAAAAATAGCCTTTAAATTTGGGCATGTTTCATGATTTATCCATATAGCAGTAAAGTCAGTGGGTTTTAATCATTTGTATTTATCTTGCTTTGTGCCTACTCACCACTACATGGTGGAAAAGAAGTTCCCATGAATGACTCATCTTCTGGTTGATAACCATATCAAAGAAGTCATATATAAAGTACCCTGAAACACAAAAATGCATATTAACACTATATTTGTCCATCAGTGGATCATTCAACAGGTTTTTCAAGCAACAGATCCCATGACAACAATTGTGTTGGTTACCAAGATGTCATTTCCAGAGAGCTATTTATAGCCATCTCCCAATTTGAGGGTCTCCATGGAGACTGCATTTTAGAGCAGATCAACAGCAAATGAAGCTCAATATTGGAGACCTCATTAACATAAATGTACCGATTAGCATTTTCAATATACACACCCGTTTCCAGATTCCATTTGTTTAGTTCACATTACACTAATAGCAGTGTTCATTTTCTGAAAAAAAGCCTTAACATCTCAGAATGAACAGATATTTTACTGAAAAAAGAAAATATTTCCTGTGTAAGATGAATGTATGAACTCAGTCCTTCATGTTTTGTCTGTTGAGGCATATTAGAAACAAGTTTAGCTCAGACTTCCAAGCAAGACCTTAAAAAGCCACAATTTTAAGAGATGCTGAGTTATAAATTGGCAGATGTGAAAGTCAAACCCATGTGCCTTGCAGTTAACTTTTTATGTGCATGTATTATGCAGAGATAACAGTAGTACTGAAACACATTTTCTGTAAAAACAAAAAACAAAAAAACAAACGCTATAAATTGTAAAAAAGTATAAAAATTAAAAGTAAAGGCCCATTCATAAAAAGTCATGTGACTTGGGGGTAGCACTCGTGCCTGGGACGGATCATAAAGCCAGCCATTCATTCTGCAGATATAGTTAACATTTCTGCCAAATGCATGTTTGCTCCAAGTATTTAAAATATCTCTGGTATTTGGCATTTTGAATAGGAATTATCTACTTTTTGGTTGAAATAAACTTTGCAGTCAACTGTGCAACACTTAAGAGTGATGCAAAATAATAGCACATAACACAAATAACAGCTAATAATCCAAGAGGAATGACATGCAGATGATTTCTGTGATGCTGGATGTGGTAAGTTTCATATCACAGTCTTATTACTGCAATGCAAGAAAAAAAATTATTACTGTAATGCAAAGAAAATAATATATTATTTTAATTTTAAAGTATTTATTCATGGTATTACGGTCATACATTTAACCCTTGTGCTGTGCTGAAAATCCTTTGACTAATTTGATGTTCCCAGTCAAAAATTTCTTGTACAGTAAATCTGTCATTATGCTATATTATCACAAAATATTGGGTTCAGTCTGTTTGTCAGGTTTTCTATTCCTTTTTGTTACTGATTGGTAGTAGGTCTCACTCATCTGAGTTCATGCACCTCAGTTTTTAATGGAAAAAAAGCATTATTTGTGAATAATAATGTGGCAATGTTCACTCAAAAATTGAGATGCATAAGCTCAGAATCAATGAGGCCTGTGATTAATCAGTTCCAAAAAAAAACAAAAAACAAAACCTGTGCGAATTTATGCAGGTTTAAATTGAAAAAAAATTTGTGAATTAGAATACTATGAGACTCACCATTGATAATAACAAAAACAAAGAAAAAAAGAAAGAAAAAAGAAAAACATCTAGACACAATAGAGTAAAATAAGCTCAGCAAAATAAGCTTAACTGTCAAAAAAAAAAAAAAAAAAAAAATGCCACAAAGCAAAAAATTGTCCAAAAATAGCCTTCATTTGGGTTTAAAATATTATCTGGAAGTGACTTTTTGTTCGATTTCCCAATCTATCAGTAAGGTTAGGGTCACCTGTCAAGTCTAACCCAGTTACATCCAATTACTGAGTAGGCACTGTTGCACATGACAGGGGAGTGCGTTTTTAACACACGGGCATCAGTGTCTACACACCCGCTCTCTGAAGAAACCACACCGTAAAACGCTTTTATAATAAAGCTTTATACTCACCTATTGATACAGAAACCAAGGCGTGAGAGAAAACGGAGTATGTTTCTATCAAATCCTCAGCCATCTGGGGATGTATGCAAAAACTACAAACACAGACGTTTTATAATCAGAGAATGGCGTTTAAAATGAAAATACACCACATTTGTGAAAGATGCTTGGTAGTACATTAACTTAAACCACAAATGTTCAAATCTTCAAGTGACATGAACCACTGGGGTAAACGTGTCGTCTGTGCGCAGATTATCAAACACTCATATCTGTTCAACTACATCTGCTAAACATAAAGAGGCAGCTGAGAAGATCTTACTCTTGGATACAGTTCTCAAGCGTCTGATAGAGGCATCAAACAGACGGTGCATACAGGAATATATGGGTGTGTAATGTAGTCTCCGTGCACATGTGGGAGAATTCTGACACTCACCAAAGCACGGACCACACTCCAGTTAGGAGGCTGTGCACGAAAGACGTGGAGATGTTTTTCCATTTCCAAATGTTCCTCTGAGCTGTCTCGGGGACGGGAAGTTTGCCGATTCCATAGTTTACTAATGTGAAAAAGCCTACCGAAGATCCAGTGGTCAAAATCACTGAATTCAACTCCATATTTTGAGAGCGCTTTAGTCTTCTTGTCACTACCCGAATTTCTTGCGCGCGTCTAGACCTCGACCCGTTACGTTTTATCTGTTATTTAATCAAATGCATCCCGGTTGTTTGTATTTATTTCATTTTCACTTTCCGTAATCCAAACATATACGACTGTTGGTAGAGTCCTTGTATAATTCAAGATTTCTCGATTATTCTTTCTTTGTTAATAAAAACAAAACAAAGGTTTTTGTTTCAGCGCTCAGGTTGTTCAGTCTGATGTAAAGCTAAGAAGACACTGGTGGCTCAATTACATAGTAGCTCATGTGTTCGTTACAAATCCTGATGCTTGTGTAACTTTTTAGCTTTTACGATAACCAAACAAGAGAACCCCCGCCCAATCATCGTGAGGCGCGGTTGAGCAAATGAGCGACTCGGGCGTGTGTTTGCTTTCGTCTATGACCCGCCCCGTGTGTCAAAGTTGAATTATGGGAGAGGTAGTATAAACAGGGATTTCGAAAGAAGGAAAAAAATAGCTGGTGTCCTTGGTTGACGGGCGCTCAGATTTTGTTTTTGATGTGCCATTGAGCCTCTTCATTATTTCATCTATCTTAAATAAAATTAAATCAAATTATATTTATCATTATTTTACATGACTTTAAATTGTTACATATTCAACATAATAATAATAATACATATATTTTACACCAATAAATTTCCGCTGAAAAGTTATGTTTATTTATTGTTTTTCATTTAATAAATCGTTGCTGAAGACATCGAGTTCGCAGCTGATTGGTTCGTGTTAGTCGGTCAATATTTCAGTAATAATAAACATTTTCAGTAATGTTTAAAATGTCTTTTCCACCAGAAATTGATTTAATATGAGGTGGACATGGAATTTCATAATTGGTATGTGATGCGTATCATGTGTTCACTTTTGGACACAGTGGAAAAATTAAACTGCTGAGTCTGAAATGTGTGTTTTAATGGAGTTTGATTTCTGAAAGTCACAGATGGATCTGTCGTCTAACCGGTGGCGTCGAGTGACATCTTGTGGTTCTCTTTATGTAAGATATGTTGTAGCCATTGCACAATTTTTCAGTAACATAGCCTATTGCAATATCACAATCTGAATACAGAGTCAATGAGTCAAAGGGAAAGTTCAAAATTTTAATCTTTTAATTTTAATTAAAATTCTTTAAGAATTTACTTACTCTCTAAACCTGTATGATATTTCGAGAAATGTCAATTTTTTTTTTTTTTTGGTTACCAACCTTCTTCAAAATATTTTATTTTGCGTTCTGTATGGTTTGGAACGACGCGAGGGTAAAAATGCATCACATAAAAATTGTATACCGAACTTATTTTATTAGACAAATCTTACTAGTCACTGAAAGAGTCCTTAATTAACAGTTATTAACGTTACTACTACATGCTACACTATTGAATTAAATGGATTTTAAATACATTGTAATACCCCTATTACGCACGCCTAATAAATATTAGAAATTGTGAATTAGATAATGGGAAAAAGGATACCTCTCTCTTTCTCTCTCTTAATATCATTATAAATAATTAATAGCAATCTTCAAACACTTATTTGTT
The DNA here is from genome assembly GCA_039654775.1 of Spinibarbus caldwelli. NCBI lineage: Eukaryota > Metazoa > Chordata > Actinopteri > Cypriniformes > Cyprinidae > Spinibarbus > Spinibarbus caldwelli. The sequence goes on along the minus strand of CM077253.1, from coordinate 13,103,390 downwards.
TTCATAACTACACACATATTGTTCTTAATGCACGGCAGAAACAGAAAACAGAAGTTAGATTACAGAAGTGGCTCATTGCTAGTTTTACTCACACATTTTAATGTCACCGCCACGTGCGCTGATTGGCTGACAGCTTCGCCGCTGCTGTGTCATGATGAGGTGTCAGCGATTTAACTAGTTTATTCTGAAGGGACTGTAATGAAACGGACAGGTAGCAGTTTGCGAACCTGAGAATATCGTCTAGACAGGTAAGAAATGAGGAAAATGACAAAGTACGCGAGGACGACGCGAGATACTAGCAACATTAGCTTATAGTGCAAATATATGTATCGTGTTGTCTTGTGTTAAAAGTCATTTCAGCTCAGGGTGTGTTTCAGTATTCTGCGAAGCAATTGGCAGCTGGCAATGCGCTTTCCTTATGAAAAATGAATAAATACTCCTTCTCTTGTACAGTCTCTTGTGTTGCAATGATGTCCCGCGCAGTTTTCACTAGTAATGCACATTGTTTTACAGATGAGCGGTGAATACTGCGCTCTTGAACTCCACTTTCATCCTTGAAGATAAACAGCAGAAGTTGATTGAACAGAGGTGCTTTGCTGTATAAAGGTAGTACACGGACTGATGTTTGAAATGCACCTGTTGGACAGTGACAACTTTTACATTCTCGGGTACTAATTAACTGGTATTTCTTTAAAAGAAAAAAAAAAATAGCAACAATGGAAACAAAGCAGTGTGCTGAGATCACGGAGATGGTGTGTTTAGAGTCGGATTTGCAGGATGGACAGTAAGTATTTTTGTTTTGCAAAGGAAAAAAAAGAACTTAACACTTGTATGCTTGTATTAATTTTATCTAATTAATAAAATAATTAAATGAAAAATAATAATACTGTTTGTTTTTTAATATGGCACCATGTCACCTTTGTCCTACAGAATGAAAGAGGTTGAGGTGGACCAGAATAAAATCCTGTTGGTGCGCAATAATGGAGAATTTACTGCTGTGGGTGGTCTGTGCACTCATTATGGCGCCCCACTTGTCAAAGGTAGAGTATAGTCTTATAATCACTCAGTCTGACACAAATATTATATATAATAAATAACCCTGCCCTATGTTTACTTAGCACTGTAAGTACAATGAAAGCACGTTTTGTTTCTTCAATTCATCATTCTGTGTCCTTCACCTTTGTCATTCTTATGAACTATCGGGTTACATTGCCTTTATTTTTTTAAGTCAACAGTGGCATTGTGTTTCTAACGATCATAAAAACAGTGCTATGCTTGTAGGTGCGTTGGTTGGAGATCGAGTTCGTTGCCCATTTCATGGGGCGTGTTTCAATACTAAAACTGGAGATATTGAAGAATTTCCTGGACTGGATTGTCTGCCTAAATACAAAGTATGATTAAAAACTACAGGATTGAATACACTTTTACAAAAATAAAGGTTTTTATTGACATTGATGGTTCCATAAAGAACTTTTAACATCCATAGAATTTTTCTATTGTACAAAAGGTTCTTTGTAGTAGAAAAGGTCTCTTCAGATTATTAAAATGTTCTTCACACTAAGAAAAATAATGGTTCATTTAAAAAAATTGCTTACTGAAAGTTTCTTTTATGGGGAACCAAACATAGTTTGTCTATGGCACTACTGCAAAAACCAGCTTTTGGAACATTTATTTTTAAAGCTGTATTGTAACGTCACTTAAGAAATCAAAACTTTTTTTTCATATACATATTACAATTTTTATTGTATTTCATTTCCCATTTATTAAGAATGAAACCATTATACATTTTTTTATGTTTATCTATTTGTCCTGTTCTGTTAAGGTCAAAGTTGAGGGCAGTAAAGTTTATGTGACCACTGATAAAAAGGTTAGTCTCATACCATTACAATTTTATTTTATGGTTCAGTACATGATTATTTGCTTTTTTCATTAATTGTTTTTTTTTTTTTTTCCCAGAAACTGAAGAAGCGAGTTAAGAAAATGAGCGGTAGAGTGCCTGGAGTCAGTCACACAGTTGTTCTGATTGGAGGAGGTGAGGTATAGATACATTATTAGGACAAAACTTTATATATTAAATGCCTGTTTCACTGAAGTATACCTTTTACCTCATTCTTTGATGTTCATCACCCCCTAGAGGGTTTTGCGGTGTATTGCATGGGGTCAGCAAATTCATAAAAATGCATTGTTAATTTAAAACAAGTTCAGCTGAAGTTCAGCTAAATGTGTCATTGTCCCTCCCACATTTAAATGTATTAAATAAAATTTAAATGCAATGTTCAAGTCTATCCACCATGGCCTAAGTAAATTAGTAGGCCTCTAGTTTGTCATGGTAGGCAATGCTACATTTGTGTGTGTTGGTGTTTTACAGGTCCAGCTTCACTGCAGTGTGCAGAAACCCTTCGTCAGAATGATTATGGAGGGAGAATTATAATGGTCACCAAAGATGAGCAGCTGCCTCTGGATAAGACCAAGCTTAGCAAGGTTGTTATCCATGGGCCGTTGATGAAACAAATTTGAATTTGATGAAACCAGATTATAAGATTTTAATGGCTCCCCATCATCTTATTGAATTTACAAACCAGTGTAGTTTCTTGTTTACTGTTAATGAAGCTGTGATGTGATTATGGACCCCTCTAGGTAATGAACATTGAAATTGAGAAGGTGCTTTTGCGACAGAATGATTTCCTTCAAGAGCATGGAATTGAAGTGTGGACTAAAAAAGAGGTGAGTTTCTTTTATATCTTTCATTTATTTTCCTGGGATCACATGCATTGTATCACATGCATTAACAATAATTTGTCGCTCAAAGGTAAAATCTGTTGACACAGAGGCCAAAACCCTGACTTTCAAGGATGGCACTAGCCAACACTATGACCAGCTCCTCATTTCTACAGGTGGCAGGTTAGATCATAGTTTGTTTTTAGATAATAGTCTCAAAAAAAGCTTAGCACCATATGTAATGATAGACATATGGACCTTTTATCTGGATGAAGCATCCAATGGTAAATTATGTACGTTTGTCTTTAGGGCGAGGCCTCTGCAGTGTCCTGGTGCTGAACTTGAAAATGTGAAATTGCTGGAGAGCTATAAGGATGCCACAGAAATTCATCAAATGAGTGCTGGCAACAAGGCCATCATCGTTGGAACTTCATTCATAGGTATACAGAAAACAAATGGAAAGTAGTATTCTTTCATGAGCATTATTACAAATTATGACATTCAGCTATCAATTGTCAGGAATGGAGGCAGCAGCTTATCTGTCTGACAAGGCGGCCAGCGTCGCTGTTATTGGCAGCAGTAAGTTTCCTTTCCAGTCATCACTGGGTCCAGATATCGGAAAAATGACAATGCAGGTCAGTGAACATTGTGATATTTTCTTAGTTTTTGGTTTACTGCTATACATCGCATGTAATTAATCTCCTGTAAAAGATGCTGGAAGAGAAAAACGTGAAGTTCTATACAAGTAATGGTGTGGCTGAAATCCGGGGTGAAAACGGAAAGGTAAGAAGCAGCGCATTATTAAACAATCAATCATAGAGCTGATGTCAGTGCACCATAAACAACATATCTAACACAATTGTTTAGGTTAAGGAAGTTGTTCTGAAAAATGGTGAAGTCCTTCCAGCGGATATTGTAATTGTGGGCATTGGTATGTACAAAAACAATTTTGTTCTTGTCACTGAATCAAAGATATTCATTTCTAACAGTTTTATCTATATTTCTTTCAAAGGTGTCATTCCCAACTCTGATTTCCTTAAGGAAACATCTGTGGAAATTGATTCACGCAATGCTGTTGTTGTTGACAAGGTAACAGCCTTCATATCACATAAAGTAAACACTTTAATTATTAAATATAGCAGTTTTTATGACAGCTGTGTTTTGCAGTTCATGAAAACCAACATTCCTGATGTCTTTGCTGCTGGAGATGTGGTGTCCTTTCCACTTCCTTTGGTTGGCCATAAGAGAGTAAATATTGGACACTGGCAATTGGCGCAAGCTCATGGTACCATGTGTTATAATAATAAGAGTCTGAATGTTCAAAAATACAAAAGTTTGGAGTCAGTAAGATTTTTTAAAAAATAAATTTTTTCAATACAAAGCAATTCAGCAAGGACGCATTAATTGGTCAAGACTGTTACGGAAAAATTCTGCTGTTCTTTCTATTTATCAAAGATTCCTTTAGTGAACAGCAGTTTATGTGGTAATGTGTAAAATATGTGGTCGTGGTCCTCCACAGGAAGAATCGCAGGGTTAAGTATGCTGAATCAACAGGTTGCGATAAATACTGTGCCATATTTCTGGACCATGCTGTTGGGAAAAAGTATCCGATATACAGGTGAACATTCCAAGATAAATCTCCCTTCTCTGAGCAAATATTATATTATTATTATATAATATTTTAATAAAACCATTTTAACTTGTCATCTATTTTAATTCTAATAGGCTATGGAGAAGGATACACTGACATTGTTTTCAAAGGAAGCACAGAGGAAAGAAAATTCTTGGCATTTTATATCAAGTAAGCTAATAGTTTATGAAGAAACTTTAAAAGTTCATCAAATGGTTTATATCTTCAAATAGGATCTCTCTTTGTTCAACACTTTTTATATCATAATCCAGAGATGAAGAGGTTGTTGCAGCTGCCAGCTTGAACTTTGACCCTGTTGTCGCAAGGTTGGCGGAAATGTTATTGATGGGCAAGAGGATCACTAAGGCTCAAGCACGGTGAGTATCAATAAGTTACAAACCCTCAACTCATTTTATCCATAATCCAGAACTATGAATTCAAAAGCTATTATTAAATGTATTTGCATGCATTTCAAAAGTGAAGCCTGTTTGGAGGATATAATACAGGATTTTGTTCTGTTCTCACAGATCTGATGACCTCAGGTGGTTGCAGCTCCCATGAAAGTGCTTTGGCAACACTTAACTCAATGACTGTATTGATTACAGATTGTCCATCTGTCATTATATTTGACTGACTGACCTATATCTTATCTTCAGTCACAAAGACAGATTGATGCTGCGTTTTATCTTCCATATAAGCTTTTTCCACATAAATGTTGTTTTTTCCTGGAAGGAATAAACAGTTGTCATGCAGTTATTCTTAGAAACAGCTGAAGACCAGCTGCAACACTTGGATGTCATCAATGACTAAATAATGTGTGATAAGCATTTGTGTCAGCAGGAAATTATTTCTTCTTCAATGCATAGAGAGAGAGAGATTTATGAAATCAAAATATGCATTGAAGAAGAAATAATATAATAGTCTGGAGTGATTTTCATTTTTTTCTATAATTTCTATACTCTATATTCTATATATCTGATAAGTTTACTTGGATATGTAATATTAAAGTATAGAGAAAGTAATATATTTTATTGCTTATTGACACAAATGCTTAACACACACACCACACACATGTGTAATGCACACTGAGCAAATAATTAAAAGCAGATTATTTGTTCTTTGATGTCAAGTCAAAGTTGATTTTATTGGTGATACACTGCAACATAAAAATAGACAGAGAATAGATTTTTAAGGTGGCCAGACAACACCATAAGGATTTACATCTACTGAGGTGTCACAATTGGTGTGTTTTTTATAACACACTTAAGTACCAGTGTTGCCCTAGTTACTCAAAAAATTTAATATATTAGTCATACATTCCATGATGTATTTTATCAAAAGATATCACATAATTTCATATGAAAATGTTTTATTCTCTAAAAAGATTTTATACAATTTATATCAGGATAAGAGGGATTTCCATCCTCTGAATGTAAGCTTTTTCATATTCCAAGCTTGCCTGCTGCTCTGGTGACTTCATGTGTTCATGAGTCCTGAAAATTATGAAAATAAATCTAGGAATTATTGAATTGTTGGACTTCAAATCAGTAGGGGTTGAGGCATCAAAAGTAACTAAGTAACGAGCTGTTTTATGGATAGTAACTGTAATATTATTACTGAAATCTTATTAGTAATTAGTTACACTACTAGTTACTGCAAAAAGTAATTGTATTACTGTAACTAGTTACTAGTAACTAATTACTGCCCAACACTGTCAAGTACTAATATTGCTAAATAATAATAATAATAATAATGTCAACTCAACTTCATATATTTAATTATTGTATTCTACACTTTTTGTCTTTTATAATAGTTACATTTTTTATTAATTTCATAATTATTACATGTGGTCACCAAGACTTTTTGTTAAATAAAATTTAAATGATTACTCACAAATATACAAATTTGGGTAAAATAGTGCATTATGTTATTATGCTTATGTTATTGAAAGATTTGCTACTAAAATGATTATTGTGACATGATTACAGTGATATATAATATACTGCGTACTGTATAATACATGATGCACACATTATTGTGAGGACTGCAGTCTGGGGGCAGTGCTCGATGGTTAGTTCCCCGGATGAAGGCTGAGCGTGAATATGGCGCAGAGAGCACGAGCGGCGCGCTCGTGCGGGTTTCTGTGACTGATATACTCGCACTTAGCCCGCTGAAGCTAACTTTACGCACAAGAAACTTCGCCGACCCTATGAAGTTTATTTCTCAGCGGACACACTTCTCATTACAGGTAGGAGGTCTTTAAAGCGATTTGTATTACAAACGCGAGTTGTTTGTATGCCAGCGCAAGTTGTTTTTGTGTCAGCCTGTAGTTTCGGTGAGTTTGTTCGTCGTGCTAATTTAGCTAATTCTTCACAGCTAGCTGAGTAGCTTAGGCTACTCAGTGTCAAAACATTAATTTAAGTCATGAAAGATACTAACTATAAAGTTACTCTGTTTTTAATGGCATTTAAGTGTATTTGTGTTTTCAGGTTTCGACGAGAATGATTTACTGTACGTTAATTTGAAAATATTACCATTATTCCAGCCCATTTTTTCACTTAGACTGGGATCAGGGATAGATATGTGAGGTGCTCATGAATTGCTATCAGGAAAGGTCGAAATTAATCATTGTATAAGTGTTAGAATGCGCCTAAAGCTACTTAAAAGTTTGGCTAAAGTGTTCACGCATTGTTGGTGAATTTAATAGAGCATCCAGTGACAAAACACACCAAATAAGTAACACAAATGACTCAAATGAATTAGTCTCGCTGTTCTCTTCGAGCTTGTTAATTCCTCAAAATGTGGGAGCGATATTCAACGGGATTGATAAGTTGTGATGCTGACACTGTCCATACAGTAACTAAGCTATTTTTAGTTTGTTTTACATAAAATCTGATGATAAAGGTCACACTACCTTTATCAGCCAACAGTTCTTCTCTATGTATTTTAGTCGTGTAACGTTTAGTATCGATAGTTCTGAGTGGACAGTATGGTATGGTTGCACCTGTAGTATCGATTCTGGTTGATTCACTGTATGTATGGCATGAGAGAGTCGTAGTTTACATAATCTAACAGAGTAGCTTCCTCTTCAAAGTGGTGTAAAGCAATTGTTTAATCATTTAACAACATTTTCACGGTAGGTCAGCTTGTTTGACCTTAACTAAAGCATGACAGTTAAAAAAAAAGTTGCATGTGTTTTATGTTTTGTATCATAAGTGATACATCAGGAATTTATGGCTAATAGCTTAGAGAGAATATGGAGAGGGAGAGAAACTAATCAGATTTATTCAGAGGACAAAAATGAGAAAAATATGCATTTTAGTGCAGCTGCTGATACTGATATGGTCAAAAGGATAGATGAAATTCCAGTAGCTTGTAATGTAAATCAGTGAGATCTTCATAACTGTGGAGCAGGCAATTTGCATAAAATGCATGTACATATCAGTTGTGACTCTATATCTCCCAATAATTTGTCTTAGTAAGATAATGTATAAATGTTTAGTTTTATTATAAAGTTCAAAACGTATAATGCAAAGCAGTACAGTGATGGTTGAGAGATGATAAACGTTCCTCAAAAGCGTGATTTATCATATTTGATACTCACATTTTAATATGATTTTTGTGCAAAAATGTGATAATCAAGTAAACCTGAGCCACTTCAGTCCAGTAAGTGTTCGTCTTGAAATATAACTAATATAACTTTATAAGTACTTTATAGTACTTTATAGTTCTTTATAAATATCATTAAAGTTTTCACAGCAAAAAGATGGAGAAAAATAATATAAAAAGGTGATATAATTATCCTAAAACGCCTTTTACATGCTAAAAATGATCAACTATAAGACAACAGAAGGCGTGCAGTAGATTGTGTACAACAGGTTTTTCAGCAAAAGTTTTGATCGTGTCGATAATTTAGAGGCCTAACAAGTATGATAAAGTAGGCTTTATAGGATTAATTGTGCTCTTTCCTGACTAACTTCTAGCAGATGTCACTTTTAGTTTATCTGTGATCGTGTGTGCAACATGAAATATTGGAATGCTGCCTTTATCTTTGTGTTGATGAACTACTATAAAGAGTGATAAGATTCTCAAAAGTTACTCAATAAGGTGATGGAGTTGTCATTTAATATCTCTCGTACCTGTTCCTTGTTGGTTGTAGTTTCACTTTCTTTGTGCCTGTACTTCCAGCAGCTGTGGGTTTGTCAAGATATGTGCGCTACGAGGAGGTGTGATGGGAGATTCAGACAGGGGTGCAGTCTGTACCGGGCACTCCAAGCATTCCTTAAATACTTCAGTGCTGGACAGGGTCACTCATAATGTGCAATCTCCCATGCTACTGCTTACTTTAGCCTGGTATTTGACTTTGTCTTTCAAAGGCAGTGTTTAAATATGTCACTATTAATTCAGTTAGAGTTTTGTTTTGAGCAAATGTGTGATATTAAATGTTGCATTCTACTTATTTGGTATATTTGCAGTTTTAAACTTAATTTTGCACATTGTGTTGCTTCTGAATGACATTGACTTAAATCTGATTTTTTGAGAAATTTTTTATGAGAAGTGGCTGTATGAGACTGACCAATTTTTCAGTCTCTGTTTTCTACGTCTAGAGCTCTGATATGAATTTCAGGTCTGTTCCATGGAAATTTCTGGAGAACATTGCATTGTCACTAGAGATTGAAGAATATTGTTTTTTTGCAACCAATACTTATTGTTTTTCAATACCCAATTTTTGTTCTATTTCTACTATTTCAGTATTAAAAAAGTATTTGTTTTACTTTTTTGAAAGAAGTGTCTTATGCACATCAAGGATAAAAGTATTAATTTATTTCACTAAAAAGCTTCATTAGAGTATCAGGAAGCAACTAATAAAACACATCAGTTCCACAAGAGCTCATCTCACTTTGTTTGAGCTTTTATGCTGATGCTTTGTTTAGCTGTTGTTTCATAAGAGAATTTGTTGTTGTCATAAGTGATCATTTTGCACTTGTAGGAAGGCAACAGTATTATTTAATGTTTTAAAATTACAGCATTTTTGATGTGTTTAACACTGGCTTTGGTTTGTACGCCAGGGATAGGATGATGAAAGATACTGTAACTGAGTTGAGACTATCGGTTATTGTTGAAGCCTCAATGTAAGTTGTTTAGTAGTGCATTACCTAATTGCCCATCAGCTGCAAAGTGATGCCACTGTTGAACTTGCCTGTGTGTTTGTTGAGTCCCTGTACTGAACACTGTACTGTTGTCTTTGGTGAGATGATGTGCAATCCATTCCATCAGAAAGCCCTCTATCAAGCTTGGACCTGCAGTCAAGTGCACATAAAGACTTTGTGTATGTAGCACATGCAAAGCATTGTGGGATGTTATCACATTGGAGTCAGGCTGCTGCTTTTATAGTTGCACAAAGAGTGAATAACAAATAACAGTTGTTGGCCAACAAGAAAAGCGCTGTTGTTTTTGTTGCATTATGCTTGCATTACCTGGAATATTCAAAAGAATACTCAGTGTTTTGTTTCTAATGAATGGCATGAAACATAAAAATCTCCATCATGTCTATTCAAAGTGAGAACTATTACCTTCACTGAGACCACTAGTTATGTGGTTGCAAAACTCAATTGAGTGGGAAACTTTGTCTAAAAGAAGCAAAATTGCATTAGTTTTCTCTTCTTGTTTTAATCACAGCATTTCAGCGGACAGAAACGGCAGGCTCTGTAAACACTGGGTTGGTTTGATAAGAAGACCTCTAATGACAGTGTTACTAGTTCCAAGGTCAAGCTGTATTTGCAGTACTCTCTACTGGGCTTATAAAACCAATCACTGCAGGCCTGTTTCTGCTAAGCTAGCTTTATCCTACGAGTACGAACTTTTACCAAAAAATAGCAAACTATTTGAATTGTTTCACAAAGTATTTTGGACTGTTTTGAGGGGTCAGTATCCTTTCTTATTAAAAGCCAATCCGCAGAGACAGTCTTCCTGGCCAGGGCCCATCTCAGCAGCGTTGACCACAGAGACGTCTTTCTCACTGTTCACCAGTGCATAATGGTATGTGGCTGGAATGCCAGACTCAACCAGGAAGTGTTTGACTGTTCGAGTTCAACTGCTTTACACTTCTTAATGTCAGACACAAAGCCTGATTGATTAGTTTCTTAGCTCTCTTTTGTGAACATTTCAAACCTTTTGTAGGCTGATGACACCAATGGTCATAGAACAGGAAGTGTTCATGGGAAGGTGATTAATTTACACTGATTGTATGAGATGACACTGAGACTTACAAGTAAAGAATTGCATTTGTCTTTCTGTATGTGTGTGAAGCAGCTGTATAGTTGTAGATCTCTGCCAGAGCACCTGTTTCTGTCACTCATAGTTCATCCTCACCTGTTCCAAATAAACAATCTCACAGGTGCAAGTTAACAGCCTGAGTTTACTCTTCCTGTCTACCATGTAATATTAAGCTGTTTGAAATCGCTTCCTTTTTCCTTACTGAGTGATGGCCATTTATATTTTGCCAGCTCAGCATAATGCCAAGTATCTTTGAGCGCAGAGTGGGAGATAAATAAAGATCGTCACTTTAGCATCATAAGACACTGAGGACTGGTGTAATGGCTTTTGAAAATTTAGCTTTGAATCACAGGAATAAATTACATTTTAAAATATATTCAAAATGAAAATTGTTGTTTTAAAATGTAAAAAATATTTCACAATACTAATGTTTTTGTTGTTGCAGTTCTCTGCCTAATGGTTTTTAAAACATTATGAATGCATTAGGGCTGCAACTAACGATTATTTTGATGATAGATTAGTTGGCTGATTATTTTTTCGATTAATCGGATAAAAAAGCTTTTTATTTTATTGACAAAAACGCTTCCACATTCTGCCCAATGTCCTTCAAACAAACGTGCCAACTGAATGCTATGAAAACATACAGTGCTTAACAATTTATTAGACCACCTGTCATAATAAAGAGAAAACACAAATATTTTAGGAATCTGTCAAAGAGCTGTTTAAATCTAAAAATTTTATTGTCATTTATTGGGCAAATAACAAACTGAAACAACTAAATATTTATTCACATGATAAAAACTGGCCTCCTGCCTTTCATAACAGCATGCATTCTTGCTGGCATCGTTTAGGTACTTTTTGACTGTAATTGGGTATCTGAAAAAAATCTTTCATAGATAACAGCAATAATTACAGGTGCATTTCAGTAAATTAGAATGTCGTGGAAAAGTTAATTTATTTCAGTAATTCAACTCAAATTGTGAAACTCGTGTATTAAATAAATTCAATGCACACAGACTGAAGTAGTTTAAGTCTTTGGTTCTTTTAATTGTGATGATTTTGGCTCACATTTAACAAAAACCCACCAATTCACTATATCAACAAATTAGAATACTTCATAAGACCAATTAAAAAAAAAAACATTTTTAGTGAATTGTTGGCCTTCTGGAAAGTATGTTCATTTACTGTATATGTACTCAATACTTGGTAGGGGCTCCCTTTGCTTTAATTACTGCCTCAATTCGGCGTGGCATGGAGGTGATCAGTTTGTGGCATTGCTGAGGTGGTATGGAAGCCCAGGTTTCTTTGACAGTGGCCTTCAGTTCATCTGCATTTTTTGGTCTCTTGTTTCTCATTTTCCTCTTGACAATACTCCATAGATTCTCTATGGGGTTCAGGTCTGGTGAGTTTGCTGGCCAGTCAAGCACACCAACACCATGGTCATTTGGTCAGTCTGTGTGCACTGAATTTATTTAATACACGAGTTTCACAATTTGAGTTGAATTACTGAAATAAATGAACTTTTCCACAACATTCTAATTGATTGAGATGCACCTGTATATTATAGCATTAGAAATAGGCTACTGTTACTGAAGACCTTACGCATATTGGAGAACTAACCAATACAGATAGCTAAAAAATGATTTTATAAACACCAATACTGTTAGTTTAGAGCAGCAGTGGCACAAAGCTTACATTATTTGTTATAAACCTTAAATACATTTGTTTTAATAAATTTAAGCACTGTATATAGACCTATAGTTCAAATCTCTTCATCAAAAATGAAGATAATAAGATAAAGACGAATAAAAACACAAACTCAGTGTTAACCAACCGGTAAGAGGAATGTTCTGCAGGAAGTTCACTTTGATCACAGTCACATCTTACTGTCATTTCTTTATCCTGTAAAAGGCGACTATGAAGCATCTGATATTTATATTCAGATAACTATACGCGGTTATCCCTTTACAGTTCCTACTGTCATAAAATACGTGCACTACGTGTTGACTTGTAAACCTTAATTTAACTTTCAACAACAGATATTTCAACTCAATGAATGTTTTTGTGCTGAATATTAATCCTTCTCTGACGCGCGTTCACGCAACTGCCGCGCCGGCGCTCATTCAGTTAAGATTTAAACTTAACACAGACTTTCAGGACGGAACTTTGAGGACGCACACGCATCTGTCAAAGCGCCTGACAGGGCAAGCCATTACGCTAATGCATTAGCTTAAAGCTTAAAATGAAGAATTCTCATGTTTTGGGCAGCTTGGATCACGTACTTCTCCCGCAACATCTCATTCTGTTTCCTCCACTATTTTTAGATGCATTTTGGCCATAGAAATGTGTTATTCAGTGCTGTAACGTTAATTTTGACGCAGCCGGCTGAAGTTGGATGTGCACTGTGGGCAGACCCGACTAATCGATAATGAGAAACGTTGTCGATGATTTTCATTATCGATAATAATCGATTTTATCGATTAGTTGTTGCAGCCCTAGAATGCATATTTTAAACATAACAGCCAGAATGAAGAATTAACATTTTGTGATACCATCAATGCAACTAAAAAACTTACAATGTATGCATGTTATTAAGTAAGGTTATTACTAATAACTCTATGGCACAAAGTATTCATGCAGTCATTTAGTATTCAAACATCAGTGTCTGAATTTGCTCACTTACTTTTGTTCACTCCTTCCTATCAGTATTCAGTTACTGATCTGTCATCACTGTGTCCTTGAAAGGCTCCTCAGCACCAGGTTGCTTGAGGGTTCATTTTGGCAACTGGTGCACAGACAGCATAAACGAACAATGTTGTATTTGATATTACTTTATCATAGTCCTTTGTGGAAGTACTTGCTCATCAAAATGTCAATTATGAGTTATGACTGCTCATCACTGTGTTGTAAATATTTCCTTTGCACTGCTTTTGCAGTCTTTTTTCCCCTAGTGAATGTATATCTCCTTCTGGAAACTAGTTTGAATATTTTCCAGTTCTGCAACTTCTGAGTACTTCAATGTTTTCATTACCCTCAATGTTGGAAATCAGCACTTCATAAAACATTCACACTGGTTCCAAGACTCCTGAAGCTGTGACCTTGTGCCCAAGCTGACATCTTTACAAAAGATAAGGTTACACTTCAAATGCTTCCACACTTTTGAAAAATGCCTCTTGCTGTTGAATCATCCCAGGAAGCAGCTGAGTTTTCCCAGGCTCGGCCTGTCAGGTGTGGGAGGGGGTTTTGGCCCACACATATCAGAGTCCAGTATTTTGCTTCTGGGAGTGTCTCGGATACCCATGGAGAGAATGGGCAGGGCAAAAGAAGAGAAAAGGGAAAGCATGGAAAGCTGGACAGCTTTTTGTACTGGATAAAGAGACTGTTGTTGAAATGCTCAGAAAAGTGAAATGAAAGAGCTGACATTTTAAATCCAGCAGCCGCCTTTGTGTGTCTTCCATGTTTTGTGAATGAACAGTGTTAATTGCGATCTCAAGTTTTCAGTCAACAATAAGACTTGGATGTGAATTTGATAATTGCTGCTTCTTTGTCTGTGCTTGTGAGGTGTGAAACCATCATGTAATTCAGTGCTAATATTAATCTAAAATGTCACTTCAAACAATGGTGTCGTTAGTTACTTATTCTCAGATTTATTTCAAATTTTTAGTACCCATTTCTTTCTATGTACAATACCATAGAAAAGTTTGGGTTGGTGCTTTTGTATCTTATGCTTCCTAAGGCTGCCTTTATTTGATCAGAAATACAGTAAAAACAGAAATATTTTTAAAGGGGTCCTATTATGCTCTTTTACAAAGTCTTTATTTTGTTTTGGGGGTGTACTAGAACATGCTCTCATGCTTGGTGGTTCGAAAATCGAACTTTTTTTCGAAAAATTATTTTTCACATAATTTACATTATTACAATACCTTTCTCCCCAGCCTGGCACAAACAGCTCGATTAGTTCCGGGTTTGATGAAGGCCTGCCTTCCGAAAAACGAAACGTATTGTGATTGGCTAGCTGTCCCAGTGCGTTGTGATTGGCGAACAGCTTAGACGGTGTTTCAGTACTTTGATGAAAAAAGCATTTTGATGAAGATATACATCATTAAATGCAAAAAGTTTGGCTGTGCTTAATGGGTACATTTGTGTACCCTTTAAGCACACCCCTGTTCCCATTAACCTCACATCATGTTTTATTAAAAATTCTTGTTTATTTTGAACAACCTTTTTAAAGAATAATTTAAAAATATTTTATTTGAAGGTACAAAGTCAATCAAAAAAAAAGTCTGTAGATTTTAGCTGACACATCTAATAGAAAATCACGTAGTGTATGATGGTCATAGACTCAAATTTTTAGCTTCAGACTGATTTCATCCAGTTGGAGGAGATCAAACAAGTTTGATATTTTTAGCCAATTTTAGAACGCATATTGTTCTCATTTGTCACATGTTTCTGTGTGAGTTTGATGTGATCAGAAGGAATTTAAAGTCTGGTAGTGTATGATCCTCAGTCGTTTAGTGTGTGATGCCCAGTTTTCCTTTGTGACTGTTTACAATACTATTATGCTATTATAAGTCTGTAAGTGTATGATGCCTGGTGTTTTAAAAATCTGTTCACATTTTTAAAAGTCATGTAGTGTATTCCAGCCTTTAGTTGCTTTTTTTTTCTGGGCTGATACGACAGGTTTCTGATGGCTTCTTCTTTGTAGAGATGACATGCCTCTTTCATCTTTGGGCATAAACATTAGTTATGTGTAGATTTTGTCATCTTAAAGCTGTGAAAATAAGTTATTAACCATTTTATAAAGATAAACCTAAAGTGACAACCATCAGTTTATAGTTAAAGTCTGTTTTTGAAGTATTTATATAGATGTTCAATGTGGAAAAGCTCAAAGGGGGCACACTGAGCTTAATGGGAGCAGCAACAATTTTTAATACATTTCATGTATTATTTATAAAAATGACAATTTTGCAAAATAAATAATGTATGTCACGTATTAAGTTCATACATATTTTATTTTGAACAACTATTATTGACAATATCTGAAATTTTACTTTTTCTTATTGATGTCACACTGAAGCTGTGTGATTTTTCATAGTAGTGCACCCTTTAAGCTCACATTAAAATATGAAATCTTTAAAAATTACAGCGCTGTAAAACCACAGACCAGCAATAAACTGTCAATTTATAATATTATGAATGTAAAAACACAAGCCAGTAATGCCTGTGAAGTAATATATTAGCGTAGCACACAATCTTCTACAGCTAGTCAGCTAAACGTGTTCTGTAGCATCTGCGCTGTGTTGCTAAAACTATCTTTTGGAGCTAATGTAATTATTTCCCACATCCAAGTTCCAGGTTATAATATGCAAAAGTCTAAACATTAATCTCTTAATTTTACAATAAGTAGTTAAACTTACCCAAAATAAAGGTTTAAACATCTAAAAAATGCACATTTAAAGGATCAGTTCAGTTTCAAATGAAAATTTCCTGATAATTTACTCACCCCCATGTCATCAAAGATGTTTATGTATTTCTTTCTTCAGTCGAAAAGAAATTAAGGTTTTTGATGAAAACATTCCAGGATTTTTCTCCATATAGTGAACTTCAATGGACTCCAAACGGTTGAAGGTCAAAATTACAGTTTCAGTGCAGCTTCAAAGGGCTATAAACGATACCAGATGATGAATAAGGGTCTTATCTAGCGAAACGATCGGTCATTTAAAAAAATAAATAAATAAAATTTATGCTTTATAAACACAAATGCTCGCCTTGCTCTGTTCTGCGATGCGCGTTCATGACTTCACGTAATAGGTAATAGTACCGAGTCAGTAGCTGTGTCCGAAATCGCTCACTCGTTCAATAATCCCTATCTAGTGTATGGCAGTTGAGTGCACTATATCAGAAGGAGTGAACGGATTCAGACAGTGATGTGTACACTGCGCGTGAGAGTTGGAGCTGTTGAAAGTTTTTAGACAGCTTTCAAAATGGCCACCAGACAGTGTGAACAGTGTGAATCTCAGTGTGTAATTATCTGATTGACTTGAAATTATTGGAGGTATATAGTAACAAACACATCAATTAGTTAAGACATCAAGTAGGATAATAAATTATTTTTTCTTTTTAGAATCTGATCTCAAAAATGGAAGTGTGCTTAATGGGTACGTGAGCTTAATAGGTACGTTTACCCTATAAACGTACCTATTAAGCTCACGTACCCATTAAGCACACTTCCATTTTTGAGATCAGATTCTAAAAAGAAATGAATTGCACTGAAGCTGTCTGTTATACAGTTGAATTTACTTATACCATAGTCCAGTGTTTCCTACAGACTTTTACACTCTATTTGTGGTGGCATATATATGCAAATTCATTCTCTGCCAGCAGGAGGCGCTTAGATCGAGGTTTCTCCAGTAACCGCTGTGCACAAAGCAGAGCTCCGCTCACAAACACTGCTTTATCAGACATTAACGTTACATGCAAGGTGAAATGAAAATGACATCCAAAAATTTCTGAAGACAGTCGGTTTCTTTCAGAAATACAGTGATATAAAAAACGTACAGTACTCAACCATTTGAATTTCCGTAGGCGGGATTTATTTTAATGATATTCTAATGGGATGCTTTGTGACATCACAAATCCCTGAAAACAACACTGTAGTTCAAAATATCTCCATTTGGAGTGGAATTTGAGATTTGTAACTTTGTAGATCTTTTTATGGCCAAACATACACACTATACACTGACTAAAATTCAAAAAGTGGAAAAGCATAATAGGACCCCTTTAAAATGTATGATGTTTGTTCCTGTGATGGCAAAGCTGCATTTTCAGCAGCCATTACTTCAGTCAGTAATAGTATTTGTCTTTTCCTGTTTCTAGGTCTGATGCTTTGCTGCAGCCATGTTCAGCAAGAAGAAAAAGCAACGCATCCAGATCTCGGCCCCCTCCAACTTTGAGCATCGTGTCCACACTGATTTTGATGAGCAGGAGCAGAAGTTTGTGGGACTTCCACGCCAATGGCAGAGCCTCATTGAGGACACAGCCAAGAGGCCCAAACCTTTCATTGACGCCACAGTCATCACTACTGTAGAGCCACGCAAGGTCAGAGAGAGGGAGCTGAAATGCCATTTTAAAAGATTTTGTTTTTGTGAAATCCTGTATCTGAACTGTAAATCATGTAATTTTATGGCTTAATATGTTACCATAGACATTGTCCAATCCCACTCATACGGTGTTAATTTTAATTGTGTAGCTCTTAAAAAGGGTCATGAATTGCCTTGAATTGATTCTTAAAACATCTGCAGCTACCCTGTAAGTGAAATAAAATTCCTTCCTTGATAATTGTTGATATTTGTTTATTGAAGATGTTTTTAATTGATATTTCGACTCCTATCTTATTTCCTATATTAAAAAAGTGGTCTTTTTTATTTGGGCTAGTTAAATTAATTTTCGGGCTACCAGAATTTGAAGAGTACCTGCCCGAAGGGCTACCAGGAAGTTTGAAATTTTGCGAGCCCTGTTTGTGCACAGTTATTAAGCAGGTTTGCTTTTACAGATAAAATGAGCCAAAAAAGAGATTTAACTCAGACTGAAAAGTCATAAAATTCTTTTTTGGCTCATTTTATCTATAACGAAAACCTGCTTAATAATTATGCACACCTGAATATAGAACTATAAAAGCTTTTTAACTTCCAGGCTTCATGGACAATTAATATCACTTATAAATGATTAAATACAAAATTAATAGTACTTATTAAGATTGATGTGGTTTAGAATTGGTAAAATGTGCTTGGAAAAAAAATATGATCAGAATATCAACTTGCATAATAATTACGCATGCACTGTATTTAGTTGAACAACTGATACTTGGTTCTTGCTGCGGAATTTCCAAATAAATTGTGCTCTTGCAGTGTGAATTAAATATGAGAAATCATCTTTTGCCCTTGTAACATTTAATTTAACATTTCTCTTTCATTTAATCACTTTAAATACCTCATTACTTGTTTGCGTTGCACAGGCAATTGTGCGGGGTCGTAAGATCGGTGATGATGGCTCTCTCACGTGGCTTCTGGATGAGTTTGAGACCATGTCGGTGATCCGCTCGAACTCCCTGCGGAGAGGCAGCCCACCACCACAACCACGCCGAGACTCCGGATCATCAGGAGGGGGCCATGAGAATGGAGAACACCGTCAATACAGACACCCTGATCGATATGGAGACAGCAAAGAGAGGTGTGCAACTGACATCTCTTATTCCAAACTAAAATGTTGGGGTTCCAAAGACTACAATGGAAATATTGACAGTGAGACTTTTTTTTTTTATGTATATAGAGAGAAACCACATCAGGAGCACCCAGGTGCTGATCCCAGACAGTCTCAGCGCCCAGCCCGTTCATCCAGAGAGGACAGCCGACCTCACCAGCAGCCTCGTGGTCAGGAGCCCAGCAGACACAAAGAGCCTGACTGGTCAGGAGGGCCAGCCGCACCGCCCCAGCACAGAGACCGAGAGCCACGTGATTATCATGATCAGGTGGTGAGGCGAGAGGGGGCCAACGATAAGAGGCCCAAATCTAGCTACACTGGGAGGGACAGCAGCCCACAATCACCCCGTGAGAAGAGACCACTGTCTGGGCCAAATATCCGCACCCCTAACCTACCTGTTACAGAGGGAGTGATAAAGACCGCACAGCAGACTGGCCGACCTTTCAACACATATCCACGATCCGAAAGTAACTCTGGGAAGAGCCCCAGCGGTCAGGTACAAAGAAATCAAATGAAATATACTACCTTGTTTCTACAATATGATTTTTCAAAAATGTGTATAATAGGGCTAGGCTGCTAATTGTTGTACTTTTATTATATAATAATTTAATTGTATTTTTATATTAAAAATATATTTTATATTATAAATTAGACTATGTAAATTTGCATAAAAATTACACTATAGTATATAATCTATATGAAATATAAGACTTTTTTAAAATAAAAATAAATTTATATTGTATAATTTATAATATAAAATAGGACTGCTAGATTATGGCAAAAATCATAATCACGATTATTTAACATGATTATAAGTGGGCCATATAACCAAAACTTTGAGTGATTTATTTAACGATAGTGATATAACGAATATCTAATAAAATATTTAAAATAAATAAAAAAATAAAATTAAATGAAAAAAAAAAACTTTTTTTTTTTTTTGTGGTTGCTATGACATCTACATTTTAGAGACCAGTGAACTTTCACAATTCTCAGTACCACAGCAGAATACTAGGGTAGCTAATATTAGTAAAAAAACAAACAAACAAAAAAAAAAGTCCTCAATTACTGAAAATAATTAAACTGCCAGTAATAAAAAAGCAAAGGACAAATACAATAGAATAAAAAAGATACAAATGAAACAAACTGTGCTTGAAGGTTTTTTTTATTATTATTTTTTAAGGCTAATGCAAGTCTAAAGTACTCAGATAACAGCTTACTACAGAAATGAATAATCAAATGTAAAATAAAATAGCTTAGTCTTCACTGTAAGAATTAAACTTCAGTTGTCTCTTATTGAAGCTACAAAAGTCCTTAAGTCAAGAGCAGTGAGTGATTTTCTTTTTGTCTTTTGTTGTTTAATATTAAGCACACAGTCGGCAGCAGCAATATAGCCCACTGTCACTTTAAGAGACGCTTGGATCCAATTTACTGTTACACATACATTTAGTGATGGGAAGTTTGGATAATTTTACCGACTCGGACCTTTGAGTCTCGTTCAGCAAAATGAATGAATCTTTTTTTCTAGTCATTTCATTCATTTTAGCAAAACATAATTAAAATGTTATGTTACTTCCCTAACACATCTACTACTTATCCAAACGTTGATCCCACTGCAAACAATACAAAACTTTAATGCTATAAAAACCAGAAAAGATTAATTCATTGTTTACCTGGGTCTTTAGTCTATGATTAGCTCACCTCACCTCTTATCTGACAAGTCTTTGGGTTTGAGTCGTTGGTTCATCACGTGACAGCCCCATAAATTTAACCATTGCAGTCCGAGCCGGAAAGAGAATTGATTAGTTCATCTCTCAAGTCTTCGGGTTTGAGTTGTTTGTTCATCACGTGACACCCCCATATACTTAACTAATGCAGTCTGAGCCGGAAAGAGAATTGATTAGTTCATCTCTCAAGTCTTCGGGTTTGAGTCGTTTGTTCATCACGTGACACCCCCATCTACTTAACTAATGCAGTCTGAGCCGGAAAGAGAATTGATTAGTTCATCTCTCCAGTCTTTCGAGTCGTTCGTTTTTTTTGTGACGTGACGTCACAGCATTGGATAGAGAAATTAATTTACAACCTTCCTTACAAACGGGTGCATAGTTATTGTTATTATTATTATTATTATTATTATTATCATCATCATCATCATCATCATTACAACTATTATTTACACTTAGTTACGTGATGCGTTTCTGGTCTCGAATTGTAGCTTTTTATTTCTTACAGTTTAAAAATCTGTAAATTTCTGTCATGTTTTTTTTCCATAACACTGAATGTGTTAACAAAGGTAATAAAGAGTTGGTTATTATTATTAAGTCTCTTTCTGGCTCAGACTGCATTGGTTAAGTATATGGGGCTGTCACGTGATGAACGAATGACTCTAAAACCCGAAGACTCGAAACAGTTGAACTAATTTGAGTACAGAACCTATAGGATGTTGCGCATGCACGACTGAATGAATCACTCCCCGAGACGACTCTTCTTCCCGAGTCACTTTAAAGATTCGTTCAAAATGAACAAATCGTTCAGGAACGACCCATCACTACATTTTTATTCTCAACTCCTTACATTCATTTATTACATAACCGATGAGAGTTTACATGAATAATCACTAAGGGCCGCATTTGGACCCATTTTTGCGTGTATTTGACCGTTTAGGCGTGCACCTTTAACTAAAAGATGACTTTACATGTCCATGTTCTGCTCCATCTCTTCACAGAAATCCTCCTGAGGAACAATGCATGTTCTCTTTCGTGCTTTTAAAAACATGTCAATAAATCTAATCAACTTTAATAAATCAAGCACGTCGCATTTTGCAAAAGTTACATGGTTTTACAGATTTTCATGTGAAATTGGGCTTTTATGGAGGAGCAAAATTGCACCGCTGGAAGGGGGCAGAATGGGGCGCAATAATCGTTTTATCTCGATTATTTTATTTTCTTAATCGTTGGATGCTGAAATCGAAATCGAAAATGTATTTCAATTAATTGCACAGCCCTACTATAAAATATAAATTAAAAAAATATATAAATTTATGTAGTATAATCTGTTATATAATTTAAATATATTTTATCATAATATATTTAATTATTATTCAAAATAAATTCTCATATTTGTTTGTTATGCAGGATTTAAAACCAGGAAAATCTCATGAGCCTTCCCACCACAACGGTCCCTCTACCGGGGGAGTATGGGGTGGAAACAGCGGTGGTAAAAGTGCTTCTCAAGGGCAGCACAGAGCAGAGCCCCAGCATCACGCCTCCCACCCAGCCTTAGGTCCCGAGCCCCCTCACAGCCAGCAGAAGCCTCAAGCACCAAAACCATCAGGCCCGGCTGCACCGCCACAGCAGACGCGCTCCCCTCAGAGGGAGCCGCAGCGGGTCTCCCACGAGCAGTTCCGTGCTGCCCTGCAGATGGTGGTTGACCCTGGAGACCCACGCACTTATCTGGACCACTACATCAAGATCGGAGAGGGTTCCACCGGCATTGTTTGTATTGCTACAGTGAAGACTACAGGCAAGCTGGTGGCTGTGAAGAAGATGGATCTGCGAAAACAGCAGCGACGAGAATTGCTGTTTAACGAGGTAGGTGCAATCCACAGGAGATTACAGTGTTATAATTGGTTGTTCAGAAAGGTGTTTGTGTGTGATATGCAGCACATGGGAGCTTAATGCTGAAATTCCAATCAGCGACACAAATGCTTCTTCAGTGAAACTCTGTTTGTAGATTGTTTGTAGGCATGTGTGAAAATTATTACTGCTGGTTGATTTTCCTCCCACAAAATCTTTTCTTATACACCTTAATGAGATTTTTAAATAGAAACCTTCTGCTGGCTTTGTTTCTTGTTTCTAAGGTGGTGATCATGCGGGACTATCACCATGAGAACGTGGTGGAGATGTACAACAGTTACTTAGTAGGGGATGAACTCTGGGTTGTCATGGAGTTCCTTGAGGGTGGAGCTTTGACTGACATAGTCACACATACCAGGCAATTATTTCTTAGAAGTCTAATCACTAATTGTTTTGCAGTTACTATCAGTTATGTTCTTAGTCATATGTACTTTCAGATTCAGTTTTTTTTTTTTTAAAGTATTTTTTTTAATCACTTTTTTTTTATTTTAAATCTGTATTTTATTTTTCAGCACACCAAATAAGCCACTAAAATGAAAATATGATCAACCATAAGACCTCGCATCTTTAGGAATTAACTAATTCTGCTGTCTTTGTGACAGGACAAAATGCATTTACTAATAAAATTATAAAAATATACATATTGTAATACAAATATGAAATACAGTTAAGTTTAAAGCCCATTGACCTGTTACTGAGCAATAGTGCAGTACCACTAGGTGGCAGGGTATCACAGCAGTCCAGTTTGGCATGTCATCATCTGATCATTTTATCAGCCTTTAAAGATTTCATTCAACTTTTAACATTTCCATGATTTTATTTGTCACTTTTTCAGGATGAATGAGGAGCAGATTGCCACTGTGTGTTTGTCTGTTCTGAAAGCTCTCTCAGTCCTTCACTCCCAGGGAGTCATTCACAGAGACATTAAGAGCGATTCTATTCTTCTCACCCATGATGGCAGGGTAAGTCCCTCACCGCTCTTAAAAGGAAAAAGCTACTTAAATTACATCATCAACTAGTTCTTTGGGCCTACTGTCTGCAGAGCTGCAGCCTTAGTCATGTTTTGACTTGTGTTATGAGCTCAGAAAACTGCTCTAGTCGCTGCCATTGTGTTGTTGTTTTCTGAGAACCTCAGTGTTGATGTTTAAACAGGTTTTTGGCAGCCCTGTTCTTTTGTGTTCTCAGACCTGCATGTCCACTCGTGTGAGGAGAGGATCTAAATGTGTCATTAAGTCAGCAGTGTACTAAAGCAGAATTAAGTTGTTGTCCAAATGCTGAAACCACAAGAACATAACCATCATTTGCTTACAGACTTGATTTAAGAGGCCTCAAACCCTGGTAGAGCCATGTTTAAAAAAGAAATTTTTTTAGCCACATGCTTCTCAATGCATTCACAGAAATATAATGCAATTTCCGGCCATGTTACCAACCCATATCTTTTTTTTGTGATGATGCTGAAATAGGCAGTAGTTTGTTAGAAGGGGTCTGTACTTCATTGCGTCTGTGGTTGAAACAGGCGGAAGTTCTTTCAGCCACCCTCAGCTGTTTCTCGGCAGGGGCTGATTGTCTGTGTATGTGTGTTTGACCTTACATGTTTCATTTCCTCTTGCATGTTTCTGACGCTACTTCTCATGCAATATCCCAGAGGGCATAATTTCTTGTGTAGTTAGTCAAGCAAGTATTGCACAAGCTTTCACTGAAAATTTGACAAGCAATTATTTGTGATTCAAACAGGCCTTTTTTTACTTTCACATGCTCTTTTGCGGTGTAACTTCACGTAACTGTTTTAGAGCATGTGATGAGAATTAAAATATTAACCAGCAGATGGTTATTCACACCTTTATAAATGTCATGATTTAATATTTTTATCTGCATTAAGCATGTCAAATGTGCTGGTACTTTGGTACCAATATTTATAGTGAAATAATAGTATGTTCTGACTCAGTTTGATAATGATCAAACTGACAGATAGCTGCTTTCGAACTCTCGTGTACTTGTGCACGTGATCTGCAAAGAGTGCCTGTGATCATGCTGTGCACAAGAACAATCGCATGCACTTCTCGATTAAAATGCCATCTTGGTGAAGCATTAATGGTTTATCTTTATGCAGTTTAACAGACCTGCCGTTGTCTCTTAATATTAATGTTAATATTAATCCAACAAGTGTGGAAAACACCAGCAGTATATTACTACATTTATAACTTATAGCTTCTCTCTTTCTTTTGGTTTTGTCTCTGTTCTCATTTGCAGGTGAAGCTGTCAGACTTTGGCTTTTGTGCCCAGGTCTCAAAAGAGGTGCAGCGCAGGAAGTCTCTTGTAGGAACGCCCTATTGGATGGCCCCTGAGCTCATCTCAAGACTTCCATATGGACCAGAGGCAAGTCACTTTCTTGTTGACTACATATGTTGGATTACTTCTGACAGCACTGCAGCTCACACATTTCAAACTCTTTCTACAGGTGGATATTTGGTCACTTGGCATTATGGTCATTGAAATGGTGGATGGAGAGCCGCCGTACTTCAATGAGCCTCCGCTAAAGGCCATGAAGATGATCCGAGACAATTTGCCACCCAAGCTCAAAAACCTCCACAAGGTACACCCGTTCTGAGATTGAGCCTTGCTTTAACCATGTGGGCAGAAACAGATTAATGTTTAAACCAATGTGTACTGACCAGATTAAGCATGTTTGGCACTGTCACTTACAGTGTTGTTCTGTATCCACAGGTCTCACCACTTCTCAAGGGATTCTTGGACAGGATGCTCGTGCGAGATCCTGCCCAGAGGGCCACAGCTCAAGAGCTGCTAAACCATCCCTTCCTGAGTAAAGCGGGCCCTCCCTCTTGCATTGTTCCCCTCATGAGACAAAACCGCATGAGATGAGATGAGATGAGAAGAGAAATCGGGGCAGGATCTGTTAGGCCCTCTGAGCTCAAAGCAAAGACCCAGATGCAAAGATGGAGTCCGTACTCTGCACAGTTTAAACATCTGAAATGATTGTACAGGTCAAGACTTTTAGGAGAAAAGGCCATTGATGCTACGGACATTGAGGTTTTTTTTTACCACTGTTTTTATTACACTATAGAATACACCAAATTTGGTGACATGAATTAGATCCTTCACAGTGTTCTGCTGGAAGAGGTTTCCCTCTCTGGCTAATTCAGAAACACAAGAACGTGTTCTCTCAGTGGTTTCATGCTTGACCCCTAAGACTGTGCTTTTGGGTAAACTGAGTTAAGGAGGTTTAGACATTATGACAATAAACCACTTGGAGATTCTAATCTGCCCTCAATGTAAAGCAACATTTTTCTGGATTTGTTCCAAACCTCAAGCGTTTTTTCCCCTGCACTTCATCTTTTGCACCATGACCACACTACTCATTAATCCATTTTTAACAGGAAAACAACTACTGAACAAAACCTTTTACTTCAAAAAAAAAAAAGAAGAAGAAACTCTAGGCTCCTGTTACAACACTAAGCAATGGTAAACACTGGAGGTGTTTTTTTTTTTTTTTTTCAGACCATTTTTAATTTTGTTTTAATGAAGGTAGAGTGTAATATTGGTTTTCATATTGCATTTTGAGTGACAGTGTGATGATTTAAACGCTGTTCTGAGATTGAGCTGCACTCCAATATGAAACTTCCTCCTTTGATTCATTGTTCCACTTTTTTATTTATATAATAAGGGGGGGAAGGGTTGGGTGTAGTTTTTTTTTTTTTTTTTTTTTTTTTTTTTTTTTTTTCTCTTCCAAAACTTTCACCACAGCGCCACGCCACATTAGCTGAGGAGCTCGAGTTGTTTTCAATGTAGGGCAAGCCTGTCTTTTCATGTGCACCCAAATCCTCCAGCTAAGTAGCTTACATCTTTGAAGTATCGTGGCCTTTCTCTGAAGGATTCATTGTGGTTGGTTTTGTCGGGGAGATGTTGAACTATACGAATGTATAGCTGAGCGTTACGTATGCTGTACTTTATGTGAGCTTGTTCAAAGGAAGTGGACCATATAGATATAGATCGCAATTGATCCTACACACTAAAATATAGGCCAGAATGCGTTTGTACTCGTGTAATTGGTACACTACATGTACACTACGGCGTTTTGTTATGAGAGCACCATGACTTTCGAGGATTAAGAGAAGAGTAGTGGAACAACCAAAGACTGCTTGAAATACTGAAGGTTTATAATACTAATTAGTCCGAGTACACTACATCACGTTAAAGGAATTGTTTGCCCACATATGAAAATTCTGTCATCATTTATTCACCCTCATTACTTGTATAACGTCCTTTCTTCAGTGTTGTATGTTATGTTTCACAGAAAAAAGAAAGTCATATAGGTTTGACGGCATGAGGGTGAGTAAATAATGACAGAACTTTCTTTTTTTCGGTGAACTGTCCCTTTAAGACTTTATCTTTTCCTTGCTCAGTCATAAAGATCCAGGACCAAAGTGGATGGGAACATTGACAAAAAAAACACACACACACACATTGAAAGGCCGTTTAAAAATGAATCCGATTCGTTGTAGTGACTCTACACGTGAATACCAGCTGATCATTAATTGAGAATCGAGTGAATGCACGTTTGTGAGAAGATCGAGGTCACATTTACAGATTAGATTAATCCTAGACTGAAGTGGTAGTTTATGTATATATTTTGAGTTTTTCTTTAAAAAAAATGTTTCCTTTGCTGAGGGCCTAAACTGTAACACAGCAACCATAACTCTAATTGTAGATGTGAAGGTATGAGAAAATTAATGACAGTTATTGACAGACGTACTTAATATAAAAATACTACTAGAATTTGTTTGTTTGTTTGTTATTTCCACCAGTAAAAGTTTTTAATGCCATTTCTTTACATACTGGAACTGCGTTACTTTTTCAGGAGGTGAAACAAAAATAATGACAATCAGGCATTGGAGCACACACATTTAAATGTATATTCAGAGATTAATAAATAACGAAATTGAGAGAATAGCGTTTATAGGTATTGTAGATGTTTAACATCCTTAGTGCACTGAAACAACAGATGAGGTTAGCATTCCTGCAAGCAAAGAAAAACCGCCTTAATGCATCTTTAATGCAGAACTGAAACTGAACACATTCTCTTTGGCTCCACAGTATGCTACCTGATTTGTGACTAGCCACACTTTTTTTTTTCTTTTAATTCATCTGCAAATATTTAATGACTATTGACTGTTTATAAAGAGGATACCTCCTACGACCACAAGCCTTATTTGATTGGATGTGTGAATGGATGTGAGCAAAATGGCATAATGCATGACTTTCTCAAAAAACTGATCCAGTGAATGTTGAATAGCTTTCAGAAATGACTTCTCCATTTTCTGAATTGCATTCCCAGGGCCGATCTCTTATGTGGTAAGATAATGATCTGTTTTTTTGTTATGTTTCCGATTTTTGTTCCTCCTGTGGTGCTCACAAACAGTACTGCAAATGCTTTCTGGAAGGGTACATTTTTATTATAATATGGCTTTCTTTATTTTTCTCACTTAGTCTGTTTCAGATTGCCACTGCATTAAAACTAACGGATCGCCCATATTCTGCTGTTGACTTATTTTAAGCCTAATAGGTTTCTAATTAATCTTGCACTGCATTTTTAACATTTCTGTTATCATCATTTCCTTTTTTCATCATGTAGATAGTTTTAAAGAAACTTGTTTTAAAGGTGGAATAGAAGCATGAACTTTGTGCTCACTACTGGCATTCTGACATCATCTTGATGTTCCCCCATATCTGACAGACTTGTTTTGGACTAATCATCTTCAACATCTATTTGGAACTGCTACTGACAGGCCTGCGTTGTTGTGAAGTATAAAATGGTTCATACTGGTTCTGTTGTTTTCTCCTTTTATTTCTAAGTATTGTCATTTTTGGTGCACAACCGATGTCAGAGTTCCCTCAATAATATGTGAATTTTTACTGGTGGTAAAATGGACTTTAAACTGATTTTTTTTTTTTTTTTTTTTTTTTCAAATACAGTTTTTAAACATCATCTTTTGTCTCCTTCATTTCACTTTTTAAGCCAGATGTGCGAGTATGATTTAGATCTTGAGATGAGCAGAAGTATGATGTACAGAGCTGTTTCATATTAGCACAGGATGTGTCATAATCATTTTGGTTGACATGATGTTTTTTGGTGGTATGTGATAATTAGATGGTGTGAACTGAAACTTTCAGTTTACTCATGCATTATATTAAAATATGCATTATATAAAAATTTTGTAATATTTATTTATAATGTGAAAACGATAAGCTTATTCATATTTTATTAAATTAGAAGTATATTATAAAAATAAAATATTTATAAAATCTGTATATATATATATATATATATGGCATTTAGATAATATTATAACAGATAATTTGTCTTTTAAGAGTGTATATGCATTTATGTCAACATCAGTGGCATGATATCAAAACAAGTAATATGAAAAATGTTTAAATGCGCCCTATGATGCCCAGAAATGCAGTCTAGTTAGGCAGCTCATAAGCTCCGTCAGTGGATATGTTTGCTCTTTTCGCTCACAGGCGATGCATCCATCCTGTATTTTATCACTTTTTTTTTTTTTTGTTTCTGTTTTCTGCCTCTTTTGCGCTTTAGGTGTGGTCTTAAAAATATTTGTATAAATAATAAAACCACAATACTGCTTTTCCACGAATAGCTTTCGGTTTCCAGAATATGATGGCCAATGTGGGCGGTCCGTCTCGTCACCGAAGGGCGGGGCAGTCGTGACTGCGACCAATCAGAGCTCGAGCTGCGAATGATAACTCAGCTGTGCGGTGAGTCATCTGACAGCTGCTCTGTAATAGATGCACTTGTTGAATCAGGTCCCATTCAACCGGGGGCACAGGTTGTGAGCTAAGTCATCTGAAATCTTTGACGGATCCATCATAAATGAAAACACACTAAAGAACCGTCTGGACTACATCGATTTTATAACCTCACATCACCGCGAGCTGCATTGCCAGGTGAGTTTCGTTTTGGATCAGACTTTAACACACAATGCGATGCAACAATAGAGCTTTTGTGCACCTGTCTTCCTTTTCACAAACCTACAGTAAGCGTATGAACAATGCCTTTGAATCACACATGGGTTTTGTACAATGCTGTGAACGGCAGTGACGAACAGAATCAGCATTGTAGATGAATGGCTTGATCAGCAGACCAGAAGAATCAAAGATCAGTTCTCTTTTATCGTATATGTCAGTGATGTTTCCCATCATACCCATAACTAGCTGTTTAAATGCCAGTTAAAAGAAAAATGGGTTTTAATATAGCAAAGCAGTTGCACATTTTAACTCCATACACTTTAAAAATATTTTCCAAATTTGAGTGTTTTACAAGAAAATACAATTTCAGTTTTTCTGCTTAAATATTTCACGTTTAATTCAATGTGCTATTTAGATTTGCAATTGTTTGTAAAATTGACTAGCAATTTCTGAGTGAAAATTGTTTCTACATCAATTTGTGACTTTGCAGTTCAAAATAATTTTGTCACTACATCATATACACAAATGCAATGGTGTAGAGATGAACTCATATTCTTGTGACTGATAATGATTTTTTTTTTCATTTTTATGTGTTCCATAAACAATATGCCATATTCAGAGGATTTTATTGTTTTATTTATTTTAACAATAGAATAATAAAAAAAAAAAATTAAGAAAAATTATACCAAGACAATACAAACTGCATTATAAATCATAAATAATAACATTCATGCCATTATTTTTCTGTAAATCTAAATTTAGCTTTATTTTTTCTTTGCATTTCATTTATTTAGTTGCTTTGCATCTATTGCATGTATTGAGCTTCAATACTGATGATCTGAGAATCGATCAAACTGATTATCGGTCCAGTTTGTGGTCCATAGGATTGCAGTCATGACAGTAGAACATAATATACCTACACAATATTCTCCATATGCACTGTATACATAATAATATACATAATGCACAATACAACTTGCAGTTGCAGTATGCAGTTCACATAATCCTTGTGCAAAATGCACTTACTGCTGCTACTCACATTAGTGTTCTACAGTATAATAATGTATTTAGTAAAGTAGGTGGCAGCAAGCCGCCCACGTTGTGGTCTGTTTTGTGCCCAGCTTGTGTGTGTGAAAATGTCACGCTGCCAAGAAGGGACGATCCCGCATGTTACACAGATGACTACACCATTGCATAAATCAAAGCAGGAGTTCAGTGTTTATGATTCTGGAGATTTTTTGTGTACATCTTGCTCCACTTTGTGGCAAAGTTGCCAGTCATTTTTAGACCACTATCAAGTGACGCCCTGTCATTTAACGCCACCTTTTGCATGGGAAATTGCACTCTTGAGTTGTGCAGATCGTGTTATTCTAGGGTCACAGGCTGGGTGTGGTGTGTGCCAGCTGTTGCATGGCCAGCTGTAGATGCATCCCTTCTCTTTTCATGCAGCCACACCAACATGTGGTTAATGGTTTAAAACACCCTGTTAGTCACACATGTAATGCATCTCTGAATGATGCTTGCAATGCAGTAGATGTTCAGATCTGTTCAGTAATGGAAACTGCTGATAAGTGAATGACTGCAGGTTCCTGAGCTCTGTCTTTGTGTTTGTGTGTTGTGTCAGCAGGACAGGTGTTTTGATGTCTCTCTGGCCATGTCTGCGTACTGCCCTGAGCTACGGGGTTCTCTTGCTGGCTGCTCTGCCAGACTTCACCACAGGTATGAATATTTCCTTTAATCAACCCACATCTTCCTCTTCCAGATAATCAGCCAGTAGCTTCCTCTGACAGCCGCTAGTAAAGATTGTCAAATTAACAGTTTGGCAATAATCACATAAAACTTTCTTGTACAGTCAATTCATTTATTCACAAATACATTAAAAATGCAATTACAGTGTCTTGAATGCATGTACTTTACAATGTGGATGTTTTTAATTTCTGAATTAAAACAGGGGCCAATCTATCTTGTTCAATCTATTAATTTATTAAAAAATACATTAAAACAATGTCTTGAATACATGTACTTTACAGTGGGCGTGTTTTTAATTTCTGAATTAGAATTACAGGGGCCAATCTATTTTGTTCAATCTATTAATTTAGTCAAAAATACATTAAAATGCAATTGCAATGTCTTGAATACATGTACTTTACAGTGGGCATGTTTTTAATTTTTAGTAATATTATTATAACTATTCATAATTCTTATAAAAAACAATATTATGCAATATATAATAATTGTTTTTAATAATTTTATTAGTTTAAAAAAAATATTTCATTAGAAAAATTATTTTAACAAAATTGCTACTTTAATAATATAATGAAACTGTTCAGTGCTAGAAGTTATGTTGTGCACAAATGTCATCATAATAAAGGATAAAAACATTCATCAAAAGAATGAAGTTATTGAAAAAAACTTAATTATTATTATAATTATTAAGAATTTCATTCATTCATTAATATAATCATATGTTTTTTAGTGTTTTGCTAATGGACCTTAAGTCTGGAAATAAAGTTGAATCGAATAATAATACTACATATCAATTATGACTATAATTATTACTTTCACTACTTTCTTTGCTAATATTTGCAATTTTAAAGTCATGTGGTGTAACCAACATGCAGAAAAACAAAATAGAAAAAAAAATATCATAGAGTCAAATGGAATAAAAGTTTTCAAAACCATTTGAAACCAAAACAATACAAAGATTACATGTATGCGTTGAATTTTATCTTATCAGGATCATTTTATCTTTCTTATTTCAAGGCAAGAACTGCTCCCACCCGCTCGTACCCGAGCATGGAGGTTTCCGCTGTGAACCCTCTCCCTGTCGTGGTTTCCCTCAAAAGAGCATCATTCGCTTTTTCTGTGAGCCCGGCTACATTCTACCCAAACACCACCATTGGTCAAAGTGTAAGCAAGGGGAATGGCATCCCAGAGTGCCCGTCTGCATGCCCCAACCAGGTAAGAGAAAAGAAAAAAATGGGTTTGCATTTGAAAACTTGACACAACCACTGCAATTCAGACATTTACCATCTTTCAAAGCAAGAGACTGAAAGCAGCGTATGCAGACTTCCCATCTTGCATCAGACGTCCAATAGTTCTGCATTCTGAATGAAGAAAATGTGCTGGAGGAAGGCATTACAAAAGCAGAACCATTAATAAATGACCTAAATAAGCCCCACAGGCACCCGGTAGTGAAGTAAACTCCTAAAATAAGAAAAAACCATGATGCTTCATTCAGCACGCTCACCTCTTTGTCTGAGCTGAAACATGTCACAAGAGGAAACCATCAGCTTGAGCAGGAAGTTAGCAGTCACCAGACTAACCAATATTACTTTTTTCTGTGATGCACGTAAAGCCTTCGGAAAACGATTGCGTCAAATAATCCGAATCAAAGGATGTAAACCTTACTTAACCACTTATTCCAAAAGCCTGGCATCCGGCCTTGATTTGTACGTCAAGCTCTTTGACGGATGTCTTTAAATGGTTTGTGTGTGTGTGTGTTTTTTTTTTTTTTAACAGAGGGTCATGCTGAACAAAAAGAAAACGCAGCCAACTCTATGCCAAGTGTGGCTACGACTGCTATTGGAGTGTCAATCTTCCTTCTCACCACAACAGCCTGTTTGATCATCAAATCCCGTCTATTCTCCTGTCGAACGCATGAACGGTATGTCATTTCGCTTGTATTATCGTCCAAAAAAAAACACAATTGAAATGCACGATTACACAACCTTTCAAAAGATTGGGGTCAATACTAAATCAATACTATTATTCAAGCAAGGACGCATTAAATTGATCAAAAGT
The DNA here is from genome assembly GCA_039654775.1 of Spinibarbus caldwelli. Classification (NCBI taxonomy): domain Eukaryota; kingdom Metazoa; phylum Chordata; class Actinopteri; order Cypriniformes; family Cyprinidae; genus Spinibarbus; species Spinibarbus caldwelli. Next base: position 13,070,066 of record CM077253.1, on the reverse strand, counting down.
GAAAGTAAAGACATTTACAATGATACAAAAGATTTCTATTTCAAAAAAATGCTGTTCTTTTGAACTTTCTTATCATCAAAGAATCTTGAAAAAAAAAAAATGGTTTCCACAAAAATAAGCAACACAAGTCTTTTGAACATTCATAATAAGAAATGTTTCTTGAGCACCAAAACAGCATATAAGAGTGATTTCTGAAAGGTCACATGACACTGAAGACTATCAAACCTCATTTCCGCCACAAAAAGAATTCTGAAATTCAGAATTCAGATTTTTTTCCCCTTTGCAGTTCTGAGTTTATAACTCACAATTGTGACTTTTTTTTCTTGCAATCGCAAGATATAAACTCATAATTGTGAGAGATAAATTCAGAAATGCAAAATTTAAACACTTCTGATGTGAAAAGTCTGAATTGTGAAATATATACACGTAATTGCAAGAAAAAAAGTAATTACCAATCTTTTTAAAACCATTTACTTGCTATTTCAAATTTATATCTCACAATTCACACTTTTCTTCTCAGAATTGTTTATATCTCACAATTGAGTTTATATCTCGCAATTCTGCTTTTTTTTTCTCTCTCAGAATTGCAAGATGTAAATAAAAAAATTGCAATTGCCTTTTTTTTTTTTTTTTTTTTTAATCCTTGGCAGAAATAATCTTCCATAGAAGACTGGAGCAATGGCTGCTAGAAATTCAGCTAATAAATTCCATTTTAAAATATATTCACATAGAAAACATTCATTTTAAATTGCAATAATGTTTCACAATATTGGTGTTTTCACTGGTTTTTGATCAAACAAATGCAGTCTTGATGAGCTTAAGAGACTTCTTTACAAACCCAAAACCAAACATTTGAATGGCAGTGCATATCAACATCACACTAATTGTTGTGTCTTTCTCATCAGGCGTTCCTCGGATCAGTTGGACCTTGTTGTGGATGGCTTACCTGTATCTCTTCCCACGTACGAGGAGGCAATCTACAGCAGTTGGGGCCAGCGACTCCCGCCGTTTCGTGGACCCACTCAACTCCTACTGACCCAGGATTCATCAGAACACAGTCCGCTGACTTCGCTCATACGCCCCGATTCGAATCACTGCACCGACACAGCCAATCAGAGCACAGAGACTCCACCACCTCCTTACGAAGAGGCCCAATCACGATCCAGAGACACTGAGAACAACAGTGGTGAACGGGCTTTGCAAAATGCACTTTCTGTTGATAAAATCAACTAATTACTGGGCTTTAATGAACTCAGCCTTTTGATTGTTTGCTTTCTTACACAGGAGTCCTTGTGACTTTTCTTTCTGCCTTTGATTGTGGATTCATCCTTTTCTGGCTTAAATACCAGTGAAGAACTGGTGTGGATGTTTCGCAATGACTTTACTGGTCAGATACGTTTTGTTTTCCTAGGTAACGTGCTGCAATATTGATTATGTCAATGTTTTCACTGACCAGCTGGAGATGTGGCTACCGTCTCCCCTCCGTGAGGGGAAACAAGGTGTTTTAAGGGGACTTTTATGATTGCTGAATGACTTTTATTTAATGATGTATGTACTGCAGTCATTCCTGTAAGAATGGGTTGTGATTTAAGATTAGCATGGAAAGAATATGATTTTTCCTCATTCAGTGTTTCTCAGAGCGTTTAGATTTACTGAATGTAATAGCCGGATTGAGTTTGTGCCTGATGGATGTAGTGTATATATGATTTTATTATAATTCCTTCCACCTGAACAGATCTATCTATTGTTAAATATTGCATTAATATATAGAACAGGGGAACAAACTTGAAGTATGCTTGCTGAATGGGCATTGAATGTTGTGTATTATTTTTTTGTTTATCATGTTATGATATGTAACATTTACATCATTACATCTGGTATATAATTCTGCAATAGTTATGTAAAAGTAATAATACATTTTTAAAACTTTATGAATGGAATGTTTGCTATTAAAAGTTATTTTAAATCTTTCTATGAGTGGTGTTTAACGAACATATTAAGATACATTCTGAGGTTATAGGTTAATAACCACTTAAACTCGCTAAAACTAACATTTCCAGTGGTTTATGTGTAATAGTGTGGTCGACAACAGCTCACAGTTTTCAATCTAGTTTCAGCAGACACATCAATGGTGGATTAAAAGTCAAGACACAGAGGATATCATAAGAAATTAGTTATATAGAAACAGAAAGTAACAGCAAGATGCCTACACACTTACATTTGACCTACATAAAGCCTAAATAAACTTGCAATCATGTAATGCTAAACTGGTTTCCTGATTCTGCACAAAAAGATGGCAAATCTTCAAATGAGTTCAATTTAGTAAAACCAGCTAGCTAGCTGGTTCAGTTATTACAGTCTGACTTAATTTAACTGTTTATAGAACATTCAGCAAATATTTGGCGACTTTAGTATGAAAAGAAAAACTGTTTCACCTTCTAGAGACATGGCTGCAGGCCTTTTCTCCATCTTGAGGTCAAACGCAGTACTGCACACACGTGCAAACAGTTGTGTTTATTATTAATCTTCATTAAAGATTGATGGAATATAGTATGCTTTTTACTAAATAAGCAAAATAACGCAGTCTTTAATGTATTAACGAGATGGTTTATGACGGACCAGTTTTGCAGTTGAAAAGTTCTTGGATGATTATTGTTGTCTATTAATATAGTTCATAATTCAGATTAGTTCATAATCAGACGGTTGTCTGTGGAGACTGACACAAAGCATTGCACTGTATTTTGTAATTTATGTAAAAATGTGGGCATATTTGTCAGTTGCACAGCAATTTGCTCACTAGTGCGTTTTTAAAACGCTGCGTCAGGTTAAAATAGGCTTTTAATGAAGCTTTTGTTTAGGAAAAAACTTTAAGAAGCTTTTAGACTTAAAAAGAAGACAAAAACAGAAAAGTATCGAGATCCTGCATTCCCCGCTGATCTAGTGTTTCTGAACGTGTTGTGTGTGAACGGTCCATTACAAAACATGCAATTTTTATTCAATTAATATTATCAAAACGTGAAAAAAATGTGTGGAAAAACAAGGAAAGCCTTTGATTATTCAATGAAGAAATGTGCTTGTGCATGTTTTTAAGTCTGAATGTTTAAAAAAAAAAAAAAAAAACTTTTGGAATGCATTTAAAATGTTTTATTTCTTTATCAGTCAATACAAGGTATAAGTACATTGAAAATAAATGATGCAAAAATACACTAAGTAATATACACAAAAGTCTAAGATATGTGAAGAACTGTTATCCATATAAGAAAGGCATGTGTCTTGTTGGACACCATTTGAATAAGGCCCCTTGAGTTATGTCTGTACTAGCTACAGAAATCAAGGGAATATATCGGATTCAGTCAACTGAAAAAAACAACAAAAAAGCACCACAACTAATCCTGTATGCCACAATTTAAAAAACTGCCTCTGCTGCATAAAAGATGATCTAGAAACATCAACAAACACCAAAACCAAAGACGATTGTTTGCTGCAAACGCTTTTAACCTACTGATTAGCACATTTGTCGTGTTAGCATCTCATTTTAGGATTCAAACAGACATCAGACAAGGTTTTTCGGTCAATACGACTGCAGCGTCAACACCATAGCCTCTTTGAAAACCATTACAGATCATACTGGAAGTGACAAGAACAGAAAACAGTAATATTTGTAGTTCAACACCAAAGACACATAAGTATAGATTCACTTACAAGTTGTAATTGCAAAAGTATATAAAATGCTTTATAAAAAGATAATCACCGATAGAGTATTTGTTGCGTTTGTCAGCTATGGCCTCAGTGAATAATCTATGAACTCAAAAGCATGATCACATCCACTCAAAGTCAGCCCTTCACCGCTCTAACCCATGAGTCTAGACAGAACCGCTGTAAGAAATCCTCTCATCAAGCTTCTTTCAGATAAACTTACAGTCAAGTGAGGTTATGCTTGAAGTTATGAGATTATAGGTTTAGATTAAGGCTACAAGTGGTTGAACAACACTATTTCTAACATATCCTGACCAGTTTATCTTCGACTTTGAACCCCATTTGTGCTTTGGACGAATTCGGACTGAACAGCAGAAAACGAGGGGAGATTGGAGCACAATATTTTTTTTTTTAGAAATGTAGCAATCTACTGAATGACACATCTGTTGAGAATTCATTACCAATCACTATATTATACTAATTCTACTAACTAAAGTCTACTTTAACTACTCTTGGTTATAGTATTTGGGCAAAAACAAATTAAAATAATTAAAAAAAACCAACAAAATAGTTGACATATGGACATATGTAATGGACAGAGTGTCTAGGCCAATTGTCCTCCTGTGTTTTGTGCGTAAAAGGTCACTCTCTGAAATACGTGTTACGTTAATACATGCGGAGCGTGAAGAGGGTCATTCGTAACTCTCTTGGTTAACGGTCACTGTAATCACTGATGACTTGTCCACATTGTTTTCTCTTCAAGTAAGGGACGGCATTGTTTTAGCAACGGGTCTCATTAAGTCAGGCGGGCGTGACAGGAAGGTGTCCCTCATGAGAGCTGTTAATGATAAAACAAAGTTAATGAGTTAGTTTTTATAAATTAATCCTATATTCAACAGGACAGGACTGTTTAAAATAAGCAGCGTACCTGCTGTATTGCACAACGACTGCACTCCGCCCAGCAACGGGTCTCTGTCGGTCAAGAGCTGACTTCGCTTTTGAGGTGGCGGTTCAAATTCTTCCGAACCATCGTCGGACAAACTATTCTGAAAAAACAAAATAAAAATAAATCACACTCTGAAACATATTTTCTATACCAAGTGTGAATGAAGTTGAAATACTGAAGGGCCAAAAATAACAAATCATTTGTCCTTACCAGTATTGTGTGGCTGAGGAGAAGCTGTTCCTCGATGGAGCCACTCATCGGTTTCTTCTCCCATTTGGCAGCCAGAACAGGAATCTCATCTTCCTCCTCATCTTCCAAACATCTATTGTGGAGAAAGACAGTTTAGTTTTTACAGAAACTAACACTTTTATTTAGCAAGGATGCATTAAATTGATCAAAACGAGAGTAAGGACATTTATAATGTTACAAAAGAGTAATGACTACTGAAAATTCAGCTTTGTCATCGCAGGAATAAATTACATTTTAAAACAGCTATTTTAAATTGTAATAATAATTCACAATATTACTGTATTTTTGATCAAATAAATTCAGCCTTATTGAGCATAAGACTTATGAACAATCAAGTCATATTGAAGGTATAATCTAAATATGTTGAAATCATCATTATAACTCTCACCGTTTCCTTGAAGTTTTGCTCAGCATATCTGAAGATGCAGCCGTTTCACTCTGGGGCAGGAAGGTCAACTGGAAATCATCATCCATGGAGATATATGGAGCCAACGTGTCCAAATCAAGCTCATCCACAGCCTGTCAGAGAATGAAAGTGTTAAACACCCATGACTTATCTTCGGAGATGTTTGAAAAGAGATCTAAAAAAAAAAAAAAAAAAACTTTGAGAACTACCTCTGATTGTCCTTTCAGAGTTACACTCTCCTCTGGTTTGAGGGCGAAGAACTTCTCCACCCCTTCTGTCTCCATAGGCAGCTCTTCAGCGGGGCTCTGAAATAGACCCTTAAACGTCAGATAAACCATTCAAACCATCAAAACACCTAGAGAAACAACCAAAGTCTTATACATACCGCAGCGGGTGGAGATTTGGTGGACCTGTCGAATATTGGAGAAAGGAGCTGGCGGAGTTCAGGGGTACAGAAGTCCTGAGGGCATTCAGGGACAGTGTTGGGACTAGGTGGACAGCAGAAGGACAACTCCACACCGTCTATGAATAAAATAAAGCACTGTTAGGATGACATTAGATTTGTGCAAGATTACACAACCAAATCAATTTTAGAGGACCAACAGCAAACATTCCCATTCTTGACTGCAAGCACCTGTTAGGGAAATGATAGCATCTCCAGAATGAGGTGCCAGCTGCAGTAAATCCTCTGGGTTCTCCTTCATCTGGAGGAAGAGCTTCGCAGTGCTGCTCTCCACCTCCATGTCTGAGTCCTCATCCTCCTCCTCCTCCTCCTCCTCCTCCTTCAGCACGCTCAGCTTCTCAGCTTTGGGCTTTGGTTTCTCACAGGTCTGTTCTAATGAGAACACAACATCCGCCTCTTCCACACCACTGACAGAGAGAGAGAGAAACACCATTCACACCAGAGTTATTTTTGTCAGCTTAAACTGAAAGCATTAAAAACCATTTGTTGCATAGGAAAACTTGAAATGTTGCCTTGGTAAATAAATGAAATAAAATAATTTTAAGTTACTAAAATGACTAAACTGAAATAATAAAATCTTCACAAATATATAAATACTTTTGAAATCATATTTAAAAAAAAATATATAGAAAAAACTCCTAAAAAATTACTAAAAAAAAAAGAAAAAGAAATTATCCCTAAAAAATCTAAAAACTAAAAATGTAAAATAAACAGAAAATATAAAAATCAGACTCAAAAGATTGATAAAAAAAATTATAATAGTATATAAACAATGAAATTCCATCATCTACCATAAAATAGGGCACATGAAACAGATGTTACACCGGGTCTGATTGAGGTACCTGAGGATAAAGTTGAGGCAGACCACAGCTTCGGGTTGAGAGGTCCTGTTGTTGTAAAGGACAGTGGCTTGAGTCTCAGTCCAGACAAATCCTCCATTCTTAGCCAGGAAGCGGTAATGGTTGGTGCACACCTGGCCTTTGGAGAACACTGCAAGTACAAAGAAAAAGATAGTGAAGAGTTTAGCATTGGTTAAGACTGAATGTATTGTGAAAAAATTATGTTTGATTATGTCACAGAAATAATGAAGACAAACTTAAACTTACAGATGTGTAAACTCCTGGTCACATGATCAAAATCAAGGGCGTGATAAAACTCATAGGCAGACCGGCCAATCAGATCATCCGGTTGGTATCCAACGAGCTCAGTGACTCTGTAAACACAGAAAACAGTCAATCAAAATTTCAAGTCTCATAACTTTATTGCATATTTTAATACAATTTATTATAGTGATGCACCAAAATAATTTTTTACAGAAACCAAAATGGAAAGTTTTCATTTCATGAAAAACGGAAACTGAAAACAAAGTTTGGTTAAATTTAGGAAACTGAACTCTGTGTGCTGTTCAGGGTGTTGTGCCGGCAAGTTAAACCAGTCGCCATTCGATATTTTAGTTGAACAAATTTTATATAATACTACTCTTGCGTCCCTCTGCATCATTAATTTATTTCACAAATGTTATTATTGCAGAAGAGTATCTTTAAACATTGTCATATGAACAGTTAATTGGCAATTATAACAATTTAAACTTCAGTAAGCTCAGCAGCAGTTCAATAAGTGAATCAGAGTTTGATTCTGACTGATTCAGTGAGGATTCATTACGGATTCAAATAGATAATTTGCACGTTTCATGTGCGAGTCTTTCATGAGTTGGTTCATTTAATGAATCATTTAAAGAGTCATTTGTGTGTAAGTTGGACTACACTGGTCTTGAAGCTTCTGAGGACAATTCCGCAACAACAAAATCAACAGTCTTGCCATTATTTTGGACTGCAAACACACATTCACAGCTTAAGTAAGCATAATTTCTTTTGCCAAACACTATATTTAGTTCATATGAACTTGCATCTATTTAAAAAGCTGTTTATGGACATCTCCAGCATAAATGTGATTGTTGTGTCTGATCCCAACACTGAGATACTATAAATACACTGTGCCCTAAGCGCAAGCCGAGAGAAAAAACACAGGAAACCCGAGTCACATGCTTTCTCACACCATGAATGAAATCTGTCTTCAGCTGTCACACGTACGCATTTCAAAAACATCCAGTGAGAATAAAATGTCAGCAGCTACCAGGCTCATTAGGTTTGCAGATACAGCGAGTAACGTTAGATTCACTTTTACATGTGTGGGTAGATTAAACCACGAGTAGGAAGGCGAATTTGGACGCTGTACAGTATATCGCCGCTTCAAAGAGGTGAACTGAGTGCACTCCTACACAGAGAAACTCAGCTTGACCTGCTGGAGTTATCAGACGCTGTGCTGTCATGAGATTTATTTGAACTTTTACGACCTTGAGTGTGTGTTGTGTACTGAGCAAGTCTTATTGCATTTATATGCATCTTACCGCCCGTCACACTGTGTGAAACTCAAGTCCATGTTATGGCGTGTGAGGAAAGTGCTGCTGTCTAGTGGGAATTCAACGCTGGAGGGGTGAGGAATGGGTTCGCACAGCAAAGTCAGGAAGCTGCCAGCAGGGGACGAGTTCTCATCATCACCGCTGAACGTCTGCATGTGTCCTGTGCAATGAAGGACCTGGGAGAAGAAATGGAAAAACGCTATTTAATGGAATTTTAATTACAGAAGTTGCATAAAATTGTTTAGATTTTATTTTAATTTTATTTTATTCAACAAGGATGCATTAAATTGATCAAAAATGACAGTAAAGACATTTATTATGTTACAAAAGAGTTCTATTTTAAATAAATGCTGTTCTTTTAAACTTTCTATTCATTAAAGAGTCCTTAATTTTGTGGAAACTTCTCTGCACATATTATAATAAGTGTTTCTTAAGCACCAAATCAGCATATTATACTGATTTCTGAAGGATCATGTGATACTGAAGACAAGGTAAATTATAATTTAAAATAGTTACTTTAATTGTAATAATATTTCACAATATTACTGTTTTACTGTATTATTTATCAAACAAATGCAGCCTTGGTGAGCATAATAGACTACTTTCAAAAACAATTAAAAAATCTTTCCAAATCCAAACTTTTAAACAGTATTGTATATATATTCTGAGTTCAGACAGTTTATAACCTAATCAAAGTTTCATACTGACTGTTTGTTCATTTCTCAACAAAAAAAAAACAGATGACCAAGATGAAAACACGACATTGTGTAACATGACGTGTGAAGCAAGCGGTCAAGCTGGACCAGTGCCTCCTGGCTTGGCACTGAACGTAGTTGGATCTCTGCCTTCGGTGTATTTGTGTCTTGTTTTGTGCACTCATGGGACCTGACCCCATAGCTCAACAAAGAGCTGGGCTGATGTGAAGCGGTAATGCTGATACAGTCCTGCATACCCCTCAGAGCAATCTACACCCGTTAAAGATGAGCTAACAGGTGCTGCGTGTGAAAATAGCTAAAGGAAGTTCGACACCAGTATTGATTAAACCTAGTCACGCAATTAAATTTTATAAAAAGCAAAACTAAAAAGCAGTGCATGTTGACACAATGGCACTTCTATGAGTTTGAATGTGGCTTGGGTCATTCCATACCCTTTCTTCCTATCATTTTTTGTCTAAAACACAGTTTGTGTACCTTCCAGGTTGCAGACTTGAGATTAACTGTTCTTCCTGTGTGGGTGAGTGTGCTCTTCATCCGAAGGAAAAAATTATGTTCGGTCGACTTCTCTGTCTTTTTCTTTGAAACACCTGAGGATGAAAAAATTCTCCTTGTCAGTCCCACACACAGCACATGAGACTCAAAAAAATAAAAAATAAATAAAAAATAAAAAATCAATATACAATAGGTCACTGCATAGCAGCTAAATTCCAGCGAAAAGATCCTTTGGCTTAAAAATCTTTTATTACCAGGTCTTGTGGTGAGGATGTCTCGTAATTCTTCTTGGTCACAGGGATGAACAAATTCATACACGCTCTGTCCAAGCAGCTCCAGCTGTACAAAAACACATCAGAAAAAAAAAAAAAAAAAAAAAAAAAATCAGCAATTTAAAAACAATGACACTAGAGACAGTATTTAAGAAAAAAAATTACTTATTTAGCACATGAATTTATACAAGATGTCATACATATGACCAACTTTTCTATGAGTTTTGTTTTTGTTTTTCATATTTACTGCATACTAAAAAAACATTGATTGGAAAATGCATTGCACTGATGCACAGGAATAAAATCAACTGAACATGTGTTTCAGCATGAACTCTATAAATGCAACTTAAAGAGTGAATGTAGGTCATGTGTGTAAGATTTCACGCCCTTTCAACCAAACCACCCACTATCATTCTTTAAATTCATTCTAAAATTGTTGTCTAAATTATTTTAAGAGGTTTGTTTTCATAATATATTACAAATATATACATAAATATATATAAATATATGTATGTATGTATGCATGTATGTATTCCCAGGGTCATATTTGTTGGATTTCAGTACTAATTTCTTTTACCACTGAATTATTCAATACTGCCCTACATAAAACATTGTAATTCCCTCCTGGCAGAATACAGCAAAACAACACATTAGACTGCATGTGTTCCCTCAGGAACGGACCTATTCTAAGGGGTCTGGTCACACACGTAACATGAACATTGTGCCTCACACCACAGCAGAGGAATCCAAAGTGCCACCATTCCTGGGCCACATGCTGCTAGACTGCAGCCAACATGTTTGCAATTCTCAACTTTGTGAAATTCACAGTGTCGGTTTCATGTAGTACTTCAATATAGGGGCAGGACTTACCTGTGTTATGCCGATGTATTTGCTGACACTCTCTGAGAGGAAGACCATGTCCCCTTCCTCAGTCATCACCAGAATAAAGCCAGCCAGTGCCTGCTGATAAAAGGCATCAGTGGGATTCTCTGTTTCTTCAGTCTGAGTTTTGGTTGGCCCCGCTGGATGTGACAAGAATTAGATATTAACTTTAGTAAATATTAGCCAAAGTAGTATTTAAGCATGCTCCTATTGAAGCTGTACACATTCAATGGTTTGGGGTCAGTAAGATTTTTAACACTTTAATTTAGCAAGAATGCATTAAACTGATCAAAAGTGATAGTAAAGACACTTATAAATTATAAAAGAGCATAACAGCTTATATATATATATATATATATATTTATATATTACAGACCCCAAACTTTTGAATTGGTATTGCATGTTTGTGTGTGTGTGTATACAATTTCAGTGGTTTCATGCACCTGGCAGCCAGTAATTGCCTGCACAAACGTGGTCAGCACAAACCAGGTTTATCCTAGTTGAATGTTAACCCAAGTTTAATGCAGTCTGGGCCGTTTTTATTTTCACTTGTGCAATAGAGATGGATTTGCAGTCCAAAATACTGCAAACATTCCTCAACCTAACAATGCATGATTACATTTAGTTGCACTTATCAATGGCATATAACATTTTGTTTTCTGGCTGCTGTCCACAGACCTGTGTGACCCATTTTAGGTCTCAAACAACCGAGGACCACTGCTAGACCTCATACAGCTGGATTTCAGCAGAACCCACCTGATTGGATCAAGCGGTTCATGCGCAGATAGCTGAGCGTCACCCTCATGATGGCAGCTTTGTCCAGGTGGGAGGCGATACGTCTTGGAAGGGGTAGTGAATGAGCCAGCTCGTAAAACACTTCAGTCTCCTGACTCCTCCTACAGCGCGCCGCGTCACGCGAACGCACCTTTCGCTGCTCCAAACTGGGCCTGAATAAGGAAAAACAAGAAAAACAAACTTATTTAAATGACCAAACTCAAAATATCCATTTCTTAAACAAAACGCTAAAGAAGGAAATCACGTTTTTGCATTCTAATTTCTTAGCACAACGCTTTTTAAATGAGCAGTTCCTTACGTTTTTAATACAAAAATTAAGACAACAACAGAAAAAACATTCCTTTCCCTTACATCTTGTTCTCTGTTTCTCCTCAATAAAACTGTCCCAGCTGTAATTGGTGTGCTCTGGTGCTCTGTGTATCCTAGTCTTGCCAAAAAGTGAGTCCCAGATAAACTTTTCAAAATGAAGGGGGGAAGCCCTCACTCTGTGCCTTTCACTCACGCTCCCCTCCTCCACTGGCCTTAAGTATGTAGAAGAGCTCTGGGTCGTTAAGACATTAAAGCCTGTCCCACAGCCCTCCCCCATGCTTCCTATCTAATAGAGTCCCTCCCAGCCCTCAGTCTTTGACCTCCTTAGTGCTTTGAAAAGGAATGAACTTCGCCAACCCGCTGACATTCCAAAATGACCCATCAAACAGTTGACAAACTCTCAGCACATACTTTTTTGCATAGTCAAAAAATTCCTTTAGATATACAGTGCTGGAATAACACTTCTGCTAGCAGAACACAATTAGCATGCATATCGGTGATATGTGTTTTTTTCATGATTCTTAACAGAAAGTTCAAAAGAACAGCATTTATTTGAAATAGAAATCCTCTGTAACATTATAAATGTCCAAACTGTCGCTTTTGATTAATTTAATGCATCCTTGCTGAATAAAAGCAAAAAACTATAGCCCTAAACTTTAACAATGATTTTTTTGGCATAGTCAAACGTTTCCTTTACATATACAGTGCTAGATTAACTTTACTGCTGTCAGGACATAAGTACGCCTATCGGCATTGATTTATTGCGCTATTGTATTTCATGGTGCAGTAAACAGGACAGATATGTTGCACAGCATGTCTGTCCAAACTGGGCTCCAGCCACACGGTTTCAGTCGGCACGTAGTCTGTGGTCAGTCAAGTCAGGCTCTGTAAACTTTGGTAAAAAAAAAAAATTCCCGTCCCAAATCACGCTTGAATGACATGTACTGTACTAAAAACATCAACACACAGGAATGAGTCTGTATAAGGACTCACACATCCAGAATAAACATAAACAGTCATGTACCGCCGCCTTGGATCAAAACTTTTTTTGTGAGCACATGACTCTAATTTAACAACGAGGCATAAAACCAACCATATGAAGACAAAGATCCTGGTTTGTGTGAAAGGAGCATTGAAGAACAGATCCAGTAATTTGGTTAATCATAATAATTCCATTTCACAGAAATACAATGTTAACTTCAAACATAAAACTAATCAGTAAACATCCAAATAAAGGGTAAAGTCCTAAAACAGAATAACCAATGGAAATCTGCCAAAGCTAATATGTGGTTTTATACATCTATAACAAACTTTACAAGCTGTCGACATTTTGCAGGTTTTTATTTTACACATAAAACTGTTTTTTTTTTTTTTTTTTTTTGCAACCAGCACCATATAGCCAAAAGATGTCAAATAAAACAAATGATGAAAACCCGATTCGGATGATGATCCTTGTACAGTACATAAAATCTTATCAAGATGGAAATCAGTCAACACGTTTTAGGTCAGAACAAAAAACTAAATGTCCGAGACAAGCTGAAGCAAGACCTGGCATCCAATTTCAAGCCCCAGGCGACCACATCAGATTACACAATAATCTAATCTCAGCCGGTGATCACTGCGGGAGAAACTCGTACAGAATGACCATTACTGAACCCTACCATCTAAAAATAACACTCAGAAAGAGCACATCCATCACAGTTAGGATGACACTGGAGATTTATTTGTTCTGTAGGACTGTTTAAAAAAAAATTGAAAAGAGGGCGCGTAATACATGATTGCCCTTTATAACAGATTTTAGGCTTTGCATATTTTGGGAACAATGTAGTAGGATAAACTTTGGTGCTGAACATTGCAATTCAATCTATGAGTAATAAAATATAGAGACCAAATTATATTCTAAGTCCTCAAATCCATGAGATAAACCTATTCTTCACAATAGAATAACAGGTTTTTCGACTATCTGAATGTTGAGTGCAAACACATTTAATCTTCGGCAAATCTCATAATGAATATTTATTTTTCATACATTTGTACATTATAATGTTGTGATGCCTAAATTTACTAGTAGCATTTAAAATGACTGATTTTATAAAGGTTTTATTCTTATTTATTTGGACAATCAATACTGAATGCAATATATCAATATTAATTAATAATTTGTATATTTATATATGAGTGAGTGTGTATGTGTGTGTGTGTGTGTGTGTGTGTATATATTATATTGGGTCGGGGGTCAGTAAGATTACTCCAGTTTTCAGTGTCTCATGATCCTTCAGAAATCATTTTAATATGCTGATTTGGTGCTCAAGAAACATTTATTATTATCAATATTGAAAAAAGTTCTGATGCTTAGTATCTTTGTGGAAGTTGTGATAGATTTTCATCAAGATTCTTTTATGATCAGACTGTTCAAAATAGGCCTGTAGCTATTGAATATTTTAGTAATCGAGTTATTGTACTGAAAATTCAATCAATTAATCTCAGATAAGAACAACTTTTTTTTATTAAAGAGCAATACTAAATATACAAGAGACAATAAGACAGGTCTCTTAAAATGAACAAGCAATTTGTTTCCTTTTTAGAAAAATGACAATTTTTATTGCTGAAATTGCATATATTAATAACTGTGAAAACTAAACCCATTTAGTGCATTTAATTGCCATATTACATTCAAAATGCAAATACAAATAAAAATATAAAAATCTATTTCAAATTACTTTAAAAAAGGTAAACAGTAAAACCCAAAACTAAGACACAAATCTAAATAATAGTAATAATAAAAAATAATAATAATAAAACCTAAACATTGTGCAACTTAACTTTCAAGTTTCAGCCTAACTACAGCTCAGGCATGACATAAGCCTTTACTGTCTTCTTAGAAGGATTTGTGGCTTTTGTAAGAGGCAAAAATTAGTGGGCAGGAAGCTAACGTGGAACAAAAACAAGAGTCCATACACAACATTTATTAACACATTTTTTCAGCAACATGAATTTAAAGTTATTTGGAGAATAAACCCTCTTAAATGTCTCTCTGCATACTGGTGTGTGTGTGTGTGTGTGTGTGCGCGCGCGCACGCGCGCGTGTGTGTGTGTGTGTGTGTACCTGTTTTTCTATTCAGGTGGGGACTTAAACCTGAACACACACAGACTCATGGGGACTCGTGTCACAGTGGGGACCTAAATTGAGGTCCCCACTGGTAAACAAGCTTATAAATCACACAGAATGAAGTTTTTTGAAAATCTAAAAATGCAGAAAGTCTCCTGTGAGGGTTAAGTTTAGGTGTAAGGTTAGTGTAGGGGAATAGAATATACGGTCTGTACAATAGAAAAACCATTACGCCTATGGAAGTCCCCACAAGGATAGCGAAACAAGTGTGTGTGTGTGTGTGTAATCATTTAAAGGAGCATGGTTGCAAACACAGTGCTCTGTATGTAGTTATAGTAAATGGTAGGGATGCACCGAAATGAAAATTCTGGGCCGAAACCGAGAATTCTCGATATGCTTTGTCGATAACCGAAACGGAAAATGCTTTGTAATAATTATTTATTTAATTAAATAATATAAAGTAATTTTGTAAGACTTTTTAATTTTAACTCCATTTTAATGACACGGAATTTAAAAAACACAAGCCAATAAAATAACCACACTTTTATTGAAAGAAAATTGGACAGAAAATATATTAATATTAAATATCAATGTATTATTTTTATTCAGTTCTATGCCACAGAATCAGACATAACTGTTGTTGTTGTTGTTGTTTTTGACTAATTATCCAAATAAAGTATAGTCCTGCAAACAGGGTTTTTCCTTTCTCAAAATGCGGTGGAAGTGGTACCATCCTGATCATGTGCACACAATGTACACACCCTTCAACTGGCAGAAACAAACACTTTTAACACGCAACATATTTTAGGTGTTATAATAATTATAGCTATGATTAAAGAAAATGACAATTATAAAGTTGTGTTTTATTTTCTCTCACTTAATATTTTATTGTTATTTATTCTTAAAATAGCCTTATGAAATGTTTTCTTTTTCCTCAGAAATTCTGTTTTGTGTATCTGGTTATCAAATGAAGGCATAAAACATTAATTTCATTTATATTTAAATGATTGAAAATTAAACTTTTTGGAAAACAAAGGAAAACGCGCGTCTCTGCCATTCATTCATACAGAGATATGATCGCATAATATGAGTTAATGCTCATCAGATCGCGTAAATCAGCGGAACATGAATACAAATTATGATTCTGTGTAAAGAAACATCAAGTAAACGTATAAAAATATAAAAACCCTGGCAAAGCTATTATCATCAGCGCATGTGAGCAGAGCAGGGAGCAGACCAGTGAAGGAGATTTGACCAGCATTGCCCAGTACAGCTGTACTACAGCATGTCACAGCACAGTAACGCTACTGCAAACAGGAACAAGTATACTTGTATACTTTTTTTTTTTTGTATTCGAGTTACTCGAGGAATCGTTTCAGCCCTAGTTCAAAACAACATTTATTTGAAATAGAAATCTTTTGTAACATTACCAATGTTTTTACTGCCATTTTTGATCAATTTAATGCATCCTTGCTGAATAAAAGTATTAGTTTCTTCCAAAACTGACCCCAAAGTTTTGAATGATAGTGTAATGTGGTAAACATGACATCTTAATGACTTTAAAAGCAGTGCACGTAGTCTCGTGCCAAAGCTGCTTTAAATGAATGCAGGAACACTGTGTCCTTCAGCTGGGTCACAACAGTCACGCCCAACCCTTGTACTGTTTGTATGGTTAGGGATTTACTGTGAGTGTTATTATGTATTCTGGTAAAATGTCAACACCCCATAACAGTGTAGGTGGCACTGGAAGTGCAGCACAACCCATCCCAGCCTGTTCAAATGAACTCTTCTGAACCTCACGGGATAAAGATGGCATGACAGGCTTTAGTGGGGAGGAATGTTCATGTCAAATGTTATACTGATTGATATGAATCTGGCAGTACATCAGCTTATGAAGCTGTATGACTTGATATAGAGATAGGTGAATGGTGTAAATGTCACCCAAATTACTTCACTGACTACTTTACAACACTCAACCTTTCCTTAAAAAGTTAAAAATGACATCCTTGCAAAGGAACAATATTAATGTGCCCATATGAGAAGCAGTCTTTGCTTTCTCATACAGGCTGTTTCAGGAACACGGTGTTCTCTTTGCAAACTTGTGGTGGATATGTAGTAAATTTGCAGCACATTTATTTTTCCGTCAACCCTGTGGTTTTAGTCAAGCACGTCAGAAGAACTCTGTGTTATGTTTGTTTACTATAGGACTGATTCTTTGACTTTTGCATGCTTATGAAGCTCTGGGACTCCTTCCAACTGCTCTGATGAGACGCATGCAGTTTCTCAGACTGACTGAGCAGGCGAGCGAGAGAGCGAGGGTGTGTGAGAGGTTCAGCGAAGTTCGTTTGCACGGTGGTGGGAGGGGGAGACAATGGGAGCTCTGCCAATAGTAAGGTTGAACACAGGCAGTAGTCTCTGCTATATCAAGACAACAGAGAACAAAATGTTCTCTGGCTTGTTTACTTCGTTCTGAAAGTGTGTACTTCATTTCCTTCAGATCTGTGGGTTGATATAAAACACTTCTAGGAAGATGGCATGTCTTGTGGCGTGATGTGCATTACTCATAATTTAAACAGCGTTTTGATCATTCTTTTAGAACTAGTATACATAGCTTTGATGAAATGAATTGGTCTCACTTTATTTAAGTGTCTTTAACTAACATTTAAATGAAACAATTGCAATGCAACAAATATTGTGCATATGTTTTTAAGTTTTTCTTCCATTTAAAAAAATACCTGAATGTTATGTTTTTGTAATTAATTGCTGGACACATTAAGTGCATTGTACCAATCAATTAATGCATTTTTGATGCAAGTACACAGTAGTTAGAATATTTTTAGTTTAAATATTCATATCAACCAAACATATGTTAATAAAATTGTTCATAGAAGACAAAATGCTCTCAAAACAAAAGAACAAAGTTAGTTTATTATCAAATACATTAGGCTGCAGTGGCAAAAACTTAAGGAACTTCATATTTTGTGTAAAAGAGGAACAACAGAAGTTGTTTTGGCAAAACACAAACCTTCCAGCCCATCTGATGAAATATGCTTTTTCAAGCATTATTTCACCAATATCATATATAGAGAGAATTCAAACAATTTTGTCATTTTGATAGTGGCACAATTTTCCTGAATTCACCCTTTGTGTGTCCTTACTTCTCTAAAAGTGCTCTTATCATATCTTATTTATCAACCCACTGAATGTGAAAGTGTTAATCAGATTTCTTAATGAAACAATAATCATTACAAACAAACAAACAGCTCATGACATGGATTATACAAGATTATAGTCTTTTAGAACAAAAGTGCCATTACAGGACTTTATCATTACTCTGACTGTGTAAACTGAACCCAAGCACACTGCCTTCACTTCAAGCTGTTTTATTGACCATGTGGTCCTAAAGACCACTCGGACCTGTTTTTGTTGTCTGAAGACGTTACTGAAGCTCAGCTGGTACAAAATCATCACTTTTAAGAATTCAGAGCCTATGTTTATTATTTTAAATAACGCTAGTGCATTTGGTAGCTGTGTACAATAAAACTGATATCCTATTGTCTTCACAAATATAGAAAAAACAATCACTCCGACCAAAACAACCGCAAAACCCTCTCAAGAGCTCATTTCAAGATAGATATGAAAAAGAAAATACGGACCTATTACTATGAGCCAAAACCAAAGCCAATATAGATCAACCACCAACTGCATGAGGCCATACATATACATCGACTGGAGGATCTGGGTTCCCGTTTTTAACGCTTATTATTAAACCCACACGACATACCTCATAAAAATGCTCTAGAAAACAAACGCCTTACATTTTCACCGCTGAGTTCACCATCTCTCCAATTAAATCACTGCAGTCCAAGTTTTGAGTTTTGTATTTGTAACGCTTGAACACACCGCAGGAGCAAGTGTCGTCCGCAGCTTGTTTATCTCTGTTCTGAAGGGGCTCGACTGTTATCTTTCTATAAGGGCTGAGTGTCAAAATAAAAGTCACGGCAGGCATAGTCATTCATTCTAAACAAATGCAATCATCGACTGTCTGAAATCAGCATTGATTAAAACAAGTAATATAGTGTGTGTGTATAGTAAACACAATTTAACTGCAGAGATAATAATGTGATAAATAAAATAATAAAACAATAAGACGAATAATAAAATAATACGATTTTCTGATCTATCTATCTATCTATCTATCTATCTATCTATCTATCTATCTATCTATCTATCTATCTATCTATCATGTTCTCTCTCTCTCTAATTAAATGTAAATAAATAATAACGTATAGTACTTATAGACTTATATACACTTACAGTGCTTAAAACATTAAAGAGATCTGCGAACTCTCCGTTCAATAAGCAAAAAAATAAAGAAAAGAAAAAGAAAAACTACATTTCCCATTATTTCCTCTCGAATATTACACAAACAATATCCGGGTCAGAGGAGGCGAATTTCCGCGCCTTTTCGTAGTCGAGATGGATGAGAGGGTTAAACGACCTGCAATATTTCAGCGGTATTATCACATCATGGACTAAATTAAACTTTAATACACATACTTCAGATGCAGATGATTTGGTGAGAGAGGATAACATCGAAGTATGTTGCTCCCGTCTGATATCGCCAGACTTGTTCTGGGTAAGTTCACTCTTCTTGTGTTTCTCTCCAGGAGAAGCTAGCGAGCTAATACTCCGTTCCTAATTACAGAGTATGTAATTATGTAATTAGTCTCCAAAACTGCTAGGTAGCTGTAAATATGTACACCATTACGAAATCGAGACTCTGTAAGAAAACTGTGTCGTTCTGAGCTCAATCAGTGCGAGGCTGTGAAGTGTCAAACTGCTGAGATGATCGATAACAGTAATGGCTGATTTAACGTTAGTCTACTATTCTCAGTTGAAGATATTTAAGTGTGAAATCATGTCATTCACTTTCATCTTTTAGGCTACCTGCAGCAAGAAGGACTCACTGCCACAAGCCGAGCCTTCATCTGTGAGAGTCCAAACCTGAAGGAATATGCCGAGCACAGCTCAGAGGACGGGGTCATCCCTGCCTGCGTGTTTGTATGTGTCAGGTTCATTATAACAGGGTGCTAATATCAATAAATTACTGGCGTGTGTTAAGAAGACATGTTTACTAAATAACTATTTTGTTATTGTTGATTATTCTTCTTTTCCAGTCTCTTTTTGGAAAAAACCTGATTACGATTTTAAATGAATATGTTGCTGTTAAAGCAAAAGGTGAGTGGCCTTAAAAGTAAGTGAAATGTTCTGAGATGCACAGTGAATCTGTTTCCATTTTAACATGTTTATGTCATTTCTTCTGCAGAAACAAGTCAAGAAAATCAAATCCCAGCTGTGATGACATCATTATGGAAAAAGCTCGACTTCACACTCAACCAAATCAAGTGAATGAATATTTGTTTACATTGTAACATTTTTTATGCACTGTCTCCTTATTAAGATCTTTCTGTATTGTCCACAGGTCTCTGCAGAACTCTCCTGCAGTGCAGCTGAATCAGCGATGTGAGTTTTCCCCTTTGTTTGAGATTGTGTTCTTGATGACTTGGAATTATTGAAAATAGGCAAATATAAATATATAATATATAGATATGGCATGGAATGTAAAAATACATGCACAATTAACTCACACTACTGAATTTATTTGAAATAGAAAATTTTGTATCAATATAACTGACTTTACGGTCACTTTTGATCAATTTAATGCATCCTTGCAAATAAAAGTCTTAATTTCCTTCAAAAATCTTACAGACCCCAAAACATTTAAACAGTAGTGTAATCTATTTATTTATTTTTTTCTGTCACTAAGTGCGCACGATGAATAGCATTCAAAATATGAGACGTCAACAGAGACCGTTGTTGGCATCACAGTCTCCCATCATTGGGCACCCGCCTGTGACTCCAGCAGCTCAGTGTGTCCCCAGCGCTGTGTCCACCCCTCAAGGCATGCTGGGACATTCCACCCCAGTGTCTTACACTTCCCAGCATACCAGACCTTCCACTCTCTGCCTTAGTCAGCCAGGTGAGTCCTGAAAAACATGTTTAAATCACACATTTGTATGAGATTTGTAAGTATCCTCTTTTCATTTTACTATCTTACATCTTCATAGGGGAGTCACCGTTGCAGATACTGGTTCCTGATAATAGATTTAATCCAGGACCTTTGTCTCCGGCCCGCAGGAAATGGTAAGATAAAAGAGATGAGGACACCAGAACTATGTTACAGTTTCATTCTTTCTACCTTTTCCAGATCAGTCTGTAACAATTTATATTAAAATGAAACTGTTTTTCTGCTGCAGTGACTCGCCGAGGCGGAGAGGAGGTGGTCAGTTGGGTGGCAGTGGGACCAGCAGGGCCACCGTAGTGTCCAGCACGCTTATCGTTGAATCTCAAAGTGAAGAAACTGTGACGGAGAACTTATCTGTGAGTCAGGCTGATTCATTTTTTTTATTTTTTTTATTTATGGTTTCAAGGAGTTTGTTTACTCCTGCGTAATTGACGATCATATGTTTTTTTTGTTTTTTTTTTAACAGCAAATAGTTATAGAAAATGCTAGAGAAAAAATTCTCAATGATAGATCCTTACAAGAAAAACTTGCTGAAAACATCAACAAAATCTTGGCAAGGTAATTGCTAAATAATGGGCAAGAAACAACTTCAAATAACAAAAATAAATACATAAATAACATTGAGATTACTAAACACATGTTGTAATATCGCTTTGACAGTGATAATAGTCCTCAGACATCAAAAGCTGCCTGCAGTACTGTGGAACAAGAGCAGTCGATTGATGAAATCCTGGGCCTCCAGGTGTGTGAATGCACATCTTTTACGATTAATTTTTTATATCTTGACAGCCATATCTAGCCTTAACCTGTAAAATTGTTGTAGGGGGAAATTCATATGACAGATGATGCCATCCAAGACATATTGGCACAGACAGAGTCAGACCCAGCATTTCAGGCACTCTTTGACCTCTTTGACTGTGGTAGGTTTGAGCAATTGATTAATCTATAAACTCAAATTCTGTTATAAAAGCCAAACTGATTTTTAATTGAAGTAGGTCTCCCTGATAACCTTTCATCTCTTTTGAAGGGAAAAGTAAAACGGCTGAAGGCAGTGAACAGGCTGATGGGAGCTTCAGTACTAGTACTAGCGCACAAGAGAGTGATGAGACCCGACATGTAGACAGCGCCTCTGAAACAGGTTAGATGGGTTGCCTTTACATTGTAAAGCAGCTCAGGTAATTTTCTGTGTACATTTTATTATATGCACTATGATTCAAACATTTTGGTTTTTATATATATATATATATATATATATATATATATATATATAAAAATATAAAATGTTTTTGAAAGAAGTTTCCTTTGTTCACTATAGCGACATTTGTTGGATTAAAAACAGTAACAGCTATTTTATATTTTAATATATTTTAAAATGTAATTTATTCTTCTTATGGCTAGGGCTGGACGATATGGCCAAAATTTATATCACGATATATTTCTTAATTTCGGTCGATACGATATAATTCCGATAACGATATGAATACTTTAAAAAAAGCCTCATTAAAAACTGCCAAGAACGCCCACAACAGATGTCTGTACCTAAACTTATGATAAAATGAATTTGCCAAGTCTACAAAACCTCCTCCTATAAAACTATATATTTTAGAAAAAAAAAAAAACACAAATAAATTAAATGTTCACCTTTTATTTGTATTTAGCCTTCATACAAACAAGAAATGTGAAATTACTGTCAAATAAACATCTCAGACTCACCTCATTAATATTAATATCTTTAACTTCAAACTATAGGCTGACATACAGAACCAGTCAAAAAATTTTTAAACCGTAACATTTTTGATGTTTTTTAAAGAAGTCTCTTCTGCTCACCAAGCCTGCATTTATTTGATCCTAAATACAGCAAAAACTGTAACATTTTAAATAGTTTTACTATTTATTCTTCTTATGGCTAGGGCTGGACGATATGGCCAAAATTTATATCACGATATATTTCTTAATTTCGGTCGATACGATATCTTATTTTACTATTTAAAATGACTGTTTTCTATTTTAAAATATTTTAAAATTAAATTTATTCCTGTGATTTTAAAGCTGAATTTTTAGCATCATTAACTCCAGTCACATGATCCTTCAGAAATCATACTAATATTCTGATTTTCTGCTCAAAAAACCTTTATTATTATTATGTTGAAAACAGCTCATAAGAATTTTTCAGGTTTCTTTGATGAACAGAAAGTTCAGAAGAACAGCATTTATCTGAAATAGAAATCATTTGTAACATTATAAATGTCTTTATCATCACTTTTGATCAATTTAAAATGTAAATTAATTAAAGTATTAATTTCTATAATTACTCCCAAAATTATAATTTTTTTCCAAAAAAAAAAAAAAATGGAATAGTGGAATAATACTTTTGAGTGGAATAGTGTATAATGTTACAAAAACTTTTTATTTCAGATAAATGCTGATCTTTGGATCTTTCTATTCATGAAAAAATCATGAAAAACTCAACTGTTGTTGAGAACTCAACTGTTCTAAATATCGGTAATCAACAAATCAGCATATTATAATGATTTCTGAAGGATCATGTGACACTGAAGACTGGAGCAATGATGCTGAAAATGTATCTTTGATCACAGGAATAAATTACATTTTAAAATATATTCAAATAGAAAGCAGTTATTTTAAATAGTAAAAAAAAAATCAGAATTTTACTGTTTTTGCTGTATTTGGATCAAATAAATGCAGGCTTGGTAAGCAGAAGAGAAATCTTTTTTTTTTTTTTTTTTTTTGAATATCTTATTGTTCAAAAATTTTTTGACTGGTAGTGTAGGCTGATTATTATTATAGACTGAAACAAATGTGCTTCAGTCAGGATAAAGAAGATGAAAAATAATCCGTGTTGCTGCAGAAAAAAAAAGAGCAACAACCAAAGCATGTTGCTGGAGACGGGCTTATTGAAAATGCAAACTGGTTGTCTGCCAGCAGGAGGCGCTGAGAGAGTGATAAAACTAGCTGTTTCTCCAGTAATGGCTGTAATCAAAGCAGCTCCGCTCATGAACGCTACTTTATCAGATAAAATGAAAATGAAATCGAAACTTTTCTGAAGACAGTCGGTTCCCTTCAGAGATACATTCATATAAAACACCCGTGCTGCGTTTTGATTTTAAAACGTGCAATGCTCATGTTTTTTTCAACAAAGTCAAACGCCACAAATAAATCAATGTATGGGAAACACTCGTAATGTATATCGAAATATCGGAAATGTGTTTAAAACTCATATCACCGTTATTGAAAAAAATTATATCGCGATACATATTGATATCGAATTATTGTCCAGCCCTACTTATGGCAAATTTTTGGCAGCTATTAATTCAGTCTTCGGTGTCACATGATCCCTCAGAAATCATTGTAATATGTTGATTTGATGCTCAATAAACATTTTTTATTATTTTCAATGTTGAAAACATTGTTTAATAACAGTTGTTTTGGGGAAACAGAAACAGTGATACATTTGTTTCAAAATTCTTTGAATAGAAAGTTCAAAACAACTGTTTACTTTTGTAACATTATAAATATCTTCACTGCCACTCTTGACCAATTTATTACATCCTTGCTGAATACAAGTATTACTTTCTTCTAATAAAAAAAAACAAAAAACAAAGTCTTACTGACCCCCAACTTTTCAGTGTAAACACAATATATAAACTGTTGTATGATTTTATTTCAAGGCACTGGACAGGAGGATTCCACATCAGGAGGAGAAAGTAGTGCACAAAACCTAACCACCCAGTCTGAGTCAAAAAGCAAAAAGAAATCATCCAGCCTTCATAATGCGACAAAATCTGCTTCCACGGCTTCACAGCCACGTGTTGTAACCAAACAAACTGGACGAGGATCCACAAACTCCAAAAGAGGACTAGTCAGGACTAGAGTTTTATCTGGCAATAAACAATCCAGAGGTGCCACTTCAAACTCTTCAAGGTTGAACGATAAAACGGATTCGTGTCCACCTGACCAAACCGTATCAAGCTCTTCTTTGACAGAGGAAGGAGTTGGCATGGAGATAGATGAACCAGAAAATGAAACCTCTGGGAGCGTAAATATTCAGCTAGTTCCTCTGGAGAGCTCGCATGCCAACGAAACATCAAATGACAATAAAAGCAGTCAAGTGCCTGTTTCAAGTAAGCCATCGCAAACCACATCCACTACTGAAACCTCAAATAATGCATCTGTCAGTGAGCCTGGGAGAATAACAGGAATGACCATCGGACAGAATGAGGATATGGGAACCTCTTTATCCGTTCAAAATGAGGCTGTGCCCTCACTTTGCTTGCCTCAACCTGACACAGACACATCCGCTAAAACTGCTTCTCCACCCTCTTCAAACAAAACGCCTTTAACTCCTTCCTGCACTCAAACTCAGTCCAGTACTGCCAAAAGCAATCTCCCTACATCAGATGCTTCATCTACTGCCACTACGCCATGCATTTCTGATGCCCCGACCAGGGAGCCTGATCCCAATAAGATTGTGTCTCTGAAAATCATCATCAGTGATGAGCAGGATGAAGTCTCAACTGATGCGGCACTGAACCAAGCAGTTTCCAGTATCACCAGTGACCACATCCCCACCATCTTCCTGTCCTCTCCTGCCAAATCGCCTGCCAAGACTTTGCCCGCGAACTCTGCGGTCATAACACACGAAGAAACGGCTCAGGCTGTGAGCTGCTTACAGGGAGCAGAGGGTGTTGGATCATTCGGAACACCTTTGAGGAGCGTGCAGAGTAGCGGACAGCCTGCGCTGGGACGTCCCACAGGTCAGGAAACCGGTTTCATTCAGCTGTTGCAAACTAACCCTACCTTTGGGCCTTCAAACAGCTATTTTGTTGTAACTGATCCGGCTGCTGCCGAGCAGCGGTCAAATGTTGTGCTGCTTCCAAGTAATGTGCCTCAAGGGGCCATGTCTTCAATGCCGCATGTGGTAGCAACTCCCCCTCGCCAGAGGACTGTGGTGTCCATGGGAGCAAATGTCTCTCAGACCTATTCGCCTGGTGAGTGATTTAGTTTGATTATATAAGACGCTGTATACTTTTATTTAGGTTGTAAGTTTCTGTGTTTATGTTGAGGTACTCATTTGCAGACTTTATTTAGTCTTCCTCAGGATTAAGGGTGCATGTTTGAAATTCCAGTTATATTTTTTTAGGTTCCACAATCATTATATCGTCTCCAGTTCAGCCCATGTTACAAAATGTGATGCTTCCAGTATCTGTAATGGGGCAAAATACTGGAAAACTGGCAGTCCTTCCCAATCAGGTAAGTAAAGGCTGCTAGGCCAGGAGAGGTATTGCAATTTGGCGCAAAGCGCATGCGTCGAACGTCTGTGTACGAGTCAAATGAAGTATACTTTGCAAGGCTGTGCATACACTTTGGCCTTAACTTCGAAGCATACGGGTTTTGTGACAATAATGGTTTTATTCTATTTATAATTACTATTTTTTTTGGACAGATGTTAACTTTGCCATGTTCAGCCACTGTAAGGCAGCCTGCAAAAGTTATTTCTCAACATAAATTGGCACCCAAGGAAAACACTGACATGGGTAAGACATTTTTCATTTACAGATGTTTTATTTTTTTCATTTATTCAATTTATGTAATTATATCTTTATTATATAAAATATTATGCAGCACAGATGTTTTCAGAACTGCTAAGTTTACATTTAATTATAATTAATTTATACTTGCATAAAAACACATTTTATGTGTGTGTGTGTGTGTGTGTATATATATATATATATATATATATATATATATATATATATGTATATGTATGTGTGTATATGTATATGTATATAGATTTTTTTTTATAAGTTATTTATGAAAGATAATCGTATTACATTAAAATGTCAAATAATGTTTTTCCAGAGATTTAAGTTTTAACTAGATTCTTAAATTAGACTTTTTTTTTCACTTCCATCTTTAGCATAATTTGAAATTAACGTTCTTTAGCAACTTTTTTTTATCTGAAGGTTACAGTTTTTGTAACGCATGTTTGTTGATTTTCAGGTAAATCCGGCATATCTGGGTCTGGTCAAGTGCTTCCCCAGACCTCCGAGCAACAAAAGAATGTGAGTGCAACAAGCCCCGGCCATCGGCGGATACTTTGCTTTGACATCACACCTGAAACCACTGCAGCTGGCCAGAATTCTTTACAGACAAGCACACTCACGTCCTCTGCTGTTAATTCCTCCCCATCTCAGCAGGTTCAGAAAGAAATCACACAGACTGAATCGAAACATCCTTTAGTTTCTGACACCTGCAAAAGAAGAATAGAAACTGTTAGACTGCCAGAAGCAAATCCCAAAGTGGGTATAAAGAACTCTGAAAAAGTCACCATATTTCATCAACAAAAAGAAGCCCCAAAAAGCAAAGTGACTGAAAAGGGACCAAATCTAATTGTTGTATCAAATGCCAAGTCTTCCAACAAAACTGCCATTGAGCCAGAGGCTCTCATTAGATCAGAATCACCGAAAAAATCACAAGCATCACAGAAGGAAGATGGCGGAGCGGTTTCAAAATCATCTGCTCTAGGGCCAAAGCAGAAACCAACAGGTAACACAAAGGACAGCACACAAGAAGAATCCTGTGAAAAGAAGCAGTTAAAACTAGCAGAAAAACCTTCCTTACAGAGCTCACCAGGTGTCACTGCAAATAAAGAAAATGAGCTGGAAAACTGTCAGCGTCAGACATCTGCATGCCCCGCTGAGGATCTCGCACCTTCTACGGCAAAATCTACAGCACCCATTTCGAGCAGTTCCAGTAAAAATTTATGCAAGACGAGTCCTCTAACTAAACAGGCTGTTGAGATGTTGCAAGATATACAAGGCCAGGCTCCTGTGGTCACTCCGCTGAAGAGACAGGTGGCCGGATGTCCAGATCTCCCGCTCCCGAGAACACCTGGACCAGGATGTGCTCAGGAGGAGCTGACGGATGGATTGAGAACCCCGTCCCGACAAAGGTTCAGGAGACAGGGTGAAAGCACACCGAGGCATCTCCCCCCTCCTGCCACACCCGATATCCCCTCCTGCAGTCCTGCTAGTGAGGCGGGGAGTGAGAACAGCATCAACATGGCCGCCCACACTCTCATGATCCTGTCACGTGCCGCCAGGACAGGAGGTCCTCTGAAAGACAGCTTGCGACAAGAGGAGGCCAGTGCTGGGAAATCTGCCATCCCTAAAGGAAAGAAGCGAAAGCAAATTGAAACGAGCCCTCCTGCAAAGAAAGAGCTACAGCTTTCCAGTTCCTCGAGCAGTAAGAAGAAATCAAAAGTGAGCTGATATTTTATTGGTTATTTGTGAAAAACAGTCAAGATTGACCGCATCTTAACCTAGTGAGCAGTATAGATAAGCCCCCTATCAAGCGTGCAGCAATAGTAGCAAAATTACGTTTTTAAGATGCCTTTTATGCTTTTAAAATCATTTATGCCAAATCTGAAACAACATCACATATTTTACATTTTTAAGGCAAATTCATAATGTGAAACTAAATCCAGAAGAACTGTGGCAACGTCTCCAAGATGCTTCAAGAGACCTACCTGCAAAGCTACCTGAAAAACTATGCACAAGTGTACCTAGGGCAAAAACTGCTTTAAACGCAAAGGATGGTCACACCAAATATTGATTTAATTTAGTTAATAGAAGTTAATTGATAAAAAAAATCTATTTATGACTATTTTTGACAGCATCCGCATTTTGCAGCATTTTTAAACAAGTGCCTAAAACTTTTAACAGTACTGTAGCTTTGCAGGTAGGTTTCTTGAAGTGTCTTGGAGATGTTGCTGCAGTTCTTCTGGATTTAGTCTGTAGCAGTTTGTTCTGTTTATTCAATGTCATTCCTAACAGACTGGATGATGATGAAATCAGGGGCCTGTACCATGATGGTGGCTGAACAAACTCAGGGTTACAGGATTAGTTTTGAGTTGGCAAAATCAAACCAGTCCAATCCGGCTTTGTTGGTACCATGAAGCTGATCATCAACTTTCTGTCAACTCAGGCTTGATCCTGAGTTAATGGAGTGCGTGCACATGAAAGTGTGACATCAGTAATGAGCAGCCAATCACATGCCTTAAAACTATGATTCACTTCTTGTGAGAGAGTCAGTGCGAAGATTAAAAGATTGAACAATATAAAGTATTTAAACACGTTTACACAGCACGATCATGAAACGATCTATCCATGAAAGAGGAAAACTTAAAACATCTTACCATATAAGTGCAAGTAAAAGTTGTAAAGTTAGTTTATAGAGTTGATAATATTTATAGGTATAAAAACACTTAAAAATCTAAGGTCATATGTAGTCATGTTTAAAGCTATTGATTCTAAAACTTATTTATATTGCATATTATCTATACTATCTATATGTTTACATTGATTTTAAATAAAAGCTTAATAATTACTATTAAACTAAGCTGGCTTGTGTAATGGATTAAGGGTATAATAATTATATAAATAATATCAAATAATTATAAAAAAAATAATCATCTCTAAAAATCAGATGATTTTATCTTTAAAAATGTTTTACTATGTAGCATCCTTTAATTTGTAATTTATTAATATGTATGTGTATATATATATAATACATGTATGTGTGTGTATTTCTATATAATAACTATAATTTCTACATAATTATATCCATAATAAATATACACATTACACACATATATTATGTAAACATAAACTTTTATTTTGGATGCGATTAATCTTATATATTTATAACAATGTATATTAACAATATAAATTATATAACAATAACAATGTTTTAAGTCTATTTTAATCAATTTATTTATAGTTAGTGAATTTTTAATTTAATAAATATTAATATATAACAAACTACTCCCTGTCAATACTCTTCAGTACTAAATAGGTTTTTATATATATAAATAGACAGTTTTAGTGGCAACAACAAACAAACGTTACTGCGCATGCGCGCTTTTGTGACCCTAACTTCCGGTAGGCTTCCAAATAGAATCAGTAACAACTGCTAAGTCCCTCTAGAGTAGATTATTTACAGAAAACAAGCAAAATATGTTTGCTGCATAAATCAGACGGGTTTATTGAAAATGCAAATTCATTCTCTGCCAGCAGGAGGTGCTTTAAAATGGGAGAAATAGAGGTTTCCCCGGTAACGGCCGTACACAAAGCAGCGCTGAGCTTACAAACACTGCTTTATCAGGCATATAACATGCAAGGTGAAATGAAAATTACATTGAAAATTTTCTAAAGACAGTCTTCTGTCAGAAACTCACGCGCCTCGTTTTGATTTTTAAACATGCAATACGTGCTCATGTTTATTCAACGAAGGCTTTTGGAAAATCTGTCAGTTTTGATATCGCCACAAATAAATAAATGTATAGGAAACACATCCCACAGTACAACCACCTGAGCCCAACTTCATTACTCATCATTTTTACTGCGTTTGTAGCCGGCGCCACAAGCCAGACCGATAAACAAACACAGACCGGAAGTTAACTTAGGGCCAGGCGCGTGGGCCCGATGAAATGGTCTATATACAGTCATGACCAAAAATATCGGCACCCTTGGTAAATATGATCAAAGAAGGCTGTGAAAATTCATCTGCATTGTTAATCCTTTTAATCTTTTATTTAAACAATTCACAAAAATCTAACCTTTCATTGGATAATAAGAATTTAAAATGGGGTGAAATATCATTTTGAAATAAATGTTTTTCTCTAATACACGTTGGACACAATTATTGGTACCTCTAGAAATTCTTATGAGTAAAATATTTCTGAAGTATATTCCCATTCATATTCACAGTTTTGAGCAATCCAGGGTGATTATGAACATTAAATTATCCAGCCATGGCTTCCTGTTTCACAGAAATATAAATAGGAGGGAAAACAAAGCCCAAATTCCCTTAATCATCCATCACAATGAGAAAAACCAAAGAATATATTTCTGATGTGCAGCAAAAGATAATTGAGCTTCACAAATTAGTGAAGTGGCTTTAAGAAAAGAGCTAGAGCAGTGAAAATTCCCATTTCCACCATCAGGGCAATAATTAAGAATTTCCAATCAACATAAAATGTTACCAAACTGCCTGGAAGAGGACGTGTGTCTATATTGTCCTAATGCACGGTGAGAAGGAGAGTTTGAGTGGCTAAAGACTCTCCAAGGACCACAGCTGGAGAATTGCAGAAAATAGTCTCGGGGTCAGAAAACCTTTAAAAAAAAAATTATCAAACAGCACCTACATCACCACATGTTGTTTGGGAGGGTTTCAAGAAAAATTCTCCTAGCTCATCCAAAAACAAACTCCAGCATATTCAGTTATCAGACACGACTGGAACTTCAAATGGGACTGGCTTCTATGGTCAGATGAAACTAAAAAATGAGCTTTTTAGCAGCACTCAAGATGGGTTTGGTGAACACAGGGATAAAAAGTACCCCATGTGTACAATGAAATATACTGCTGTATTTTTGATGTTGTGGGCCTATATTTCTGCTGGAGGTCCTGGACATCTTGTTTAGACACATGGCATCACTGATTCTGATCAAATCAATAAGTGACTGACTCTGTTAGAAATGTTATAATGGGCCATGTTTGGATCTTCCAGCCGTACAGTAATCCAAACACAAACCTCAAAAACAACACAAAAATGGGTCACTGAGCACAAAACCAAGCTTCTGCTATGGCCATTCCAGTCCTCTGACCTGAACCCTGTAGAAAATGAGTGGGGTGAACTGAAGAGAAGTACCAACATGGAGCTGGGAATCTAAAGGGTCTGGAGTGATTCTGGATGAAGGAATGGTCTCTGATCTCTTGTCAGGTGTTCTCTAACCTCATCAGGCATTATAGGAGAATATTTAGACTGGCAAATGGAGGTTTCAAAAAGTATTGAATAAAAGGGTGCCGTTAATTGTGGCCAATGTGTATTAGAGAGAAACATTTATTTCATAACGATATCAGGAGAGTTGGACTCGTAACCTAAAGGTTGCGGGTTCGAGTCTCGGGCCGGCAGGAATTGTAGGTGGGGGGAGTTGAGTGTACAGCGCTCTCTACCCTCAATACCATGACTGAGGTGCCCTTGAGCAAGGCACCGAACCCCCAACTGCTCCCCGGGCGCCGCAGCATAAATGGCTGCCCACTGCTCCGGGTGTGTGTTCACGGTGTGTGTGTGTTCACTGCTGTGTGTGTGCACTTTGGATGGGTTAATTGCAGAGCACAAATTCCGAGTATGGGTCACCATACTTGGCCACATGTCACTTCACTCACTTCACTTACTCACTTCCCCCCATTTTAAATTCTTATTATCCAATGAAAGGTTCGATTTTTGTAAATTTTTTTAAAATAAAAGATCAAAAGGATTAACAATGCAGATTAATTTTCACAGACGCTTTTGATCATATTTACCAAGGGTGCAGATATTTTTGGCCATGACTGTATATATATGCTATAATCTGAAGTCACTGGAGTTATGTTGTGTAAGTGGCTAAATGTAATTGCCACCAAAAAAAGCATCTCAGACCAGTTATTTATTCCATTTATATACCTATACCATTCATTTAGTATGTGTTCTGTGTAGGCAACAATAGGCAGTAGACAGCGAGTCAGCTCACTACAGTCCAGCCAATCAGAGAAGTCTGACTCATTTTTGTCTATTTGTGTACCTCAGCATGCATCATCTGATATGTTAACATTGTTCGACTGAATTCCTTTTTATCTTTCAGAAACAGAAGAAGCTGCTGGACTCCTTTCCTGAAGACTTGGATGTGGACAAATTCCTGTCATCCCTGCACT
This sequence comes from Spinibarbus caldwelli, assembly GCA_039654775.1. NCBI lineage: Eukaryota > Metazoa > Chordata > Actinopteri > Cypriniformes > Cyprinidae > Spinibarbus > Spinibarbus caldwelli. Next base: position 13,037,449 of record CM077253.1, on the reverse strand, counting down.
ATGATGAGTAATGACGCTGAGGACGATCTGTGCTGCCTGCCACCATTTCAGGGACATAACAAGCCATGTGTGCTACTGAGAGCGATAAAACAGATCTATTCAGTACCCATTCTGAATAGCTGCTTTCTGTTTTACATCCAGAATATTGTACATTGACGCCATATTAGCCTAATAATCGTATTCTTACATGTAAGATGTTCATATACAGGCCCAGACTAATTAAGCACTCTCCAAAACAAATAAAAAGAAAATAATTTGACTAAACTGTAATTGTTTGACTACATATGTGAAAGTGTCAGTTCAGTTGCTCCATTGCAACAGCGGTTATTTAGTTCATTGCCTTTTACGTTTTCCATCAACTGCACCATGTGACTACATTTCTGTGAACATTTTCAAGAGATGATTTCCTTTGTACAGCCTCTAGGTGGTATTCTTCCTTTACAGTATGGATAGAGAATTTGAAGGTTATTGTTTTCTGTCCTTTAGATGGTTTATTATATGATGTATTTTAATAAATCGCTATTTGATTGAGTATTTTTTGAATGATTGAATTTGTCTTAATTGATTTCTGTTTCTATGTCCAGCTATGGCATATTTATTTGGAATAGACCTGCAGCAGTTGCATATGCCCAGCTTGACTGAACACCTTAGTCTAATTTTTCTTTAATAGCTATAAATGATCTTTTATATTAATAAGATATGTCTTGAGCAGCAAATCAGCATATTAGAATGATTTCTGAAGGATCATGTGACAGTGAAGACTGGAGTAATGATGCTGAACGTTCAGCTTTGCCACCACAGGAATAAATTGCATTTTAAAATACATTTATTTTAAATTGTAATATTATTTCCCATTATTACAGTTTTTACTGTATTTTTAATAATTGGTGAGCACAAGTAAATTATCTAATATACTGTTACTCAATATGTTTTGGTAAACCAAAGGAATGTGCTTTTATATGTATTGTGGCTTGTGAGGTAAAATGAGGTCACTGGGAATGAAATCAGGGCAAGTAAGGTCCTGTAAGTCCTGGAGGCAACAATAAATCATTTTCCTAGCTGTTTAACATTCTCTGTACTCATATACGCTGTTATTTTGATAGCTAATCCAAACTATTTAGGTCAACAAGCCATATCAGATCATATCAGAGACGCCATGTCTCAGTGCTTTTACTTCAGTTGCCCCTTATTTCTCAGGACTTCCAGGCCAGCACTGCATTGGTGTATTTTCAGGTGTCAAATGTTATGTGTAAATTTAAATATAAGTCAAAAATGACATGGCAACATAATACTTTAGACACCCATGAACTAAAAGTGAAGTGAAAATTAGTATTGTTTTGCTAATAATCTCACATACACTTAAATATAAAGATTCCTTATTGGCATTTATGGTTACATGCAAAACTTTTAACGTCCATGGAATCTAGTAGATAATGCAATTATAGATAAGTGATTTCAGAAGTGATTTCAAAAATACTGAGTATATGTCATTAATTTGAGAACATTTATTCTTTCACTGACAAATCTGTAACTACGTGAAAGATTAAAATAACTCTTGATACTGTACAACTAAGCTTATTTAACATTTGATATGAGGCACAATAGACGATCACACATTTCCTTCCTGTGCTTCTTGTGAACATTTCTTCTCATTTTTCAACTCTTAGCAGCCAAACCAAGCATTAGTGTTCATAATATGTAGCAAACGTCTTTTCTGATGGCTGAAGATAAATGCCTTTGATCTGCAGAAGAGGTGAACATGTCCTGTTGAGAAAAAAAACAAAACAAAACATGCATGTAATTCCAGGGAAAAGTGTTTTACAGAGAACACTGGTAGAAAATGATACAGTCCATTACCATCGACTTCAAACGCTGCATCCACTTTCCCAACAATGCTGGGCCAATCCATATGAATTTTCCTTGGAAATCCAGGATCCATCACACTTCTTTTCTCATCATAACTACACACACACACAAAAGTTAGTTCTCTGTAAATGTCTGAAGTGAGAGTTATCTGATAAACTTGTTTTCTGGAAGGAAATGACATTAGTTATATAATTACATTTAACCATTTTTAAACAATATGATCTTTAGATCATGACATTTGAAAAAAATAAAAAATAAAGATGTTACCTGAAATAGTAGTCTCCTGTGAAAAAATAGGTCTTTCCATGTTCACTGAACAGCAGCATCTATTTGTTTTACTGTTTCTGCAAATCCAAACTCATAAATGGAGCCATAACTCTATGACTCCAGTTTCTGAACCACCCAATATTTAGGACCTAATAAACAAAAGAGTAAAGGATATTTACACTACTGTTCAAAAGGCTGGAGTCATTACAATGTTTGTTTTTTTTAATGTTTTTAAAAGAAGTGTCTTATGGTCACCAAGGCTGCATTTATTTGATCAAAAATACTGTAAAAACAGTAATACTGTGAAAAATTATTACAATTTCAAATATGTTTTCAATTTCAATATATTTTAAAATGTGATGGAAAAGCTGAATTTTCAGCAGCAATTACTCTAATCTTCAGTGTCACGTCCTTCAGGAATCAAATTTTGATTTTGTGCTTAAGAAATTTATTATCATTATCAATATTGAGAACATATGTGCTGCTTAATATTTTTTATGGAATACATTTTTGTACATTTTTTTCCAGGATTCTTTATGTATAGAAAGTTCAAAAGAACATCATTTATTTGAAATATAAATATTTTGTTACATTATAAATTACTGTCACTTTTAATCAACTTAATGCATCCTTGCTGTATAAATATATTAAAGGTAGGGTAGGCAATTTATATATACATCTCAGGACCAAAAATGTTCATCCAATCATTGCATTCGGTAGATGCCTGTTAACCTATACAGTCTATGCTGTTAACTTATGTATTTGCATATCTCCGCGCAGCCAATAGCGACTAGCGAGAGTTTGGGGCGTGGCTGCTGTAGCAGTCTGAGCCAGAGGGTGTTTAGTCGGTGTGGAAAAAGGCGTTTCAGAAGTGGAAGCCAAAATTCGAAGACTTGCCAAAATACACAGAGACAGACAATGAAGTAAAATAACGGTAAACACTGTTAGTGCTTTTACAAGATGGAGGAATTTGATGGAATGTTTGGGTTTCAGGCCATACAACAAACTTGTGACAGGTAAGCAACTTCAATTTAAAGGTATTCCTAATATATGTTTGGACTTGGACTAATATGTTGGACTTTTTATTAAGAGTAGTCTACTTTTACCAGTTGAGACATAACTTCACTTTATAAACCTGTAATCTCTGTGTTTGTGATGTTTTAGTTGGGGGAGGCGTGACGCTCGAAAGAGGTATTTGAAAACATGCTTTATTTTTTTGTAGTTCCGCTAGTTGACACTATTAGCACAGCAACCGCCTAACTTACTCCACCTTTAATATAATAACAGTAGATTTGTCAGCATGTTATTTATTTTTACCTGTGAACATATAAACCACTCGTTTAGAAGGAATGTCATAGGCTGCGTCTACAGGTGAGATGATGCTTGGTAGAAAAACGCTCTGAGGACCTTCTCTTAGTCTGCTCCAATATGTCTTCCAATTTGGTCTCATCCACATGTAACTAGAGACATGTATAAGACCTTATACTTTGTAGGGGACAACTCAAAAAACATCTCATTAACTTTTTCAAAGTAATTTAACATTTAACAATTCAACAATTTTACTTAATTTGTCATGGAATGGGTAAATGCTTCACCTGTTTTTAAAGAAGATGATTTATTTTCCGAGTACTGTCACTGCATCAAGAGAAAAGTTTGGATCACACTTTTTTGGGATTACAAATGTCTTCTGTTGTTTTGTTTTCTTTCCTGTTTAAAAAATAATAATAAAAAAAAAAAACATAAAAAAATACTATCATCCATTTCAGTAGCCTTTAGAGAACTTAAAAATATTTTTCTTTGACAACTTACCATACAGACCTGAATCCCCAGTGTGTCATCTCTTGGGAGTTTGTACGTTGCAGCGTTGGTGAACTTGTACTTTGGATACATGAGAACAGTGGGGTCCCGTGAGTAAGACAGACCCAAAGAGTGACCAAGCTCATGTGCTGCCACCGTAAAAAGATTGCATCCTGCAGTGTCGTCCACATAATCAGAGTTAGTGATGATAATAATAAAAAAAAAACAGTATTTATTTATTTATTTATTTATTAAGAATAATAAGAATACATAAATATTATTATTATTATTATTATTATTATTATTATTAATGATATTGTTATTATTAAATTTAAAAACAATTTATTTATTTATTCATCAGTAAATTAAGAATAATAAGAATACATAAATATTATTATTAATGATATTATTATTGTTAAATTAAATAAAAGCCTTTATTTACTTATAATAATCAATTAATAATAAGAATAAATGATTGTTATTATTATTATTATTATTATTATTATTATTATTATTATTATTATTATTATTACTTCTGCATATTTATATATTTTTAACCATAATTATTTATTTTATTAATAACAATATATTATTAATAATACATTATATTATTATTATTATTATTATTATTAGTAGTAGTAGTAGTAGTAGTATTATTATTAGGAATAGTAGTAGTAGTAGTAGTAGTAGTAGTAGTTGTATTACTATTTAATAAAATTAAAACCTGTGTTTATTTATTATTATTATTATTATTATTATTATTATTATTAATGCATACAGGATAATAAAAGAGTAATAAGAATAGGTAAATATTATTATCATTAAACAGACTGAATGTAGTTATTTATAACAATACATCTAATATAATAATAATAATCTGTATGTCTTAATATATGACAATAAATTATTAATAATAATTATAAGAAGATAAAGAAAAAGACCAAGAATAATAAGAATATGTAAATATTATAATAAGAATATTATGTAAAATTATTATAATTATTATTATTATTCTTAAAAACAAGTCTGCATTTATTTATTTATTTTTGTTTATTTATAGCAGTAAATCAACAGCTACAACAACTGGACCATCATTCTGATATTATGGTTACTCACTCATGGTGTTGGATTGCTACTGTAGTTCTTTATAAATACCCATTAGCCAATTCCACAGTTGCATTATGTGAATGATTCAGTGTTTACTATGCTGTATCTGGTCTGCTGCGTCCCACTGTCCATGTTTCATCATTGTCAAAGTGTACATCTCCTCCGATTCCCTCTCCAGGCTCAAAAGCATGCGCTAACACCCCTCCTGGGCCATAGAAAGGGAAGAAGTCTCCATGAGCTATGGAAGAACGAGATGGCACGTTTTCAGATGTGTTTTCAAAGTAAGAAAATGAAGAAAATACATCAGATTAGATTAAAATGTACCTTTGGAGTTGAAAGGGAAGGTAATATCTGCCATGCCATGGTTTACTTTTACAAACTTCAGAGTAGCAGCTTCATTCCAAATTTTTAGAGCCAAACGCAAGGAGTTCTCCACCTCTTCTCGACTGAGATCAGGGGTATATCTTGCAATCCTGTAGGATTTATAGGAACCACATTTTACAAAAGACATGTTGAAACCTGAGAGATTTAATGGGAGGAATAACAAACAAACAAAATCCTGAGGCTTTCCTCCGTTGATAGCAGCACAACCTACTAAAAACCAAGACAAACTTGAAGTATAATCCATTTATTAAAGAATACTGATATAAATTTGGATGGCAACATTGTAAAATCCATCAATCTGTGGATTTTCTCTGCCGGACCTGTATGTGGTGTTGCTCTTCCATTTGGGCCGTCCAGGATAAAAGCTGAAGTCCTCCACATCAGGTACTCCACGTCTTGCCTCTCTCATCACATCCAGGGTTTTCTGATCCAGAAGACCACCTTCCTTCAGGTCAAAGAAATGTTGCATTGCTCTGATCTTCTCCTTTGTTAGATCTGCATGCCTCTTACTGCGACTACGCATCTCCAGGTGATAGAACCACTGCAGATATTCCTATCAAACAGTAAATCTGCTGGTATATATATATATATATATATATTTTTTTTTTTTAAACATGGATTATTATTATTATGGATTATTTTTAAACATGGATTATTATTATTATGATTAACCTTATTTTATTTTGTTTTATATATTCAACTTTTAATAAGTACTTAGTTGTAGCAATTTATTAATTACTTTCCTTTATAACAATAAAATAATAATAATAATAGTACATAAAAAATCTGGTCTATCATTCTGAAATCAATCAATCAAAAACAATTTATTTACGATTTTATTTATTTTCCTTTTATGTTTATTTACATAAAAATACATTAAAATTATTTTAATTTTTTTTACAATTTATTCATTTATTTACTTTTACTGTACAGTGTTTTACTACTATTAATAAGTATTGAAAATTATTTGAAAATTAAGTTAATAATACAAATATTATTTGTATTAGTATTTGTGTAATAATATTTTATTAATGTTTTATTTTCACTTATTGTACAAAAACAACAATTATTATTAAGGATTTTTTTTTTTTACATTATGTTTCAAATATACCAAATATATCTTTGAAATGTTAGTAACATAACTAATACAAATCAAACTCTGATGCAATCTGTCTAATACAAATCAAAGATGCTCAGTGAAATAAAATATGTTGGATACGTGGCCTAGAGAAACACATAATGGCAGACAAACCTCAGCATGTTGTATATCCTTTGGGCTGGGGCTCTGAAGAGTCACACATGAGGTTCTTACAATGTCCGTATTCACCATCCAAATAAAAAAATCCAAGGCCACAACCAGTATATATGTTCTCCTTTTTATGTCGTCTGGGTCTTATACAACTCATGCATACCTTAAGACAATAAGAAATCATGTGGGACCGGGGCCCTCAAAGCAAGAGTTTATTGTCAGGCATTTAGTGGCTTTTGTCGTCCACAAAATGAGATCACGTCTAGTTTTACATAAGAAGTCTTAGTGGGTGAAGAGGATTATGATTGTGTCATGATTTGTCATAAATGATTTAAGATTCTGTTCATTTTGTATATTCTGAAAGCTTCATTTTGCATGAAAAGGATTTCCACAAGTACTTTTATTACTTACTTTATTACAGTCATGAACACACACTGATTAGTGCATATTCATACTTTGGTTTACCTCAGTCAAGTGCAGAGCTGAATGCCAAACAAGTTATTTTCTTTAGAAGTAATGATACAGTCATAAATTTTAATTTATACCACACTCTGACTTTTTAGGTACATTTACATATCAAAAATGTTCCAAAGACTTTAAACAGTAGATGCATTTATCACATAAAATACAAGCACAGCATGCTGAAAATACAATTCAATACAACATAATTAATATCATTTTTACAGGTGAATTGTCATGTCTAGTGCCACTTTTGCTGCATTAACCAGAATTGCAAAAATAATGATTCACCTTTAAAAATTAATTTGATTTAGGAACTATTAGTCTAATGAATGTCCGTTAACATCCAAGCCAGGAAGTTGTCTTATCTGCTCCAATAATTTCCTTTTGTTTGACGTCATATTTATACACATCTGAGCCAACAAAGAAATGAAGAGAACCTGAAAAAAGTATAGTGATGGATGAAAGTGACTGAAAATACCTGTTAGATAAATTACAGACAGAGTGTAATCAGTCTGGTACCTACCGTCTTTATAAATTGCTGCACTTATGGGTCCATTTATTCCTGGGAAATCATCAGAAATGTTACGTGGGCTTGAGTCATTCATCGTCTTGTTGTGTTCATTATACCTATGAGCAAAAAACATTTTCAGTGTCATTCATCATTCAGCTGATATTAGTGATACATTGCTGTTGTATCTCTATAGTTCACCTCCAGTACTGGTGTTGGGTGAAGAATAGAGTGTGTACAGTTTTGTGAATGTGGACCGCAGCATCTATCTGCTGTACCCATGACGGGAACCCCAGACTGCTGATGTTTTTCGGTCTGCCTTTTACTTGGGATCCTTTCACAGTCCAGAAAATTGTCCCTGTATTGAATGTAGAATAGAGAATGTGTGTTGTTTAACATCTCGAAGGCAATTCAGATCTACGTAATGTTAAACAATGTCCGTACCGTTGAACAAATATGCTGTTGACCGCTGTGGGACCCAGTAAGCAGCATCGATCTGACAATCAATTTTAGGCATGAAATTGCTGATGGGACCTTCTTTTATATCATTTTGATTATTGTGTTTGATCCACAAGTATCTGAAATGGTACAGATAGAGTTATATTTAATAACCTTATATGATAAACTGTGCATGTGATATAATCAAGTAAATATCGCAAAGAGTTTATTCAAGAGCATTTGGACCTGTCTGTATTATTAAATATGTTAAGCCATCCAGGAGTCTTAAGAAGTTATGCGAAGTTGGAGATATTTTATATATAGCACACTTCAATATTATGCCATTATGAAAACCTGATTCCATAAAAAAAAAAAAAAAAAAAGGATTAAAAAATTAAAAGGTAATTGTGAGAAAGTTACAACTGTGAGAAATTAAGTTCGAATTGTGAAATATAAAGTCACAATTGCCAGAAATAGTCACAACTGTGAGAAATAAAGTTGTAATTGTGAGATACATAAAGTTACAGTTGTATTTTTATTTTATTCGTGATAGTTAAAATTGCAGTTGTGAGAAATAGTGAAAATTGTGAGATGAAGTTGCAATTGTGATAAAAAAGCAACTGTAAAATATAAAATTGCAATTATTATAAGACATAACTTCACAATTATGAGAAATAGTCGCAACAGTGAAAAATAAAGTTGTAGTTTTGAGATATAAAGTCACAGTTGTACGAAATACTTGCAATTGTGATAAATTGATAAAGTCATTGATAAATTGATAAAGTCACAATTATAAGATATAAAGACACAATTGCAAGAAATAGTCACAATTATGAGGTATGAAGAAACAATTGCGATAATCACAACTGTAAGAAACAGTTAAAATCGTGAGAAATAAAGACACAATTATTAAATAATTATTATATAAAATCCCAATTATGAGATATAGTCACAGTTATGAGAAATAGTCACAACTTTGAGATATGGGGCCAGATTTACTAAACAGGGCAAATTAGCGTTAGAGCGAAATTCCATAAAAGCGCCGATGGGAGGGAAAATTCTGCATGTGATTTACTGACAATGCGCACATTAAAGAACACAGACGCAGTCAGATCATTTCCATAATGATCTGCGCAATTTACCATGAGCAGCGCAAATTAGCGCCTGCTTTAAGACATGCTTTTTTTGCCGTTAAATAATGGTGCAAATACCAGTAATTTGATGAGCACAAACTATAGTAAATCGCGTTGCGTGATTAATTTTAATATTCTCCTCCCATAAATTGTGCGTCTGAAAGGGAAACTCCTACAAATGCATATTCAATAAGGTCAGGCACAAAAATAACTGTGCCCACGCCTTTTCAGCGCTAATTTTTCACTGCACGTCTTTAGTAAATCCTGACAGTACTATTTTAATGCCAAAAGACGATGTGCGCTGACGCAAGCTGTTAGTAAATCTGACCCTACGTATGATCAACTCACTTATCCCTGAAGAAGAAAATGGCTTCTCCTACAGTAGTCACAGCATCAAAAGTCAGATCGGCATTACATGTGTCCTTGAATGACACGGGGAAATATGAACCACTGTGCCAGGGGTTGCTGGGATAGCTCCAGCTAAATCTTGGAGATGGATAGGGCCTTTTGTCCCTTGGCCCTGTTGGACAGAAAAAAACACAGACATGTGATCTCTCACATAAATGTGGAAACTGAACACTGCCTCTGTTCCCACAATATTACAATTTCACAGTTATAAATTGTGAAACATGATTTGTTTTACCATAGAGTGTGTTGATGTTCATGATATCTTCACTGGAGAGCAGATTGTGTGTTTTTCTATTTTTGTATGTGGGATACATCACCGACTCTGGGTTTTGTGAGTGTTTCAAACCAAGTGCATGACCAAGCTCATGTGCAGCCACCACATACAGGTTAAACCCTGATTAAAAAAGAGAGAAAACAAGTTAACCATTTTCTTTTTCGTACCAAGTGTAGTCATATATTATTTGAGTATGTCTTATTTGAGTAACCTTTGAACCCAGCTGTCCATGCTTCAGCTTCATCGAAATGAACGTCCCCACCAATGCCCTCCCCTGGGCCAAAAGCATGGGCCAGTGTGCCGTCTGGACCGTCAAAGGGGAAGAAGTCACCATGTTCTAGATGTTCATCGCAGAATAAATTACATGGAAAATGAATAACATCATCTTTGAAGATGAAAGTGCATGTAAGCAGATGTAAACTTACCGTTTCCAACAAACTCCACCATGATGTCTGCCTGGTGAGAATATGACCTCTGGAAAGTGAGAGGGCTGGCTTTTGCCCATGCATCCAGAGCCGAAGCGATCAGAGCGTCCACTGTATTCACAGGTAAGTCACTGGTGTATCTCCCAACACTGTAAGATTGTACGCCTTTTATTACCATACATGATGGAGCATTATCAACCAAATTAAGAGCATTTGATGTAACATATACAATACAAACATGGTATTTACCCATAAGTAATAATGTTTTTCCTCCACCTGTTTCCACGTCTGTGACTGTAATCCTCCACATCTGAGACACCACATCTAGGAGTCCTCATGACAGCGAGGGTGTCTGGGTTCAGGGTTCCTGTCCTGTTCAGCCCAAAAAAACTCTGCATATCTTTCAGTTTGGAGGAGAATGAGGGACGACTTCTCCTCCTGCGGCCTGTAGGATCTGCTTGGAAACTGTAGAATTGCTGCAGGTATTTCTACAAGAAAATGTGCAGGAACCACGACAGTGAGTATCAACTATCATCATTTTTCCACTCCATTCCTGTATTTCATCCACTTGATAGGCTTCGCTTTATCATCAATATGCTTTTTGGTTCAAAGGAAAATAAGCTGCATTTTCATAATATTACACCGATTTGTGTTTTTTGATACGTAAAACTGCAAACATTCAAATTAGGTATACACAAATAGACTGTTATCTGTACCATGTATGTAAAGATGGAATAAATAGAAAATACACTTACACAATTACTACTAATGAAAATTTTGATTATGAGAATGGAAGATCAGCAATAAGAACACAGTATCTCTATAATACCTTTCTTCTAAATTAATATTATATATATATATATATTTTATATCAGTAATTAAATTGCAAGTAGTAACCCAGCTGCATGAAAAAGGTACAAATGACAGACTTACTGTTGCCAGGGACAGGTCATTCTGAGCAGGTTTTGTCGGCTGCACCGATCCATCATCTTCCAGTGGTAAAGGTGCTGGATGATACTGACCAAAAAAGCCAAAGGCACAAACCAGACAGAGCAAAACCTGCATCTCCCCTCGGCAGACCACAGAAGCTTCTGAAAATGGCCAGTCCAAGGAGACATTGAAAGTCTTAGCTGATGGGAATGCTTTTTAACGTATTATTATGACTCAGACAGTGCCAAGACCAGGAAAACCTCAAGCTTAGGGAGTGGTTTGCTCTGGTCACAAGAAAAGAGGGATCCTGTGTAAGATGTGTCAAATTATATGCATCAAAGGCATTTACCTCAAAAAGCAATTCCTAGATTTCACATGGGATTGTCTGAGTGGCATCTAGCATATTTCCTGCAGTATTTCATGCCCAATGAAATGCCTCTTCCATTATGTACCCGTGTGTTGGAGAGAATAGAATCAGACTTTTAAAGAAAGCATCTGGAAAGCGTTTTATTTTTTTTAATCTCTTAAATAGCTCTAATGTCAGCACAGTGGGGTGTTGTATCTGGTGATCTGCAGCATTTATACATGAATGCACAGTTGTTTATTTTCCTTGCCTTTCCTTGAGAATTTGGCAGAATACTATGCAAGTCTAGTTGTGTAAATATTTTTATGAAAGCGTTTTCATTTTTTTAAAAAATGAATAGATGCAGATGCAATAGTTTATGGTTGCACCAACATGTGCTCTTGAAAAGAGGGAAAATTGATTCATTACTATTCATTGCAATAATGTTCCTAAATACATGATCACAGGCATTTTAATGCTTTCACAGTTTTGAGACCAATTAGAGAGTCCACTGTATTTGTTAGCTTCTGATTAGTTAGCTTGATTAGTAATATTAATATTACTAACTTTAATATTACTAGTTCCACCTCATTGCTTATCTGATTGCTTATGTACATTGTAATAGACTTTTTTTTTAGCAGAAATTTAAGGATAATATATAGTTAAGATTATAAAATAACTGAAACTCAAATTGATATTTAATGCCCACCAATAACAATGTACAGTCCGTCGGTTATTACAGTGAAATAACAAATTTACGACGAGGACCATTATATTATGGATGCCTGTTTCCACCACAGAACAAAAAATAAAAAACGTAGATTGAGACTTTTATGTCACAGTTCAGACTTTTTTGTCACAATTCTGAGAAAAAGTCAGAACTGAGAGATATAAATTCAGAATTCTGACGATTTTTCTTGCAATTTCCAGTTTACAGCTTACATCTCACAATTCAGATTTTTTTCCCCTATGAATTCTGAGATTACATCTCGCAATTTTGTTTTCTTTTTTGTTTCCACCATGGAAAAAAATAAAAATGGGAATCGCCCTCAATTCTGACGTTTTTCTCACAATTGCGAGTTTATCTCTCACAATTTCAAGTTATGAACTCGCAATTCTGAATTGTGTGAAAAGAAAGTCAGAATTGTGAGATAAAAAGTCACAGTCCCTTTGTAATTTTTTTATTCTGGTGAGGAAACGGGTATCCATAGTATATTATCCCTTACATGTTATGCAGGTATTAGTAATGTTTCCATAGTTTTAAGGCCTCTGGCTAATTTTTTTTTATAAATTTCTATTTAATTAGTTTCTTTTTTCTATTTAATTTGTTTTATGAGAACATGACATGTCTCGAGACATTCTCCAGTAAAGCAGACTTAGCATAAAACCCTCTATAAATGCTTTTTTGTATAGTGCTAAAACGGGTACCCTGAATGAGTAGGAGGACAGTATTTAAAGAAACATGTAATTGTAAGTCACAGTCCAAGAAATGCCAGTAAAGGAATGTTTGAAACAGATATAACTCTGGGCCCACTGCCTTTCTGCCATAAAATGCTAAAGTGGCTAATTGTAAAATTGTTTGCGGTGAGGAGAATAGATAAAACAAAATTCCTTGTACAACTGGGCTCAATTTGTAGCATGTAAAATACAACATAAGCAGCCTCCAGACAACTAAGTGACTGTCTAAAAGAGTGGAAAACATTTTTCTTTCTCACGTTCATCAAACACACAGGCCGGGGAAAAAAAGGAAAAAGAAAAACACGTCCTGAAACACGCAACAGCATTTCCCTTCTTTGACATATTGAGCCTCGCATGACTGCCAAGAGCCCTGCCAGGGTGCCTTAGAGCAAGAAGGAAATAGCCAATTAAATTTCAACAATGTTCTGCTTTTCCAAGATATCACAAGCATCGTGTTTGAACAGATCTAACGTTTGTTATCATTCAGTGATGGAAATGCAACCTCTGTAAGTTTGAGCCAAGATGATCTTTCACAGTGGCATCGCTAGTTCATATACTATATTGGAAGCTTTAATGAGCGAACATAGCATATATACATCTTTAACAGCTCGCTTCATATGTTTCTATAGCATCTCTTGTTTTCTGTTATGGTTTCACAATACATAGTCAAAAGCCAATAATCCACAGAATGCATTGCATTCCTTATTTTGCTTTCAAATGACTTCCATTGCACAACTCACAACCACGCACACTTGCAAAAGAAGACCCTGTTTATCATTGAGGCAATCATATGGTTAATTGTTTTGAACAGTAATTGCATTGTTTTAGGAATCAGGAAAAACTGCTAGGAGATGGAGGGGTGAGAGGACATACGATGAGCATGTATGCTAAAAATGTACTTTCAAATTATTGTGATCAATAAGATAGCTCTTTCACATAGGTCCATTATTAGGCAACAGCTTTCGTCACCAAAGGATAACGAATTGGCAAATTGTTATTTTGGAGCTTGTTTTGTTTTTAATAGACCAGTCTCTTCCGCATAGTGACTGGATGAATAAGCAAGATTTTGCAAGACTGCATCCACATGAAGGCCTGGAGAATGCCTTAATCCTTCAGTGACAAACGATTGCAACCTGGAATAACATGACTTCAGTCATGTGATCTATAAATATGAATAAATAAATGAATGAATAAATACCCTCAAATTTAAACAAGGTTGCTATAGTTTCTACCAAAACAGTACTAAAAACATTATTAAAGATATATTAGCCAATGCTATTATATTATTTTAGCTTTGTAGGCAAGTTATTCCATGAATAATGACTTAAATATTAGTCCCCCTTTTGTCGTAAAGAGCAGATTAGACATTTTGCTAGACAAAATGTGGGTTTTAAATTACATTACAATGAATAGATACAATTTTTGATGTCTCTCACTTAAAAGTATGAACATATGTATGAAAAGTACTGATTCATGGTTATATTTTAAAGGAAGATTTGAACAATTTGTGGTTGCATTAGAAAATGTTTGCATACTGTTGTGTAAGGCCTCGAAATTTGATTTCACACAATATTCGGCAGAGGATTCAGGGGAAAATGTGACCTAGAAAAAATAAATAAATATATATTAAACACAATTACCACAATATTGCCTTAGCGGATTGATAACATTTTCACTCATTTAACCTAAACCTATAACCTCAAAGTCTGTGTTCACTTTTGAGTGCCCTTAATCTGAGAATCAAGTTTATTAATACAAAATATGTCATTTATAACCCAAAGAGGATCTGAATTAATGCCTTTATTTGCTTCTCCACTATTTTAGTATGGATCTGACCAATACAATTAGTATGCTACACACACTCCTGTTTGCTCAACTTTAGTCCAGCGCTGTTACATAATTTAAACTATTCACAGAGTGCCAGTGAGACTGGAGAGCTCTCTACTGCCATCTCCTTGTGTTAAGTCATGTGACACGTAAACACAGTCATTCTCACCAACAGACAGGGTTATAGAGTAATAAAGGCACTATTTTTTTCAACCAAACATATCACAAGAGGCTTCTAACTCAGTTAAAGAGATAGTTCACCCATATATCATTGCAAAACTGACTTACTTTCTTCTATGGAACATAAAAGAAGATATTTTGAGAAATGTCTCTTTGGAATGGAAGTCAATGGTCACTAAAACTGATTGGATTCTGTCATTCTTCAAAATGTTTTCTTTTGTGTTCCACAAGAAAAAGTCATACAGGTTTGGAACAACATGAGGGTGAGTAAATGATCACAACATTTTAGAAACCTACCGTCAGAAAAATTAATATCTAAGCAGGAAACGAATGCTGTAGTGTGACCAAAACATTCCACATTCCTTTAAAGTCAGCATGAAATGGAAAATCACAATCATCTATTTTCTAAATGCATGTCAGTGATCTTATTATGCAGCATTTCACCCATATATAATGTTTCATTTAAAAAAAAAATGTCCTAACTAATTCTTCTGGTTCTCTGGTGACGTATGCCTTTCTGCCTTCACTTTTGAATGCAATGCCCATATATCAAAATCTAATGAACAATCGATGGATAGAATAAAGTCCAGCCCTACACTATTTCTCTTTTGATAATCTGTTACACTTTGATGTACATCACAATACAAAAAATATCTGTCACTACTTCCATTTCACCGCGGCTTTAATTTACCAGTATGCTAACAACAATAGACAACGTAACACTCAAGATACACAATGTTTAAAAGTTAAAACTGAATGGTAGAAAACTGTCTGTAGAAATAAAATGATTAACCTTTATCACTTAACTGTCACCGTATGAAATACCAAAAAGGAATTGTCTTTCTAAAGTATTTTCTTGAATGTGGACAAAAGTTATCCTTAGCTTCATAAAAAGGTCCATATTTACTTCATGAGTGCCACAGATTTTGTTCATCAAACAGAGTTTGTTCATCAATCCTGTCCATTAGTCAGAGTTCTCCTCATTGCTAGAGTTAGACAGCAGTGGACATTCCTGTCTCCTGTTCTTGCTGTTCCTCCTCTTCCTCCGTCCAACCATCCTAAGCCTCCGCCGAATGATGTCTGGAACACAAATGCCACCTCTTATAAGTCTACATCTATGGGAAAGTGACAGAATGAATGGTTTTATGCAACAAGAACACATAGTGTGTACTTACCACCCACATTCTCATAATCTTGCTGGTTGTCATGCCAGTAGAGACTGGTTGAAGATCGACAGTGGCGATAGAGGCGTGTATGGAGCACAGAGAGGGTGAGGAGCACTAAGAGGAATCCCAAAGCGCCTGCTGCCCACACGGCCTCGTCTGTACGTGGCATGGGTATCCTCTCGCCCCTCAGTGGCCCTCCTATAAGAGGAGACTTTGAGTCTGGGACTCCACACTGTCCAAGCTCCCCGCATTCAGATCCAGACCTCTGCGCCTTTGTGTCAGTCTTAATGCGATGCTTCTTACCTTCTGTTATAGTTTTCTTATGTGTTTTTCTGTCTGTTTGGTATTTACGTCTTTCAGTTGCATTGTTCTGTGGAAATTGCTTCTCAGTTGTCTTTGTCTTGTCTTTAGCACTGTCTCCAGGCTGCTTAGAGTCCTTTGCAGAACTAAGAGACTGTGTAACAGTTAGCACTGAGGCCATCTCTTTTGTATTATTTTGTGGTAGTGTGTCTGTACGGTTCAGTTTTGCACTCTCTGTGTTGTTAACTTCATCTGGTTTGACGTCATATTTCGGTTCCACTTCTTCCAGAGATTGTTTGACGACCATCCTGCTCTTCCTGGTTCTCCCTCTGGTTCTCTGTTCCTCAATGAGACTGATAGTCTCCATGCAGCACTTTTTAAGAGTCTAACAGTTGAAAGTTGGCATAGAAGGTTATTATTAGCATTTGTATTTACATAAAATGAATGCATCATCATACAAATCTTGATTGATATATTGGTCAATGTAATGCAGTTTTTTCACCTTTAATCTCTCCACTTTGTGCATCTCTTGACTAGTGTTCACTGGTTTGTCCATAGGTGCTGGTTTTGTCAAATATAGATTGTACTTTGCTCTTTGGCTTGTGCTAGCTTGACTAATATTGAAGGAAATGGAAAGCAACCAATCACAAAACCCAAGTGTGATGTGAGACATCTCTAGTGAGCGACCCCACGAGACCACCGCGAAAGGCTTTCAGAAAGATAACAGACATGAGATATTTGTCAGAAATTGTACTGTAACATAACTGGTAACATTTTACAGAACAGTTCAATTTGTTACTGATAGTTAATGCATTAGGTGTTGTTAAATGATTAATCTACATAAAATAATGTTAATTTTGACATACGCTACAATTCAAAGGTTAGGGGTCAGTCATTTTTTCAAAGTAATTACTAATTTTATGCATAAATTGATCAAAAGTGACAATAAAGAGCTTTTACAAAAAATCTTCAAATAAATGCTATTCATCAAAGAATCCTTTCATCATAGAAACGTATCACAGTTTCCACAAAACTGTTAAGCAGCACAACTGTTTTCAAAATTGATAATAATAAGAAATGTTTACTGAGCACCAAATCAGCATATTAGAATGATTTCTGAAGGATCATGTGACACTTAAGACTGAAGTAATGATGCTAAAAATTCAGCTTTGCCATCACAGGAATAAATTACATTTTTAATATATATTCAAATAGAAAATTTTAGAAATAGAAAAGTTATTTTAAATACTAATAATATTTAATCATTTTCACTTTTTTGTTGTCAAATAAATGCAGCCTTGGTGAGACTTCATTCATAAATATTTTTTTTAAATTATATAAATCCCAAACTTTTGAACAATAGTGTATACTAATATTTATTTTTTTACATTAAAATTTGTATAAAATAGCAACAGTTAATATATTAGAATGTTAATGTTATTGTATTAAAATGTATTAACAATAAACAATAGGATATTTATAAATTAATCTATATTAATAAATTCTGTAAAATGTTTATTGTTAGTGAATGCTACATAATGCTTTAATGTTAGCTAATTGGACTGAAGTCACCAAATAAATCTGATACTAAATGTAATCTATATTTGTTTGAGGTCAGTCAGCCAATTAAATCAATCCATGTGACAAGTTCCCTTCTTTCCACAACTACTGTGAACAGACAATCATCCAGTGTTTGATGTAGACAGCACCTGTGTTACATGAGTTGTTGTTGTGAATGGTGACAGTGTATGACTCACTCTGTGTTGGCTGAGCCAGGGGTGAGGTGTGAGGATGTAATGAGACAGGCACGAGTGAGCAAACCCCGCCAAACTCCTGTGAGCTTCTGCTGAGACACACGGGTGATACAGAAACACCAGCGCTCCATTCTGTCATAAACAACACGTGCAGAGCTTTATCAAATTATCTTAAGTAATGAGTTTAGCTAACTTTATAGAAATACTGTGACTGTGCATTACTTTGAGGTTGTGAAGCCAGCGCTGAGGGGGGCAGTAAAGGTACTCTCCACTTTCTGCCTCAACAGGCCGGTAAGGACCACTGAAAAAATAAGAAGTTATTTTAACAAGCTATTTAAATTGAAAACTACACATATTCAAACACGGGTGGAAATTCTTATTGAATGACGCTTGGTTTCATTAACGATTCGCGCACGTGTATTCTTCTTGCAGTACTTATTACAGTAACTTACTACTGTTAACTATACCACGAAACAGACAGCGCTATCAGTGCAGTGACTGCTGTCCAGTTTCTGAGCGAATGACTCATATGAGTCAGTTCTTTTTAGTGAATCAAAGTGCAGTCCGATTTTAGAACAAATGACTCTTATGAACTGCTTCTTTTTCGTGAATCAAAAACATACAAAGTGTAGTTCGAATTTCAAACAAATGACTCAAATGTGTCGATTCAAACACACACACACACACACACACACACTCTCATACTTGAATTTGTGGTTTACGGGGACTCTCCATAGGCGTAATGGTTTTTATGTTGTACAAACCGTATTTTCTATTGCCCTACACCAACCCTACACCTTACAGGAAACTACTGGCAATTTTTGAATTTCATAAAACACCATTTAGTATGTTTTTTAAGCCTTTTGTTTTACGGGGACACAGGAAGTGTAGTACCCGTCGTTATACACTTTTGTGTCCTAGTAAACCATATATACCAGTACACACACACACGTTTGTTTCTGTGAATTGTGGGGACTTTCCATAGACTTCTATTGTTTTTATACTGACCAAAGGATATATATTTTTTTATCCCCTAACCCAATCCTACCCCTAAACCTAGCCCTTACAGAAAACCTGTTTGCATTGTTACACATTCAGATAAACATCATTTAGTATTTTTAATCATTTTTTTCCCCTCCAAAAATCCCCAAAGGGAATTTCTCCACCCCTTGGGTAAGGAAAACTGCAGGGCGGTCCCCACAATGTCAAAAATTATAGAGTTTTTTATTATCCTTGTGGGGACATTTAGTCCCCACAATGTAGCATTAACAAGTACACACACACACACACACACACACACACACACACTTATTATGAGACTTATAAAGGTACTGAAAAAAATTGTTAATGGTGCCGTTAAAGATCCAGGATAGTTAAGAGGAATCGGAACTGGAACCGGATAAGGAATCACAGATAAGAGATCTGAGTGTGTGTGTCAGTGCTTACTGGGTGGGTATGCGGTCATTGTATGTAATGGGTGTGTCCATACAGATGTAATCAGCAGCCTGCACAGGACAGAAATCAAAAAAATACTTTTATTAACACTTTATGAGATACTTTTATCCGTTAATATGATGCACAAATACAACAGAATATATCGTTTATTTGGTCATGACAGTAAACAGTGTCTTGCTTGAGAGTGAACAATTTGTCAGCATGACTCATTTGAAATTCATTTACCTTTATAGTATGTTTTGTGTCAATATCAGGCATATTCTGCAATAAAAACACCTTTCAGTCATGTTTATGTCATCAGTGTGCATTTGGTACTAGGTAGTTTATTTTTGCACTGTATAATACAAAATATTTTACCTTCTGTGACTGTGGCCAAAGCTCATGACACAAAAGCTCGTCAGATCCTGGCAGGTCTGTGACCAGATTTGTCTAAAAATAATTGTATGTGATATAGAGGCTATTTATGACAGTTTTTACACAATAGGTCCTACAATTATTGTTAATAAAGTAAACCTGAGTTATAAATAAATGTCATAAGTAAATATTAATATAAGAAATTTTAATATTAATATATGAGTAAACACTGATGATTTCATGTAGTATTTCAAAACTGGATGAATAATAAATCATACAGGAATGGGAAAGTGTTTCCCATAGTTTTAAATGAAGCACGTCTGGATTTCAGCTGTCACTGCTTGTCATGTCAGTTACTCCTGAGTGATTATTATGGTTATCATTTGATGTAATGTGCATGCTGAGCTGAACAAAAGTCTAATAAAGTTTACCTTGCCATTGTCGCAGTGTGTCAGTCTGGATGGACAACACCGTGTCACACAGAGACAAATCAATCCAGAGAGGATGATCACTCGACGGCTCATGGCTTCATCGGAGTGCAGTCAAATACATTCAGTTAGGTGAGGCTTACTAAACCTCTGCCACATAACCACAACACCCTGCAGGACTTTATTAATGCAAAAGTCTGTGTTTAAACGCGTCTGATGATCCATGCTGAGCTCGAGGATCCACACCTTCACTGTTGGAAAGCTGGTTTTGTTTACTTAAAGAAACACGAAACCGACAAGTTACGAACTCGTTCTGTTATAGAGAAAGCCATCGCGATTCTTAAGCAAACAGGACGGAACCGTCGGATCTGTTTTGAATCCAAGTTTTAAGTCTTGGGTCCTTACAGAAACATCTGAAGTTTCTCTTTTGACAAGTTAAAAGTCATCAGTACCCTGAATCGGAATATCGCGAGCTGTAAACTCATGTACACGTCTTCTGTTTATAATGGTCAGCTCAGCCTGCTATCGAGTAAACTTCATACACATAATAATGTGAGTAGTGTTCATGAGTCTTCAGGGGATACAGACACATATCTACGGCGGCTCGCAGGGATCGAAACTCGTTTCCGACCTTTCGGACTTCTTGACGTCATCTGCCAACTTGTTAACTAGGAAGTATATTATTTATCAGTACAAAATTGCCTTAAAAGTGGTTGTAATATAAGTTGTTTATTTTATATATATATATATATATAAGGGAAAAAAACGAAATGCGAATCGAAAATGTGAATCTAAAATTGCTTAGTTGATCAGTCAGACCCGAATTATTTATTGATAGTTGTGTTGGAAAAGCTAATAAAAATATTTTGCAATAATGCAACAATTTTATCATTGGACTCAATCAGCTTCTTATTCAAAATGTGTTTCTAGGTTTCCTTCTGGACACCATTTGGCACCAACATAGTACCAAGTACAAAATATTTAATTTTTAAAAAAATATAAAATGTAAATTTAGAACAGTTTGTCAGCTGTACTTTATTTTATTTTATGTATTTATTTATATATATTTTTTGGACTCTTCAAACTCAATTTAGTTTATTATACCAGTGTTATTAAACTGTCTTCTGCTGTGAAATGCTACACAAAAATGTAGTCAACATACTGTTTTAAATTGATGTGGAACTTAATACATACATAAAAACAAAAACAAAAATGTTTGGGTTAGGAAAAAAAGAACCTTTACCATATTAAAAAAAGTTTACTGGTGGCCAATGTCAAAAAGCTTGTCAAATTAACAAGAAAAAAAAAATAGACTGGCAGCAGAAAGCATCAAATTGTCAATATAAGAATCAACATTGTAAAGTAAGTTTCAACTTGAAATTATATCTATAACCCCAGCTGACACATAAACCACTTGTATGCAACCATCCAGCTGCAGGCAATCATAATACTATAAATAAAAAGTCAGACGTGATGTACTAAATTTATTTTTATTACAGTGGATCCTCTGACCAGTGTTCCTCCATCAACACAACAGTAATTACAGAACAGAAAAAATAGTTCATTTATCTCTAGACGTTTGTTTTCTCTGATTCATGAACACTTTAATACAATTTCAAACCATTTATTCTGTATTTTTAAACTTTTTGTATAATCTTTTTAGACATTCAATAACATGATACACGATCTTTACATTTTGATACAGGTTACATGAGTTATAGTGGTGATGCTGAACTAGAGGACAATGAACGTGTGTGAAAAGGCACACTAACATACTACTTTTCAAAAGAAATTCAGTGTGCAGTACGTTAATATGCCATTTCGACCACGGCAAATGAATACTGATGTTCTTTACAAGAAATGTAGCCCTTCCCCGTAGACCAGCCCCTCTCTATCGCTCCCCGTTTCATTTCTTTGTAGTGTTGGCGATAGGAGTGTTCAGGTCCATCAGAACTGAAACAACCATCACTCTTTCATAGCCTGTCAACAGGAGAGGAGACAATGCAGTAGTGAACGGGCTTGGCAGCTGTGGGATGGCACAGTGTTTGACCAGAGGCTGAACCTCCATTATTTAGAAAATAAGTTTGCATTTCAATCTAGTATTTCTCATATATCAGTATTACTTACATATCCCCTAAATTCAGTCAGTAGGACAAGTTTCAAACTAGGATAAAATAAAAAATAAAATGTGTAATCTAGATCGGTGGCAGGTATGACACACAATTATGAGTAATGCCAACCAAATTCAAACAGTCCTCACCCAAAAGGTATTAAAAACAAACAAAACGGATCATTTGTGGGTTACAAAATATCAAAATGACCTATGGGAGGATTCAAAATAGAAACATTTGCCTCTTCTCTGTGCCTTTTATAGCTCTTAAGCCACACCTTCTGACATTCGCGTGAATGGAGGGTTCAGAATAAAGAGGACCCGAAACGTTCCTGTGAACGACAGACAGATTTTCTAATACAAATGGAAACACAAAGTGTGCAGAGGTGACGTGTAAACACACACTACTCCCTGAAGTTCAACTCTGAGGCCCCGGAGCCCTGAAGCTCCTTGTACACAGGCCAGAAACCCCTTTAAAAGCGCAAGGTACATAGTTTACAATTCTTAATAGATTTCTTTTAAAACCTTTGTCTATACGCAGAGAATCCTGATGGGGGGGGGAACGTACGCCGCCATCGATTTAGTTCATTTCTATGCATTTAAATCTTTATTTTAAACCAAATATACAATATGAACACTCCCCAGACGACTCTAGAGTTTGTTAGGTACACTTTATATTCACTCTTTCATTTGGTAATAAGGGCCACACAAGATCTTTTGGGATATTAAGGAAAGGGAGAGACACGTCCTGCCCGGAGAGTTTTGTTTTCACCAATGATTGCACAATGGAAACAGAATGGGGGAGGGTAACATTGTACTCCATCAGAAGTGTTGAAACGTGAGTACAAATTTCACGAGAATGAGTCAGTCGACATGACTCCTGCAGTCAAAGTGAAGCAAACCAACTAGACAAACTTGCTTGGGAAAACAAAGAGTTAGCATGAAAAATTCCCCCAAGAAAGTGCATTCAAGCATCCGTGCGTTGAAACGCTGGATCCAGGCGGAGCTGGGCGAGGAGTGATGGCATGTGAAGCAGTGGGGGAGAGTGAGGGCAGGCAGGGGCATCGGCAGCACAGCTCATATCCTCACAATACTGGGCACTGACACCTGCGGTACGGGCGGCACAGAGGACAGAAAGAGAGCAGGGGGAAAAGATCCCTGCATGTTTGAGAGGAAATTCTACTCATGGACTTGGTCATCTCAGTCGCTTATAACAGCCAACAAATGAGGGAGAAAATACCTTTCTTGACTGTTAAATCTTTGAGGCAGCTATTGATTTCATAAAATACATATACTTTAAAGACTGACACTACCAGTCAAACATGGACACACCTGACTGAATGCAAGAGTGCTAACTTCTTCAATCCTACTTAAAAAGAATCCCAGGATGCACCTCATGAACTTGGCTGAGAGAATTTGGCCATTAACTTTCCCATTAGAAAAGATGAGACAGATTTAAGCAAAAACGGTTTGATTCATGTCTGTGAATCTTTTAGATAGAACCGATTAAAAAACTCAAAATAAGTGAGTCATCACAAACACACACATGTTCTCAAACATCTCTTCTTGGCATTTCTCCTATGTTTTTGTAAACTTAATTTTATATAATATTTCCTTGTATACATGTAGTGAAAAGCTGTGTAGGAAAATGTCATTGTTTTTTTAGCTTGATTCTTCTAGAATTTTAATACATAAAACATTATGAACCTACTTGGCAAAAGTTGTTTGGTTGAAATAAGGCTACGCTACTCTAATATACACTACCATTAAATAGTTTGAGGTCAGTAATATTTTAAAGAAATAATTTTGATTTAGCAAGGATGCATTACATTGATCAAAAGTAACAGTAACAACATTTATAATGTTATCCAGTGTAGGATTTCTATTTCAAATAAATCTTGTTCTTTTGAACTTTATATTCACCAGAATCCTGAAATAATTTTATCATGATTTCCACAAAAATATGAACCAGCATAACTGTGTTCAACAATGTTAATGAGAAATCAAATCAGCACTCAGAATTATTTGTGAAGGATCATGTGACACTGAAGACTGGAGTAAATCAGTTTTGCCATCACAAGAATAAATTACATTTTAAAATATATTACAATAGAACAGTTATTTTAAATTATAAGAGCATTAGAGACTTCTTTAAATATATATATATATATATATATATATATAAAAACTTTCCAACCCCAGACTTTTTAATAATAGTGTATATATACTAAATATACTATTATTTAAAATATGGAAAATAGTAATAAAAAATAAGCAGTACATGTGTCCAAACATTTGACTGGTAGTGAATGAGCATTAAACAGTGAACACACCATTTGCTATTTAGTGTGGAGGTCATGAGACCAAGTGTTTGCCTGCTCCAAAAGAGCCAGTTAAGTGTCACATAACAAAGCCTGCTGTCATGACCTACGGGAAAAAAAGGAAGTCGTTCATGCTCCAACAGTTCATTACATTCCCAGAGTGTCAAAAACATGACACACACCTGATCGAGGACAGAGTACATTCAAACAGTTTCTGCATTAATTTCATTTGATAAATCATGACAGTACTGTACTAAAACCACTGACGAATTCATATCTACCACTTGCTTAAAATGACCACAAAAATATTTCTAAATGAGTAACAGTAAACATACTGGACATCCGCCATCACACACAACAGTTTACGGCTGCATTAGTCATTTCCATAGTTGAGAACGCTTGTAAAAATATTCCTCAAAACACAACACACTACATAAAGTGCTTCTGCTTGGCAGCTATTCAAAGGCACCTCAAAAGTTTATTAACATAGTGGGATAATATAAGCTCATCTTTAAGTGTACAACCAAATATATTCACACTCCTCTTAAAAAGACCAATATTGTCCCTTCATTAGCTTGGGGAACATGATTAACTCTAAATTTGGGAGTGTTTTTTAGCTACATGAAAACATTCATCTTGGCATGTCTCTACTGAGCAATTAAACCATTAACACATTCAAGGCACTGAACATATATCTGCTATCTTTAAGCTGGCATTGCACACCTAAAACATCACATACGACAAATAATCAAGAAAGCACCACATCTAAATGTGTCTGGACACCTGATCCAGATGAAAGCTAGCTGACCTAAGAAAATGAAGGGTGTATCAAAAGGCTAATAAGACCATAATTAGGTTGCTTAATGCAAGCACAGACTAAATAAAAAGTATGCTGGAGATATGAACAGATTTGTGCGTGCTTGCACCGTTTAAAATCCTAAACTCTGCAAACACACACTGCTTGGGCAAGACACCCCCATTGACCTAAACAAGTAACAAAAAAGTCTGTAACAAAGTTTTGAACCTATTGAAATGTGTATTTTTATTCACATTAATTTCAGTACAGTACTTGATGTAGGCAAACTCCTAAATCTTCTCTGCAAAAGAATCATCCAACTTAAAAATCTGACAAACACTTTCACTTAAAATCAACAGATTGGCCAGCTCTCTTCCTAACCCATATACTGTGCACACTTAATCCATTTCTTTGTTTTATTAAAACCCAAATTATTTTTCCTAAGAGCATGACAGCAGGCTGACAGCTTAGATTGTATACTTACATAATCACTATGCAAATCTAAAGAATTATGGCCAATATCTCCTTTTAACATCCTTTTGGTTTATGAATCCACACGTTAAGTGGACTAAAGCTAAATTAATAAACATCTATTTCATACATACATACATACATGCATACATATACATATACATATATGTATACGTATATATATATATATATATATATATATATATATATATATATATATATATATATATATATATATATATATATGTATGTATGTGTATGTATGTATGTGTGTGTATATATATATATATATCTTTCTCTATAATATTTAGCATTAAATGAATCACATCAAGTGAGCTTTAAATCAGACTAGTGTTTTTGACTCTAGTTCTGCATGGCTGTCAAACAAGCATCATGCAAACTTAGAATATCTTTTGACCTGAGTGATATTTACTATTGTTTACATGCATGTCTGCATGTAGGAAATTGAAATGAGAAAGCGAAGGAAAAGAAAAGAGGGACAGAGGGAGACGGGTAGACGAGTGCAGTTAGCTCTGCTCTCTGTGCCAGTCTTTAGTGTGGGCCAGTGCGTTCCCCTACCCTGTGTGTGTGTTTGTGTGTGCAGGGTTGGCACAAACGCACTGGTGTCTATGTATAGGACAGGTGCGAACCGTTGGATATCTGAGATGTGATGCTGGTGCTCCTATTCATGCCCTGCTCAGTACGCCCCGCTGAGGTGGTCCTCCTAAGTGCCTGAGGGCTGTTCCGCATCCCCACGCTGCTTTTTGGCATGGCCCCTTGGGGGCCCGAGGGGGAGTGGCCCCACGGAGGAAGCCCACCTCCTGGGATGGCTTGGCCCCAGCCCTGCTGGGCCTGTGCTGCTCCCTGACTGGAGTGGTAGTGGTGACCAGTCCCTGAACCAGTGCTGCTGCCCCACTGTGTCCCCTGAGAGCCATCTGAGTGATGCTGATGGGGGATCCAACTGGCCGTGGCCCCAGGGAAGCTGTGGCTCAGGCCCTCAGGAGAGATGTTAGCCAACACCATGTTGCTAAAGCCCAAGCGCATGCTCTCGGAGTCGAAAGCCTCAATTTCTCGGGCCTGACGCTCCAGCAGGCTACGGATCCGCTCTGTGCGCTCGTTCTGCAAGGTCAACATCTCCTCTTCGATCTGTGGGACACAACAGAGGACATACAGTCAATTTTAATTATTAATACAGTTTAAAAAAAAAAGTTTGATGTACAGTGGCCCCAAAAAGCATTTGGGCATTTAAGACATGATTAAATATGAATGGCATTGCATAAATATAAAAAAAAAAAAAAAAAAAAAAAAAAAACATTTTAGAGCAATAAACTAAAATAAAAAAATCTGTTATTTAGGCAAATTTATTTTCATTTCATATTTTATTTAATTTTTTTTTTTTTTTTTTAATCCTACTCAGCTACATAACCAAATATGGCAATACTAAATTTGACATATTTTACAAGAGCATAAAGGACCAAAGTTTTTGATTATTAAGTTTAAGTAATTTATACATTTAAAAAAGTAAATAAAAACAAAGGTGAAAGTGATTGTGGTGACACTTTAGTATAAGGACCAATTATCACTATTAAATAGTTGCTTATTATCAAGCCTATTAATAACATATTGGCTGTTTCTTATAAAGCACATATTCTGCATGACCATAGTCTACATCCCTAATCCTACTCAATACCTAAACTTAACATCTACCTTACTAATAATAAGCAGCAAATTAGTAGTTTACTGAGGCAAAAGTCGTAGTTAATGGTTTGTTAATAGCGAGAATGTGGCCTTAAAATAAAGTGTGACTGTGATTGTATGTTTAAATGATTCTGTACGACCTTAGTCTCCAGTAGGGCTCTCCGGAGGGACACTCTCTGCTCCAGCTCCTTCCTCTCTCGCTCCTGCTGGGCGTCCGTCTGCATCTTGATCTTACTCTGATATGCATTCAACAACTCCAATTCCTGTTGCAGCTGCATCCGCAGCACCTGACACTCCGCCTCCTGCGCCTCGTCTAGACGCAACTGAGAGAGATCATCTATATTAGTTGATCAGGGATTGATGGTGAAACAGTTTTAGAGTATTCAGTCTGGTACTCACAGCCTGTGTGGAAAGCATGTTGTTGATGGTGTGGTCGTACTGCTCGGCGAGGATGGCTAGTTTCCTGGTTTGCTCTTCCTTCAGTCTCTTCAGCATGGTCTTGTGTTCGGGTTTTGGCATGCTCTCCAGCAGCTGGTTTCGCAGGGCTTTGTACTGCCGGGTCTGGGTCTTACATGCATCCTGGAACTGTTTCTTGATCTGGAGCTCTTTGGACTGTCAGAGACAAAAAGAGACAAAATAAACACTGGTAAACTAAACAAGTTAGAAAAAAAAATGAAGTAATTAGGGATGTGCAAAACTACATATGTTCAAAATCAATTAGTTGGTCAGTCAAAAGAAAGTGATAGGCTGGTTTCAGATTTACCTGACCGTAACATACAGGATTCCTTAAGGTTTTTGAGATTTCGTTGTTCATGTTTTCAAAAAGAGCTGGATTTTGTGCAAAAGGATTAAATTGAATGCAGCGAAAAATAGCTGTCAAATAGAAATAATAATTAAGAAAAAAACATCTAAAAATAGTCTACCTCACTAATCAACTAGTCAACTGTTGGACAACTAGTTAGCTGACTAGTACGGTGGCCCAGTAGTGCACAACATAACGAAATCTCCACAACACAACAAACTCTCTACGACAAAACTGAAAAAAGCCGCAACACTACGGAAACAAGTCGCAACACAGCGAAATTAGCGCAACACAACGGAAACAAGTCGCAACACAACAAAATTAGTCCTATGCATAGTGTTGTGGCGATTTCGTTGTGTTGACCACCATAGACCATAGACATAGTCATAAATACAAACAATAAACAAGGGAAAAAAACTGAAACTAGCTGACCTCATTGATTAGTTGGCTACAGTGACCCATTCCTATAAGAAATCAGCTGGGTCAAATTTTTTCATGCCCTAACTAATCCAAAACCTTATTTGATTTTTAATTAGTCATTTGGCTAACACTTTAATTGAACAACAATTTGGTTGACAGTCCAGTTCTTCAACCACTATGCGATAGCACCCATTAAGCCTCTTTTCAAGGACTTGCAGTCTACAACCTTGACTGGAAAACTAGAGTGACATTACCTTGAGGCTCTTGGGCTGCTGTCGGACCTCCATGACGTGTTTGCGTCTGAGCTCCCTCTCCCTGCGCTTGTTGTACTCCAGCTGGTTGGTGAGCTCTGTCTGGTGCTGCAGGCGGATCTGCTCCGCACGCATCTTCTGGATGTTGCTCAAGTGTCTGAACTCCAGCTCCTGCATAGACTCATGGTGTCGGAGCAACATGGCATGCTCCAGATCCTTCTGCGTCTGACGCTTATTTAACTCCTGAGAACAGACAAATGTCAGACTAATAATTGTCACTTATTTCTGGCTCAGTTTAAAGCCTAAAAATGGAAACTAAATTTAGATTTGTGAGTTTGCCTACATGCAAGCTCTTCGTCTGCTAACCTCTCTCATTAGATCTTGCTCCACGTTGTGACGTGCAATGAGAATTCGCCGTTTGAACCTGCGGCACTCAAGTTCCAGATACTGCCGCTGGCGGCGGAGTAGATTGGCCTCCTCCTCTGCCTGGAAGTGCTGGAAGTTCTCCTTCTGCTTGGACAGCCACTCCTGCTTCTCCTTCTTTGGTGTGGACTGGTTCTCATTCAGCTCCTGCAATGAAAAAAATGCAATAAATGGGAATGTGCAATGAAATATAATGAGGATAAGAATGAAGCTGTCCAGATTGGCTTCCTGACCTCTTTGAGCTGTTCCTTGCGCAGTTTGTACTCGCGTTTCTGAGACTCCAGGAAGCTGTTGAGCTCCTTCTTCTGCTGGCTCTGAATGTGCTGCAGGAATTTCTTTTCATCGTTGGCAAAAGTCTTGGCCTGGAAAGTAGAATGATGCATCTTAAAAAGATGATTCCTACTTTTCAACATCTTCTTAACCATACACATTAACAATTAATGACAATTATGATTTGGTTTTGTATAATAATGTTACAGTACATCTTTCTCCATGGTGCATTGGTGCTTCTTGATGAGCTTGTCCATCTCGGCAGCAAAGCTGTTCCTCTGGTTCTCCAGTTCTTTGTCTAGCTTGAGTCTGTGCTCGTCAATCTCACCCTTCAGCTTGTTTTCGAGGGCCAGAAGGTGTTTCTGGTGCTGTCTGCGCATTCGTTTGTAGCCAGACATCTGCTCGCGCACCTCAGAGTCCTGCTCGTGTTCTTGAATCTGACGCGTCACCTAGGACACACAAAGACAAGATTTGTCAAGAAACCAGCTTTTATCCCTCAAGTGTTGTAGAAAACGGTGAACTATTAAACTTGAAGTGATCAGAGAGCAAACAGACTCCCTGACTCTGTTCTTGGGTGGTAATCTGGCTCTCACCAGGGAGGCTGTGCGGATGGTGGCAAAGTGTTCTCGATTCCGGTATTGACGCCGTGGTGTCTGTGCTGGGGGAGACTGGGGCTCTGTGGGCTGTTTCTGAGCCTCAATTTCTTCCTGGTAGCTCTCTTCCTCCTTCAGACAAATTAAGCATATCAACATAATTTAAGTGTGCATAATAGACACATTAAGCATATTAATACCATAAAACAAAACAAACAAGTCATGCATACGATCAGTGTGCTTTGGATTTCAAAGACAGCCAATCAGATTAGAGCAGGCCAGATTAAGAAAGTGATTTTCAGTTTTTGTGTGCAATATGCACCAGGCGGTCAGTGAACGAATTCTGGATTGTCGTATGAGACTGATCAATGGTGACAGACATAATACATTCCCTTTGCATGTAATAAAAAGCAAGTCACTTTGATAGAGAATAAATGTGAATGTAAATACAGTTGACGTGCACAAACCGGTTTGACGTGAATCATAGAGCTGTTGGGTATGATGGTTTGGTCTTTCTCCATCAGGTCCACCTCGCTCTTGTTATCGTCGGTGGCGTCAGGCAGGCTGTTAACCGAGCTGCTCTGTGAGCTCGCGCTGATGGACATGCTAGGGATGGACTGGTTACTGCCCACACTGTTCACTGTGCCTGTGCGGCCAACACTGTGCTCCACCTCCTACAACACATTAAATGAATGAAAACATCCTTTCAGTAAAAATATCCTGTATGTGTTGAGGCCATGCGTTTCTATAAACTAGGACAAAACACAACTTCCTCCCTTGGCAGGAAGACTGTAAAACACATTTGGCAGGATACCAAGGGTCGAAGGAGGTCGAGATATGCTATTACAATAACTGACCTCCTCGTCATCTGGGACCTCTGCCGCAGGGCCGTTGTGGGCCTCCTGGAAGAGGATCTTTTTCATTTTGCGGTACTGCAGGTTGTCCAGCTCTCTCACAGCATCTTTGGTGCGCTGGATCAGGTCAATAAGCACCGACTCTGGCCGCTCGCGCTGCACAAATGCATGCTGCACACAGAAAGAGGAGGTTATGATGATCAAGATAAAAGGATCATATGCTTCAAAAGACACTGATCGAGAATTTTTACTTTAAAATATTATCAGCTTCAACTGAACAAGAAGATTCACATATTACAGAGCTCAGTAATAAGGGTGTGATGCACTGTTATTGTAAATTCTGTTAATTTATAGCTATGTTATTAAGCTTTTTTTTTTTTTTTTTAAGAAATTTATAATTTTATTCAGCAAAGATGCATTAAATTGGACAAAAGTGACAGTAAGTGTTCTGACTGTTCGTTTGAACAGTCAAAGAATCCTAAAACATGTATCATGGTTTCCACTAAAATATTATCCAGCACAGCCTTTTTCAACATTTATCGTAAGTAATTTCAGGTATTTACAAGAAATTAAAAAACAACAAAAGTTAAAATAAAAAGTTGAAAAAAATATGTTTTATATTTTTTACATTGACCTGAACTACCAACTCAAACAGGTCAACAAATAAACTTTTTGTTGTTAGGCTTCACATTACAAACTCCCTTGTTTCACAGATGCAAGAAAACATCAGAAAGCCAGAGCTTTCAGAATAACAGCTAAAGGCATCAAAGTGTGGTGAAGATAGAAAGATCACATTAAAATAAATGAATTCTTACAGTGTCCCTAAGCATTGCAGAAGAATCTTCAAAAGAGAACTCACTGAACTCCATCCTTCTGTTTGAACAGTGAACTTTCTTTAACTTACTTTCAGCAGTTCTTCAGAGTTGGGTCTATCTTGGGGCAACTTCTGTAAGCAGGAGTCCACAAAGTTTCTGAAGTAGTCCGTCCTGGGAAAAGAAAGAGCGAGAGGATTTCAAACAATACAGCTCTGACTCCGAGTTGAGAAAGGTTAATGAACATGAGAGAAAAGCCATCACTTACCATTCACTGGACTGCAGCGCTGGACTCTCATTCTGCGCGATGTGGTATAAGGCACTCATTGCATTCATGTTGAAGAGTGGAGGTTTCCTTTCAGCTGAAGGAAAAGAAGACTATCAGAAAAACAGACTGGGCACCTGACCAAAACATTAAGTCTATATGAATCCTATTTCATCTCACCTAATTCAATACAGGTTATTCCTAGAGACCAGATGTCAACCTTTCCATCATACTGACCCTCATCCATGGCCAGGATCACCTCTGGGGCCATCCTGAGAAAAAAAGAAGATTCCAGTGTTACGTAATACATCCATAAACTCTCAATAACACATTTTAGTAGTTGGAAGGCCCAGACAGAATCTAACAGACCTTAACCTTTACCTTTTAAGGACTTTAAAATCTGATTAACTGCAGACTTGCCAATGGATAATTAATTTATATAGTCATGTAAGGCCTTTGAAGTTTATAACCATTGAAAGTCTTAAAGATAAATGGCGAACTCACCAATAAGGAGTACCCACAAATGAATTAGCAGGAGAGGCGATTGAAGCAGAACCGAAATCTGCCAGCTTCACCTGTCCAGGCTCTGTGAGCAGGATGTTCCCAGCCTTGATATCCCTGTCAAACAGCCAGGAAAAGTGTAAACTTACAAAACTGAACCACACACTGCCCTGCTTTATATGGCTAATAATGTCAACATTCAAAGGATTTCGAAACATTATGTATAGCTACAGACTAAAATATTGACATGGCATATTAACCTGCAAATACTTGCCATTTTAAGTGATCAATTGATTGGAATGGTATTATCCATTCACAAATAAACAGTTTTTTGAATGGACAATAAACATTTTAGAGTTGAATTTGAAGTAGCCTAAATATAATGTAATACATATAATTTTTTTAAATCAGGTTTGGTACTAAGAAACTCTAACTCAAACGCTAACATCAGAACTCACCTGTGAATCATGTTGTGGGAGTGAAGGTACGCCAACCCCTGCAAAGCACCATGAGTAATTGCTGCTATTTCCATCTCTTGTAAAGGTTTTTTGTGTACTGTGGGTAAAAAAATTTGGTTTGTAGAGTTATCTCTGAAGATAAACATATACTGCTATAAATAAATGCTTTTTTGTTTGTAACTGGAAGCTGTATATGCAGTCCACATATCTTTGTGGGAATCAGCACATTAAGCAAGCATCAAAACATCCAAACTTACCCTCGAGGAGATCTGAGGCAGACCCCAGACAGTACTCCATAACCAGCTAGAGAGACAGAGACACATTTCAGCAAGTAGTCCACGCATATAGAAAACAAATATATCACTGTTCATACAAAGATAAGTGATCTGATAGCTGCTAGCAGGTTCTTACCCATGCTGTGTGCTCTCGCAGGTAACATCCTTTATACTCTATGCTGTTTGGGTGCTTTATCCTCTGAAGGAATTTCACCTCCTTTATTATATCCTGCCATTTCTGGAAAAAACGGATGAGAACAGAAAGCAAACAGTTATCAAATGAACCAATGGACATGAAACGCATAACTATGCAATGCACTTTGAGATAAACAGTCAATAGAGCCTTTTCTTTCATTTCTGTCTATAAGAATGGTACTTTTATATTGCATATGCATTTGTAGGAGTTTCCTTTTCAGGCACAAAATTTATGGGAGGAGTGTGCAAGGTGATTTACTAAGGTTTGCAGTAGTCAATTTGCTGGTATTTGTGCCATTATTTAACACCTAAATAAGTATGTCTTATGTCTTAACCCATTTTGTGTCCGTGTTGTTAGTAGATTATTTGCACCTTTGCTTGTTTGCGAGCTTATGCTAATTTGTGCTGCTCTTAGTAGACTGCATTGGTCATTATGGAAATACGCTGTCTGTCTCTGTGTTCTTTAATTTGCGCATTGTCAGTAGATCACCCACAGAACTTTACACTCCCATCAGTGCTTTTACGAGATCAAATCTGCCGTGTTTAAAAAATCTGGCCTTAAACCTTTAACACATTTATTGGTGAACAGAAAAAGACATTATGCATCAGAGCTATGATTAAATACTGAATAATGGAATACATGCATAGGTTACATTTTGGAGGGAGACACAATCCTGTGTAATCTCTCTTAAAAAGAAAGAACGACATGAGAAAATTAGCCTTTATTTTAACCTCATTGGACTGTTTTCCGCTATATGACATTTTCTTGATGGCCACCACCTCTGAGGTCCGCACATCTCGTGCCTGTAAAAATAAATAAATCCATTCATTTAATAGAAGACTCATTATGACTTCAGTGTTTCCTCACAACCTAAAATAGGTTTTCAGAGTTGAAAAGCCATTTTCTTTGGAGATGCAAAAGTACTCACAAAGTATACAGCACCAAAGCTGCCATGACCGATCTCTCTCAGGTCTGAGAAGAGTTTTTCGGGGTCTTCTTTAAAAAAGAGATCTGCGATCTCGGGGTCCTTCAGACTTCCTGCACGAACAGCGTTGGGCATGCTGGGAAGGGGCGGGGCCTGGGCCGCAGCCACCAGTCACTATCTGGGTCTGCGACACGACAGCCCCCACTGATGGCTCATCTGCAAGACAGCGGCCTCATACGGACCAAAACCTGACAGAGATAGAGAGAAAATTTGTGAAAATTCTGTCATTTCATTTTTTTCCAGGTAGATTTTGATTACCAAATTTTCAATGGAGACTCAAGACATTTTGACTCCACTGTATACGTATACATCAACACTCCTGTTCTATGACTTAACAGAAAGAAGGAATCAAAAGTTCTCAACTCTATGAGAAACTACATGCTCAAACTGCTGTTTGCAGCAAAATACCCCAGGCTGATGCGCTGGGTTTGCGCATTACAGCAGATGTGGTCAGTGAGTTCCTCTTGTGAGCCTCAGAGAGAGGGAGAGAGGAAGTGTGCAGGAGACAACCAGAAGCTGCAGTCATAACATCAATGGCTCTCCCATTCTTACAAACACAGATAGACAGTCAAACTCCAGAATGACTCCACAGCCCTCTGCTTCCTCATCCAGCCTGCTGCTCTATTTAAAATCATTCTCTCCACTGAATGTGTCAAGCCATCCCCAACACAGCTGACCAAGTCATTCATTTTCACTTTCAGCGTCGTCTCAATGAATCAATTCAAATGATTCAACGGTTCTGATTCACCACTTGACAAGTCTCCACATTTTTATATTTATCTTATATATTATCAAACAATATCTTAGAACGTTACCATACAAGATACACTATATTGCCAAAAGTATTGGGTCACCCCCTTCTAATGAACAGGTTTGACTACAAATACAAATCTTAATGTTTAAGCATATAATGATATTCTAGGGAATTCTGTGCTTCTAATTTTAAAGCAACAGTTTGGACAGGACACTTTTCTATTGTAACATGACAATGCCTCTGTGTATAAGGCAAGGTTCAAAAAGAAATGATTGATTCAGTCAGTGTGGAAGAACTTGACTGGTCTGCAGAAAGCCAAGTCCTAATTCAAGCTGAACACCTCTGGTGTGACTTTAAATGCAGCTCTTGGGCCAAAAACTCTTTACCAAACACTAATGACTTGTACATATGGCTACAGTCATTTTAGACACTTCCAAAACTGTTGCAACAGAGATGGAAATACAATTTTTAAATACATGAATTATGTTTCCATCTTTGTTGCCACAGTTTTGGAAGTGCCTTTTTCTGTTCTAAAGAAGGGGGTGTCCCAATACGTTTGTCCATATATGTATGTACAAGTCATTGGTGTTTGGTGATGAGTTTTTGGCTCAAGATCCCTAGAATATCATTATATGCTTAAACATTAAGATTTGTACTCATGAAAATTACTAAAGTAGTCAAACCTGTTCATTAGAAGGGGGTAACCCAATACTTTTGGCAATATAGTGTATCATATGATATTATGTAATATGAACATTAAAATAATCAAAACATTAAAGTATAAATTATTAAAATATATTACATAAATGTGTGTGTGTGTGTGTATATATACACAACTTTAAAAAAAAAAAAAAAAAAAAAAAAAAAAATGACTACTGTTATCCAACAAGGATGCATTAAATTGATCAAAAGTGGCAGAAAATATATTTATAATGTAACAAAATATTTTAAGCATTTTTTTTTTTAATAAATGCTGTTCGTTTGAACTTTCTATTTATCAAAGGATCCTGGAAAAAATGTATCGGGATTTCCACAATAATATTACGCTGCACAACTGTTTTCAACAATTATGATAATAAGAAATGTTTCTTGACACCAAATCAACATATTAGACTGATTTCTGAAGGATCATGTGACACTGACACTGGCTGTTGTTAATAAGCGGAGTGTCAGAGCAGTCAAGCACACTCTGGCCAAAACTCAGGAGAAGGATTGCTTCCAGCACTGGCTCCCATCTGAAGCCCAGCAACAACTAGCACATCAGTTTCCATGGCAACAGCATCTCTGAGCCAATGGCCAAGAGGCTGAAAACTATCCTCTCAGAACACCCTCTCGAACAATGTTTATCTGCTTACGTGCATGACTGACTAACTGACAAGAGCGATATAATGAGAGACATCGTGACACCTGGTCCACAGCTGTACGCGTCTGAACTGAATCATTCCAGACAGACACACCTCGTAATCTTTCTGTTGAGAATTTCTTCAGCTCCGCTGCGTCGCAGTTACAAACATCCGTCACCATTCCAAATGCAAACCCTGGGAGTTTGCATAACTATGTCACCTTGTCCGTGGTTAGCCAGACACGGGACTGACACACAGGGCAGAGTGAACGGCTAAAATCTACACTTGAAAGTGAATACGGCATCATTATGAAACACAATCATTATATAAGTTGGTTTTAGACTAGGAGTGGTCAGCTCATACATAAGATTATGTTGGAATGCACAAAATGGACATCACATACTAATATGTCAGTACTTAACCAAAAATGAAATCTCGGTCATCATTTACTTATATTTGTTGTTTCAAATACAGTTTCATATAGTGGAAGTCGATGGGGTCCAAAGTCAAACCAATTTTTTTTTTTATTATATCGCATTACACTATACAGATTGTTTCAAAGAAACTTCACAGTAATAAACAGGAAAATAGGAGAATCAATGATGCAAACGTCTTCAAATATGAGACAAATCCAAATTTAGCTTTAAAGCAGCTCTAATTTCACTAATAAATAAGTAATAAGTAAATAAGTTTAAGTAATAAGTAAATAAGTAAATAAATTTCACTAATAATAAGTTTTTAATAAAACTCACATTTCACTGCTGGTTATATCTCTATATAATCGTGTATGTGACATAAAAATCTTGAATCTTAAAAAAATGTCATTATTCAGCTCAAGTCAGTTCAGTGTCGATTGAATTGAGTTCAATAACTGTGTAAAGTTCATTAGCTACAAAACGAGTTCAGTTCAGCTATAAAAGGGTTTCTGCAGGTTTTAAGAAGGTAAACAAGACGTTTAAGACCTTTATGGAATAAACTGAATGGAACAATACATCAATATGTTCTCTAAATCTAAATATCTGAATATAGCAGTGTTTCAAACTAGATTTCCATTTTACAGATTTTTGTTCTTGTTTTAAGCATGAAAACAAGACTTCATGTGTTCATTTTGCATCTCAAGTAGATGTATCTTGATTTAAGGATGTTTAGATATTTGTATTAGAAAAAAATACTGAGGAAGATATTCTTTTTTTGCAATGTACAAAATTTAATGCCATGACTTTATGAATTTAAGATATTCTGCTCTGATTTAAGATGTTTTAAGGGCTTCATTTGTGAAAATGTGAATTAAGACTTTTTAAGACCCACAGAAACCCTGTATTAGCAGCTCTACAGAAGACAACAGTGTAATTATTCAGCTCAAGTCAGTTCCAATATTGATCCAGTTCATTTCAATAACAGTGTGGATCGGGGTGGGCTTTATGACCAAAATCTTATATCATGATATGAGTAATTTTATTTCATGGTAACAGTATATATCACAATATACAGTCAGGTCCATAAATATTGGGACATCGACACAATTCAAACATTTTTGGCTCTATACACCACCACAATGGATTTCAAATGAAACGAACAAGATGTGCTTTAACTGCAGTCTGTCATCTTTAATTTGAGGGTATTTACATCCAAATCAGGTGAACGGTGTAGGAATTACAACAAGGAGAAATGATTCGCATTCATTTTAAGATCCACCAGAGCTGCCGTCAGTGCCGTCACCAAACGCGCTCTCTGCACTCGCTAACAAAGCATTTAAAGTCATTGTTAGTTGTTTAACTGTGTGATGAATTGGACAAGCCTCGACTGGGCTCATTTATTTAAAAACTGGCTGTCAACTGTGATAAAACTTCCCGGTGTTATGACGCCATTTTTGATTCTGTCGCTCTAGTGTCCTGAATGCGGTTGTGACTTCAGCTGTTCATTCATACAGATATGTATTCAAGCAGATGTTTTAATCTGCTGAATAAATAAACATTTCAGGTCTCTCACCTGTAAGCAACTGCTGTCAGTCCCAAACAGTAACTGTGAATGCAGCCATAATGTGCATTTCTATTGAATGTATTGTATCACTGCCCTTTCTTTTTCTTTTTTTCTTTCTTGTTATTATTATTTATTTCTTGCTTCCTTGCTTTCTTTTTCTTTATTAATTATGTATTATTTTTCTTTTTCTCTCTTTTCTTATTATTTTTTTACTTATTGCTATTTTCTTTTTTCCATTTTTATTTTTTATTAATTATTTATTGTTATTATTTCTTTTTTCTTTTCTTGTTATTTTTCTTTATTTCTTGTTATTATTTTCTTTCTTTCTCTTTCTTTTTGTTGTTGTTGTTGTTGTTGTTGTTATTTATTTTTTGTAAAGTATTATGAGAAAAAGTTTGAATAAAATATTAAAAGATTAATAGCAGAAGTTACTGTTATTATTTATTGATAGTTTAACAAATGAATTCATCAACTGATCAGAAAATAATAAGGTAATCGATAGATTAGTCGACAATAAAAATATTCGTTAGCTGCAGCCCTATACAAAAGTGGTTTAGCTGTCACTTTAAGAGCTGCCTGGATCCAATATACTGTTACACATGTGTTTTCTTTCTCAGGTGTTTGCTTTTACTAAAGACCTAAATTACTGTATTTACGAGGATACTTGCAAAGATGGGCATTTTGACACATACAAGTGTGTATATTTTTACCGTTTAAGGCCTATAAAGCAGCAAAAATAACATGCAAAGCTTAAAACGCATGCAAACTTTAAGTTTTCGTAACCACATAGCACAGCAAAGTCACGTCAGCATGTAACCGCAATAGAGACAATAGTCCAAAATCGCTACCGGTTGACAAATTTCTACCGGTTAATCGTGTCTACCAGTATAATCGCCCACCCATAGTGTGGATGTTGCAAAATTCATCAATTATTTTCAACTGTAAAGCAGCTCTTAAATTCATTTCAACTGTAAAGCAGCTCTACAGAAGACAATAGAGTCATCATTCAGCTTATTTCAGTTCAAGTTTTGTTCTCATTCGATAATGTTAGTGCAGTCAAATCAATAATATTAATGAATATTAAGTGTCTTTTAAATCCCACTGGGACATTAGCATTAACAAAAACATTTTATTTTTTAAAATATCTTCTTTTGTGAAGGAAAAACGTCATAAAGGTTTGGAACAATATGAAGTTGGGTAAATTTTAATGACTCGGTAAACTATTCCTGCAAGTTAGTTATGATGATAACACTAAATTTAACTTTAACACTCTCATTAATACCAATGTTGTCATTGTTATGCAAATGGCCTTCATTCCCACTGTGTGCTTTATTAGTAAACACCATCAAACTATAGCCACATAGGAATGACCTCATTCTAAAATAGCGCTTTGTTTGTTGCTGGAGCTGGTTGGGTTCGGGCCACTGCTCCCCCCTCAGTGCTGCTCAGATGATCGGCTGCACAGACACAATGCTGAGAGCTCAGGGCTGATATCTCAGTCATAAGACCGGCCCGAGTGCCGGCCTCCCACCACACCAGCTGCCTCACACTCTCTCTGCCCCCACACACACCAATCAACCCACTCGAATCGCACCATCCCATTCACCTTTACACACACACACGAGCACTATAGATGCAGAGCTGACAGACACACTAACTATATCTGAAAATGCTTCTAGTGGGCCAAATCATGCACTATTTAGGGTGTCAGGGGTTTTGAAAGGTTTGAATTTGAGTTCATATATACAGTCAGGTCCATAAATATTGGGACATCGACACAATTCTAACATTTTTGGCTCTATACACCACCACAATGGATTTCAAATGAAACGAACAAGATGTGCTTTAACTGCAGACTGTCAGCTTTAATTTGAGGGTATTTACATCCAAATCAGGTGAACGGTGTAGGAATTACAACAGTTTGCATATGTGCCTCCCACTTGTTAAGGGACCAAAAGTAATGGGACAGAATAATAATCATAAATCAAACTTTCACTTTTTAATACTTGGTTGCAAATCCTTTGCAGTCAATTACAGCCTGAAGTCTGGAACGCATAGACATCACCAGACGCTGGGTTTCATCCCTGGTGATGCTCTGCCAGGCCTCTACTGCAACCGTCTTCAGTTCCTGCTTGTTCTTGGGGCATTTTCCCTTCAGTTTTGTCTTCAGCAAGTGAAATGCATGCTCAATCGGATTCAGGTCAGGTGATTGACTTGGCCATTGCATAACAATCCACTTCTTTCCCTTCAAAAACTCTTTGGTTGCTTTTGCAGTATGCTTTGGGTCATTGTCCATTTGCACTGTGAAGCGCCGTCCAATGAGTTCTGAAGCATTTGGCTGAATATGAGCAGATAATATTGCCCGAAACACTTCAGAATTCATCCTGCTGCTTTTGTCAGCAGTCACATCATCAATAAATACAAGAGAACCAGTTCCACTGGTAGCCATACATGCCCACCACCACCATGCTTCACTGATGAGGTGGTATGCTTAGGATCATGAGCAGTTCCTTTCCTTCTCCATACTCTTCTCTTCCCATCACTCTGGTACAAGTTGATCTTGGTCTCATCTGTCCATAGGATGTTGTTCCAGAACTGTGAAATCGTTTGGCAAACTCTAATCTAGCCTTCCTGTTTTTGAGGCTCACCAATGGTTTACATCTTGTGGTGAACCCTCTGTATTCACTCTGGTGAAGTCTTCTCTCTCTTGATTGTTAACTTTGACACACATACACCTGCCTCCTGGAGAGTGTTCTTGATCTGGCCAACTGTTGTGAAGGGTGTTTTCTTCACCAGGGAAAGAATTCTTCAGTCATCCACCACAGTTGTTTTCCGTGGTCTTCCGGGTCTTTTGGTGTTGCTGAGCTCACCGGTGCGTTCCTTCTTTTTAAGAATGTTCCAAACAGTTGTTTTGGCCACGCCTAATGTTTTTGCTATCTCTCTGATGGGTTTGTTTTGTTTTTTCATCCTAATGATGGCTTGCTTCACTGATAGTGACAGCTCTTTGGATCTCATCTTGACAGTTGACAGCAACAGATTCCAAATGCAAATAGCACACTTGAAATGAACTCTGGACCTTTTATCTGCTCATTGTAATTGGGATAATGAGGGAATAACACACACCTGGCCATGGAACAGCTGAGAAGCCAATTGTCCCATTACTTTTGGTCCCTTAACAAGTGGGAGGCACATATGCAAACTGTTGTAATTCCTACACCGTTCACCTGATTTGGATGTAAATACCCTCAAATTAAAGCTGACAGTCTGCAGTTAAAGCACTTGTTCGTTTCATTTGAAATCCATTGTGGTGGTGTATAGAGCCAAAAATGTTAGAATTGTGTCGATGTCCCAATATTTATGGACCAGACTGTATTTGCTTATATTTTGACAATTACCCATAAGGCACTTATGTATTGTGTAAAGTCTAATAGTATTGTAAACAGCCTCTCCAAAAAGCATGAAGGTACATGCTATGATCACTTTAAGGAAGTAATTAAAACGTTTATGATCATGTGAGCCTGGGTGGCACATCCTTGGGATTCATTTTAAAAACTGAGATCCTTTATTTGAGATGACAGCTTTGATTTGAAGCCATTTAAACTACTTTATATATTTACACACATACATATTATATATTTTATATATTGGGGTTAAATTATTGCAATTTAAAATGTATTTAAATATAATTTATTCCTGTGATGGCAAAGCTGAATTTATCATCATCATTACTACAGTCTTCAGTGTCACATGATCCTTCAGAAATCAGTCTAATATGCTTATTTGTTGCTCAAGAAATATTTATTATTATTTTCAAGGTTGAAAACAGTTGTGCCACCTAATATTTTTTAGAAACCGTGGTGCATTTTTTCAGTGTACGCTGATGAATAGAATTTATTTGAAATAGAAATATTATAAATGTTTTTACTGTCACGTTTGATCAGTTTAATGCTTTACGCTGAATAAAAGTATTTTTTTTTTTTATCTTACTGAGCCATCACTATTTTGAATGTTAGTGAAATTATTCATTTTTTAAATGTAAATGTTCTTTTAAATGAATGCTTGTTCATTCCATTTTAATTCTAGTTCTTTAAATTAACATTCAAATGACTGTTTTAAATGAATGTATAATTTTCCACCTCAATTCAAATTCATTGACATGGAATTTAAAAAGCAGGGATGCAAAGCAATCATGCTAACTGCCAGATGCTTAGCATG
Source organism: Spinibarbus caldwelli (assembly GCA_039654775.1). Taxonomy (NCBI): domain Eukaryota; kingdom Metazoa; phylum Chordata; class Actinopteri; order Cypriniformes; family Cyprinidae; genus Spinibarbus; species Spinibarbus caldwelli. The sequence continues at coordinate 12,994,143 of CM077253.1, read as the reverse complement.
TGACAGGCTGTAAGGGCAGAATGAGATGACACCCCATCATGCCATTCAACAGACACACAGAAGGAATGTGGCAGGACAGGACGACACAACAGCAGGGCAGGAACTGCCTGCATGATGTCGCTTTCTTTCACGCAGTGTTTCTCTATTTCCTGTTCACTCAGCTCATGTGCTAATGGCAATTCAAATCTCCCATCAACCATTTCAGTGCTAATCAGCTCTTTAAGTCAACATCAGCATTCTTAACTCCTTCACTCATTTCCTACAGACTTTATCTCATTTTCCAACAAACTGACAAGTTTAAACAAAACTACTAGAGTCAAAGCAAACTAAGCCACACAAATGGAGAAATGCTGAGTTGCTATTCAGGAATGTGCGAAAAGTTGAAAAACAGAACTATAACTGCCACCGCAAACACAAAGAAATAGTTCTATCTGTCCAAAAACCCAGCTTGTTTGTCTATAATATTATCAAATCAGTAACATTTCAGTTAATTTTTCACACTGTAGTTATTTCTATTACTGTCCTACACCAAATAACCCTGTCCACAAACACTGTCCAGTTACGAAAGAATTCGTCAGGATATCAAACAACTTCAACAAGCATCACAACATCCTTTAAATTCAGATTAGGAGGAATGTCAAAACTCCTCTGTTGGTGCAGGGAGTTCCCTTCATTTGCCAGACAAACAGCAGCACAGCTCTGACCCAGTCCCTCTCCATGGGCACAGCTTTAGAGATGCTGTACCGCTTTGTATTTATAAACACTGAGTATGACCTTGTGAGTGATTAGGCCCTGCGTCCTAGCTGCACCTGTGGAGATCATTTCATTTGGAAATAGTACCATGGGCATTATTTAACAGACCATTCTAGCTGCTAAATAGCTGATATTATTGCTGTTTTGCAAGCAATAAAAATATTCTAATTTTTTACTTATGAATAGACTCCTTTACAAAATCAATTAAAAAGAGTGGTTATAATTATCGTTTCTCTCTAACAATAAGCAAAAAAAAAAAAAAAAAATTGTCTTTATGATATACTTCCACGGAACAGGCCAAATGATAACAATGTTGAACACAAGACAAAACAATACATCAGAATTCAGTGTTCAACTGCTGCAAGTACTATGACTAACAATTTCAGTCATATAATATTTAATGATAATAATAATAATAATAATAATAATAATAATAATAATAATAAATAATAATAATAATAATAATAATAAAACATTATAAATAAAAATATTTAAAGTTGATCTTTTTTGTGATGGTCCTAGTGAAAATATTGGCAGCACAAGTACAAGCCTACACTACTGGGCCAGCAATAATAATAATAGTAATAATAATAATAATAATAATAATAATAATAATATAAAAATGCATGCAAATATTATGACAACTTCAGTTATATTAATATATACTTAATTTATTATATAGTAAAATTTGATTATAATATTTCATTATTATATATTCCTTTGTGACAAATATAAAATATTTAGAAATATAAGCTTATTTTTTGCAATGTTCCACTAAAATTATTGTCAGCACAAGTACAAGTCTAAACTACTAGGACAACAACAAAAACAACAACAACAATAATAATCAAATATGAATAAATAAATAAATTAATTAATATATTAAAGCAAATATTATGATTAACAATTTCAGTTATATTAATACAAAACTTGATTTATTATATTACAATATCTGATTATATTTCATTATTATAATAAAAACAAATATATTCCTTTGTAACATTATTTGTGTGTGTGTGTGTGTGTGTGTGTGTGTTTGTGCACAGCCCAAACAATGGTTAAATGTCTGAACTAATAAAAACTGATAATAATTAATTAATTAAAAAACCTGTTTTGTTAAGCCTTTAAATAATAATGATAATTTATTGCTCTGGAGGGCAGAAATTCAAAGCTGTTCAGCACAACACTGTAGATCTCACTGTGCGAGAACAGCTATACATTTGGGATACCAGAATCAATTATTACCCTGCAAGAGAGAGGGATGCATGGAAAGCATCAAAACTGATAGACCAAACTTGTGTTATTCACTTGATGACATCAATGATAATCAGAGGTCTGATATCAGATGGATGTGGGAGTGGAGACCCCGAGGGCTCAGTGTAACGGATGCTGTTGCGGAGAGGACAGAGGCCCAGATTTAAGAGGCAGCAATGAGGTCAGAGAAAGACAATCATAGTGGAGAAAGCAGGCAGTGTCTCCCAACAACAGAGGCACTATTCAGCCTCTCGTTCACATACCACCAGTTTGCATGTTTATGAGCAATGCAAAGCCATAAACAAATGCAGCAGAGCTTCATTGCATTTCAATCAGAGCGGCCATTTCCACTGTGCATCAATACACAGGTAGGACAGCAGGAAATACTATACAAGACCAGCAGAAGCAATAAAGCAATCATAATGATCATAAGAGCCATTTATGAACCACCAGATCAATAAAGGCAGCATTCCATTCACAGATAGCCATCATAGAAATTTCAAAATGTAAACAGTAAGTCCATCCATCAAAATCATTCAGTCTGTACATCTCAACTGTACAAATACATCTAATTAAACTGCTGTTTACACAGATACTTAAGCCTGGATGGTCAACTGCAAGTATTTTAGACCACAATAAATTAACACACCTTATTGTATATGACATAAATAATCATAACAGACAACATACAGGTGACATCCATATTACACACAGATCACACACCCAAGAGCTAAAATCCCAGAAAACACATGTGCATTTCTATATGATGAATATGAAGATGATCTGTTAAGAGTTTCATCACCTGCAGCCAAACTTTTAGAGACAAACCCATGACTTGGGTGGAAACTAATAAACTTAGATCAACACTGTTCCGTTTTTAATGTTAATTCACGGGAATGGGCTACAATAAACAGAAAAACGTTTAACTAAATCTTTCTGTTCTGTTAAAAAGCAAACACTGTTTATTTTGACATGAACTTAAGTTAGCAGAAGAGCTAACAGCTCACTTACCCTCCCAACAGGCCAGGATGAGCAGCCAGCCCGAGAAAACTCCTCTGACCACAACAACAACAAACCCAGTGGACAGAAACACGCCTGCCGACCCCAAATCAGTCCTGACAAACTTATCGATCGCTGTCAAGCATGAGTGTCCGCTGGAGAAGCTCCTCCAGCCCGGCGCTGGTTGACGGTGGCCCAGCAGCTCTTCACTCTCCCGGGCTACTGCTGCTGCTAAAGATGGCGTCCGAGACAGATCCACTCCCTGACGGCTTAAAAACACAGATAAACACGGTCCGTTTACACACCGACGGCGAGACCACACCTCAGATTCGGTCCGAAATGCTCAAGACTGTTGTTTTTTACACCAGTGTGTTTGTGCTGTGGGGTGATGATCATGTTGTGCTGGTGGCTGTGATTTTTCCCTCTCTGCCCTCCTCTAGTGATGTCCGATTCGCCGTGGAATCGATCTTTTGAACTGAATCTTTTTAATGACTCGCTGGAGCCGATTGGTAAAAGGCGCTCGAAAATCCAGCCAGAGCGTGAATTGTTATACTAAACTGTTATTTTTCATTTATTCCATAAAAGCAGCCAAAACGCAGAGTTTTATGGGGGTTTAATAGTACCTTTTTTTTTTTTTTTTTACTTGCAGTACGTTTTAATAGTGTTTTCAAGCGCTCATACTTTACGCTCATGAACAAAAGTCGCTTATCTTTAAACAAACATAAATTATGTAATGAATACAAAACATAGTAATAAACTGTAGTATTTTACAAAAAAAAAATTACTTTACCACAAAATCGTAATGGCGAGCGAGTATTTCTGGAGCGCTTTGGAGTGGCAACTCAAACGACTCTTTTGAACCGGTTCATGAAGCGAACCGATTCGCTAAAAAGAATTGGACCAATGCTGCCCTCCTCTTCTCGTCCTGGAACGCTAGTTCCGCCCTCCAAATGTGGGAAACTCCTACCGGCCCCAAGAGACAGAGCATTAAGCCCCCTATAATAAACAGCTATACACATAAATATGTCCTTTATCAATATTTAAGACTTTGTTTGCTGGGGCTGCCAAAATCTATGAGGAAAGCCTAAGCTCTATAATGGACTTACATTCTTATTTTTTAAAAGAAGTATTAAGATATCCCACCCTAATCCATTGTGATTTTAATTGCAGCAGTTCTGTGGAGGTAAACACAGATCAAATCAGAGGAAAATGTAATGAAACGTGATTCCTTGAAAATAAGTGGCTGCAGTGCAACAATGCAATTTCAGCATTATGATTACATTTGTTGGAATTTCTTGAGTAATACATTTTTAAAAGTGTATCACGTGAAGTTATCAGTTTAACATATGGGAGTATCTTGGAAATATGTTTTGGAGATTTACCAATTATGATGATTATGATACTCCCATATGCTAAACTAACAAATCATATGATGCTGCCTCAAAAAATCCCTAAATGATCCTGATGATTTTTTTTCTGTGTCTGAAGTATGAAGTTTGAAAACCCACCAGCACTCACACAGTTGGACTTGAAGATAACTAGGACAAGCAGAGCAGAAGTCATAAAAATCAAATGAAAAGGATTACAGCTCGCCTCTGTTGTAAGCATTATCTCAGGCTTATACACTACACATTTCACCACAGTTTAAGCATAAAAATGTTAAGAGCTGTAGGTTTTCTGGGTATTGCTTTATATTGGTAATCATCATTGTTATGGATCAGAGGTTAAAGCTGATCCCTGGGCAAAATTATTACAGTGATGTCAACAAGCCTGCAAGCAACCAATTGGTAAACAGAACAGAGAACTAGCGCTCTGGGTTGGTTCTGAAGCAGCCGTGTCTCCCAGCCAATGAGAACATAGGATGCTGTCACTGTATCCAGGCGAACAGAGGGTTTTGAGACTTATGGAGTCTGTTTTATGAATGGGATTTAAAGAGCCATGCTTCATCCTGTTGATGTCATTAGAGAGACTGTGGTGTGTTAAAGTGATTCAACATAAAACAACAAAGAAAGTCTCTAGAGACTAAATGACCCATTTGACTTAAAATGGCTATATACTTTGCATGAACTTTTGGTGTTTATCAAATGTTTAGAGAACAAATAGGGTATCTTAAATAGGGTTTTTTTTTTGTGCTGAGAATAATTTATGATTTCCTCTATGGATAATCTATTTTTAAAATGGGCTATGACTATGAATGGATGACACAATTATTTGTTTTCTTGTTTCATGGTGTTTTATGATGATATGAAATAATACAACTCACAATCATGGTTCAGAAACCATGCTGAAATTAAATTGCTCAGGAAAAATAAGAAAAGAAAAAAAAAAACAAGAAAAAACAAAAACATGACACAAGCTATGTCCTGCATAGATGGTAATGAGAAATTAATGTGTGCTTTATACCTCCCATTTCCTGAGAAAAAAGGGGATGTACATGTACTGTAAAATCCAGCTCATAGTCTTTTTTTTTTTTTTTTACATTTAGATTTACAGGATTTTGTGCCTTTTATTTTTAGGGCAATGGAAAGAGAAAAAAGAGAGAATGCGATCATGATATAATGCTAGATTTGAACCAGCATGTGCATTAAACTGTGCACTATCCACTGCACCACAGCTCTGACAGCTTGCAAATATAGCCTATTTAATGCTGTAAATGATGTGTGTGCATCTATGTTTGTGTATTAAGAAATATACATATACTATAAATACTATAACTACTATACCTAGTTGACTACACATACACAAACTGAGACTGTACAAGAACTTTACATAAATACTGTACATGAAATTGTGCAAAAGAGATATTTGTACATGAAATTGTGCAAAAAAAAAAATATATATATATTTTGTACATTAAATTGTTGTGCAGAAGGGAGATTTTGTGTGAAGCAGTGCATAGTGCAAAAAGATTTTGTAGTGCAATGCTCAAGTAAACATTATTTTGTAGTGCAATGCTCAAGTAAACATACATTATCTTAGTGATAGTGATAGTATAACTTTATTGTCCACCTGAGTGGAAAATTGTCTTTGGCTCACCAACACAACAAAATTAATAACAACATACATAGTAAGATAAAAATCACAATAACTAGTCACTTTACACACATAATATAAAAATAAATAAATAAATAAATGAATAAATAAAAAGATACAGTTCAAGCCTTACACATTGCTTAGTTAAAAAGTTGCTGAATTAATGATTAATTGCATTGGGGATGAAGGACCTCTTAAACACATTTTTATTTGCTAGAGGAACTCTATAACGTCTACCTGACTTCAAGAGCTAAAAAAAAAGTTTCAACTTTATTCTTTAATATAATAATATTTGTAAAATATTTTAAATGTAATATTTAGGAAAAATTAATTTAATTTTTAAAAATAAATAAATAAATAATTTACTATAATGTACTATAAATAATTTATTATATATATATTTTACATTTTTTTCATTACATTGGATAGGCCTAATTATTAAATTTACAGTCTTATCATATTAAATTAATATATTAATTAATTTCGTCTGTGCCTCTATTACTCTTATATGTAAACTGAAGTGGATCTTGCTTAGAGGCCACACTTGAAGTAAAATAACTAGCTAAAACTCGCTCCATAGTTTTGCATAATATAGAAGTTATTGTAATAGGCCGGTAATCATTTGGCATACTTGCACCTGGCTTTTTTGCCACAGGTTGAATCACTGAATATTTCCATAGTTTTGGCACTGCACTTTTGTCCAAGAGAAATCGAAATAGCCTTGTAAAAACTCCCTTTAATTGAAGAGCACAGTCTTTAAAAAGACGGGCTTTAAAACCATCCGGGCCGGTGGTCTTATTCGACTTTAGTTTTCTAAGACTTGCAATAACATCGGTCTCCTTAATAACTATAGATTCCTCTACACTCATCCTCTACATCTTTTTTATTTGATCTTCCCATTAGTGTATTTAGTCCCTCCCAAGCCTGTCTGACATTACCTGCTAAAAAAATTACCCTCAATTTTCGTTTTAAAATCAAATTTTTCTTTGAGAATTTCCCCCCTCAACTGTCTCCTTTTCACACACAGTAATTCTGTATTTCCAGAGCAAAAACCAACCTTCCTTTCATTAAGACACATTTTCAGCTGTCAAGATACCCAAGGCTTGTTATTAGGAAAAATTTTCAGTTTTAGTTTACAAATCCAGAATCTTCATAAAATTTGATACACGACGTAATGGTGTCTGTGAGTTCATCGGCATCCTGACATGACTGAAAAAAAATGTCCCAATTAGTCTCTTCAAAACAATCCTTTAGTTGCTCTTTACATCTGTCGGACCACACATGTATCTGCTTAATAACAGGCTTCGCTCTCTTCACAGCAGCCCTGTACTTGGGCAGGAGATGAATTACATTGTGGTCAGATTTCCCGAGGGGAGGTCTGCAAACCGCTTTATAAGCATTGGAGATATTTCCATAGCAGCGATCAATAGTTCGATTTAAGCGGGTAGGACAGTCCACATACTGCTGAAGTGTAGGCAGGTATTCAGATAAATCACAAGAATTAAAATCCCCAGGGATTAAAACAGGTTGATCTGCAGATCGTGCAAGCGCATCGTTAAAACTTTCCGCTATTCTCTCCCCTGCAGCATCAACATTTGGTTCGGGTACATAAGTGAATATAACAGTAATCTGGCCAAACTAAAGATAAAATGGTCTAAAAGAGATCGTTAGAATCTCAAAATCCGGCGTGCATACTTTTTCCCGGACGCAGTACTGTATGGCCCAGCTGTTATCGACAAACACGCACAGCCCTCCTCCTATAGATTTAAATGAGCTGCGCTCGTCTCTGTCCGCTCGTATTGTTGTATACCCTGTTAAACACGGGGTTGTATGATGATCTTTAAGCCAGGTTTCCATGAGGCAAACAAGGTTGCTTAAGCTAAGAGCCAGATATGACCGAGAATTTAGACAAAGTTCATCAAGTTTATTGCTTACCGAACGCACATTTGACGGGGTAATGACGGGCAAGGGAGATCTGAGGTGTTCATGGTTTCAGAGGGGGACAGGGAGATTGGAGTTAAGAGCTCTCACAGCCTGGGGAAAAAAGCTGTGGAGCAATCTGACAGAGCGAGCTTTGATACTCTGGTACCTTCTACCTGATGGCAGGAGCTGGAAGAGGTTGTGAGAGGGGTGGGTGGGGTCCTTCACGATGCTGGAAGCCTTGCTGGAGCATCGTGGAAGGAAAATGTCCAGGATGGAGGGGAGAGGGGCACTGATGATCTTTGCGGCAGTGTTCACTGTCCATTGTAGGGTCTTGCGGTCAGCAGCACTTCAGTTCCCATACCAGACAGTGATGCAGGTGGTCAGCACGCTCTCAATGGTGCCCCTAGAAAATGGTGAGGATGGGTGGAGGGAGACTTGCCCTTTTCAGTCGGCGGAGAAAGTGGAGGCGCTGTTGTCCCTTCTTGTTGAGTGACGTGACGTTGGTGGTCCAGGTGAGATCCTCTGTGATGTGCACACCCAGGAATTTAGTGCTGCCGACTCTCTCCACGGTTGAGCCGTTGATGGTCAGTGGGGGGTGGTCAGCAGAGTTTTTCCTGAAGTCCATCACAACCTCTTTCGTCTTACCCACATTGAGGGACAGGTTGTTAGCACCACACCATTCAGCCAGCTGTGCCACTTCCTCTCTGTAGTGCGTTTCATCGTTGTTGCTGATGAGGCCTACCACAGTTGTGTCATCAGCAAACTTGATGATGTGGTTGGAGCTGGACTTTGCAGTGCAGTCGTGGGTCAGCAGCGTGAAGAGCAGCGGGCTGAGCACACAGCCTTGTGGGGCACCTGTGCTCAGTGTGGTAGTGCTGGAGGTGTTGCAGCCAACACGGACTGACTGAGGTCTTGCAGTTAAAAAGTCCAGGATCCAGTTACAGAGGGAGGTGTTAAGGCCCAGCAGGTTTAGTTTGTGGATGAGCTGTTGTGAGATTATTGTGTTGAATGCTAAGCTGAAGTCGATGAACAGCATTCTTACATAAGAGTCTTTCTGTTCCAGATGGGTAAGAGCTAGGTGGAGAGTGGTGGATATTGCATCGTCCGTGGAATGGTTTGGACGGTATGCAAACTGGAATGGGTCCAGCGTGTTTGGGAGACTGGACTTGATGTGATGCATGACTAACCTCTCAAAGCACTTCATCATGATTGGGGTCAGTGCTATGGGACGATAGTCATTCAGACAGGACACAGGTGACTTCTTTGGTACTGGAATTATGGAGGTGGATTTGAGAGAAGTGGGGACGACTGCCTGGCTCAGCGAGGTGTTGAAGATGTCTGTTAGGACATCCGTCAGCTGTGCAGCAGTCTCTCAGTACACGTCCAGGTATGTTGTCAGGGGCCGCAGCCTTTCGTGGGTTAATCCTGGATAGGGTCTTCCTTACATCGGCTGGAGAGAGACAGAGTACCTGGTCGTTTGGAGATGTGAGTAGTTTCTGTGCAGGTGTGTCGTTCTGTATCTCAAATCGAGAGTAGAAGTGGTTGAGTGCCTCTGGTAAAGATGTGTCATCGTCACTGGCCTGTGGCGGGGGCTTGTAGTCAGTGATGGTCTGAATGGTTTGCCACAGGGTCCGAATGTCTTTACTGTCGCTGAAGTTGTTGTTGATTTTTTTAGCATACTGATGTTTTGCCTTCTTGATGCCATGAGACAGATTGGCTCTTGCTGTTTTGAGGGCTGCTTTATCTCCTGATCTGAATGCTTCATCTCTGGTCTTTAGCAGCCCACGAACCTCTGCTGTCATCCATGGCTTCTGGTTGGCACGTGTGGTGATGGTCTTGGTGACATCTATGCACTTTTTGATGTAAGCAGTCACAGTTTCAGTGTACTTCTGCAGGTCTGTGTGGTTGTTGTAGGTGGCCGCCTCTTTAAACATGTTCCAGTCTGTGTCCTGGAAGCAGTCCTGCAGTGCTGAGGTGGCATTGTCTGGCCATACCGTGACCTGCTTTTGGACCGGTTTGGCAAGTTTGAGAAGTGGTCTGTATGCTGGGATTAGCATAACAGAGATGTGGTCCGAGTACCCGAGGTGGGGGCGGGGTTCAGCTTTGTATGAGTTTTTCTCTGTTGTATAAACAAAGTCCAGTGTGTTGTTTCCCCTTGTTGCAAAGTTCACATGTTGGTAGAACTTTGGCAAAACTGTCTTTAGGTTTGCGTGGTGTTATTAAGATTTAATATTGATAAAAAAAAGTATACATTAAAGTCAGAATGAGAAATATTACCATGGTGCATACTAACAACTGTCTAAGAAAAAAATACTTTACAATATAAATAATATATTATCAAAAAAAAAAAAACAGTTATGTTTTTTCCCAAATTACTGCATTGTTATATAAATAACTTAATGCTAAAAATCTTACTAGTCTTAAAATAGGCTTTATGTTACTTAAGCTAAATTTTTTGGAAGTAAAAATGATAATTGTCAGTTTTCATGTCATAAGTTCAGTATAGGTTTTGGTTAAAATGAACAGCCCATGGGAGGATGATGCAGCTGAGCAACAGTAGGTGGCACGCGCACACTTTATGACTCAGTGACGCTTCTGCAGAAGGAAAGTCAGGCGCTTGGATATGACGTCATTAAAGTTTACATGTGCGGCATGACTGAAGATGGCTGCAGGAGGCGCACAGACCTGGAGCTTATAAACAGAAAAACAAACAGCACAAGCATGGAAAACACCGAACTAAAGGCGAGGTCGGGCGGGAGAACAAAGGTATGTCTGATGAGTTTATTAATAAATACACACACGCGAACCGTCACGTGGGCAGTGCCTGTCTGACTGAACACGTGTTTAAAGACCCGAGAAGTGCTCAGTGAGACTTTATATTCAAGTTTTCCTATGCATACGGTTTATATGTTTAACTTTAACCCTGCTGCCAAAAACGATGGAAGCCAGCCTAGGATACTTGATGGTCTTAACTGATTTAAGCGGGCTTCCTGGCCTAAACAGCTCAAAAGTGCTCAAAGCCTCTCTAAAACCAGCCTGACCAGGCTGAGAGACCAACAAACTAGCTTAGTCTATTGGCTATAAAGAGTTCTCGTAGAAAAGTTCAGATTCATTTTGTGTCATAAATATCATAAAAATAGACAATAAAAATATTAGACAATAAACATGAATCTATACATTCTAATCAAAATAGGTAGAGTTGCTGTCATGGCTCTCACCAAGAAACAAAGAAGAGAGATGAGGAAAATGGACCGTAGAAATAAAGCCAACCAGCTGCGACGCAACAAAAAAATACTCTGTAAGGAAACATTATAGTCTTCTACAGGAATTACAGACTGGAGATTAGCTGACTAACTCGTCTCTTTTTGATGTTAATGATGGTGACAGAGAAAAGGAAGCTGGGCAGCAGGGATGGACCCCCTCATCTGGTGGCAGTCATAGCCCTTCACTAAGGAGTGGATCCTGGAGCTGTCACAAAAATATTGAGAGGTGAAGGAGTTGGAGTTGTGCAAGGAATCACTGGGGCCAAGGACAGTTTTGGTCTCGTTCTCCCCCGATTTAAACAGAGATTCATTTTCTACAGACCAGACACAGGTAAATAAATGCTAATGATGCACAGTGGAATTGACACTATACTACCGTTACTCGAGTTTTCACTGCCACATAATCCTACAGAAATCATTCTAATATGCTGATTTGGTGCTCAAGGAACATTTCTTATTATTATCAATGTTGAAAACAATTGTGCTACTCAATATTTTTGTGGAAACCACGATTCATGATTTTTTCAGGAATCATTGATGAATAAGATATTCAAAAGATCAGTTTTTATTTCAAATAGAAATCTTTTGCAACATTATAAATGCTGTCACTTTTGATCAATTTACTGAAATTTTTACTCTCTTCCAAAAAAAAAAAAGTGTAGATATTTGAGACGCATGTATAAATTAGTTGCATTGTAAAGTTGAAGTATACTACTTATGACTACTAATTTTTCTTTTATGTATTATTATAAATAATATATTTTTAGTTGATGTATGAAGTCACTAACCATTTTGTAAAAAGTTTTGCAAAAATTTGCTTAATGCACTATATATAAGAATACAATATAGGTATGCTATATTGGTATTAGATTAGTTATCACCTGATACTGAGGTTTTTTTTTAAAGCGGTGGTTGATTGCAATTTCACTTTTTTAACGTTAGTCAGTGTGTAATGTTGCTGTTTGAGCATGAACAATATCTGAAAAGTTGCAGCGCTGAAAGTTCAATGCAAACGGAGATATCGTCTTTTAAAATTCTATGGAGCTTATAATATGACAAAACTATTTGAATTTGAATTGTGTAAATTTGAATTATTGACAAGTATCATTTAACAAAACTGAATATTATGTGGCGTTTAACATATCTCTGAATTAGATTTTTTTAACGTGAATATTGAACATTTGAAATTTAACACAACTGAATTTTTTTATGGCAGTTTTTTTAATAGACATGTATTTTCAAACAGCAGATTTTTTTAAATATTGAATTTGATGTTCCGAATTCTTAGACTGCAAAAATCCAGTTTTTAAAAGAACAGCTTCAAGTTTTCAAGATGAAGAAGAAATTCGGAACATCAAATTCAATATTTAAAATTCAAAGCGCAGAAATTCAGATTGTACTGAAAGTAGGTCAGAGGTCATCCACAGGGAAGAGTAGATGATCTCCGAAAAGTCGAATGAAGCATTTACTGTGACCGGGAGGGGACATGTTCGGTTCACTTAGGCTAGTTTTGTCGTGGCCACGATATATTAACTCGTGCGAGCATGATAATATGTCGTGGCCACGAGATCATTTTGTCGAGGTAATGATATCCTGGAATCGCAACACGGCTGCCGGTTTCTCTTGGTAGTGGAAGTGTTTTGTGCGGTCTAGGGACAGACATTGCCATAGTTGCAAACAACAAGGTCACATTTGATTTTACTAAAAATAAACAAAACATAACGGAAATTTAGTATAAATGTTATTTGCTATTTATCATTTCATGGGACTAGCTATAGCGTAGTTTTCATGTCAGACACAGTTAACTATGACATTTTACACGAAATTGTATTTTTACTTGGCAAACCGACTCGTTTTGCCAAGGAGATTTAATGCGGGTGTGGTTCGGGTCAGATAACGGGTTGGGTGTTCTGTCAATTACAGCAGGTGCGGGTATCAAACAGGACCCGTGCAGGACTCTGCCTCAAGATGCTATGTTGAGGGAACCACATATTTTTCTCGTGGTCACAAGTTTAATGCGTAAACAAACCTGAGTGACCAGCAACCTGGGGTTATCAGAGATGGATTTATTAATATTTAATTTGGAATTAAGAGATTATGAATGAATGAATGAATGAATGAATTAATATTAGAAATTATTACATTATTAAATTATTTTAACCATAGACCTAGGCTACCGGACTGTATTGCGTGCGATGTAGACTGCATTCGAATGAAATTTATCATCAATAAATTACATAAAGTAATATGATAAAAATATAACCAATACGGATTATTGGTTATATTTTTATATTCGTTTTTATACATTTGATTTATTTTCCCTTCATTTTGATCTCTTTACTTAACGTTCTGAATAATAATAGCCTCCTGTAAATGCCAACATGGTAATAAAGCTTTGATTATGCTATGACTTATGGGAATTTTTACTGGAAGTGCAGTTTAAAGGTTGAATTTAACATATATTTAATTTTATTTCGCCTAATTAATAGACTATTAGATATATAGTGTTTCGTTGAGAAATGAATGATTTGCGTAGTTTCATTTGTAAATGAACACAACACGCTCATTGTCACATACGGGCGTAAATACACTCATAAAGTCAACTTCATTGGCATAATTGTCAGGCGCTTACAGTATTTGCAAAATATGGTAGCATATTAATAATACTAGCATAATTATACAGAACGTTAATTAGGTAAAGCTCTACACGAATTGAAAGGGAAATAAGCATATATAACAATAAACATAAAAATATAGCCCTAACCAGTTAATATAATAATATAATTATAATATTATTATTAGCCTATAGTTTTATAATAATATACAAATATTACAAATATAATACAACTATTAAATAAAAAGTTAACGATCAGTTAACGGATTTACAAGACTGTGGGATGGAGAAAAATGTTTTATCCATCTCTGATGATCCCAGGTTGCTATGGTCACGCAGGTTTGTTCACGCATTAAACTCGTGGCCACGAGAAATGGATGTTGTTCCCTCAACTTCACATCGCGTGGCCACGACATAAGGATATCATTACCTCGACAAAATGATCTCGTGGCCACGACATAGTCACACTCCCACGAGTTAATATGTTGTGGCCACGACAAAACTAGCCTAAGTGAACCGAACATGTCCCCTCCCGGTCGCAGTAAATGCTTCGTTCAACTTTTCGGAGATCATCTACTCTTCCCTGTGGATGACCTCTGACCTACTTCTGTACGATCTGAATTTCTGCGCTTTGAATTTTAAATATTGAATTTGATGTTCTGAATTTCTTCTTCATCTTGAAAACTTGAAGCTGTATTTTTTATAAACTGGATATTTGCAGTCAAAGAATTCAGAACAAAAAATCCGCTGTTTGAAAATACATGTCTATTAAAAAACTGCCATAAAAAAAATTCAGCTGTGTTAAATTTCAAATGTTCATTATTCAAGTTAAAAAAAAAATCTAATTCAGAGCTATGTTAAATGCCACATAATATTCAGTTTTGTTAAATGATACTTGTCAATAATTCAAATTTACACAATTCAAATTCAAATAGTTTTGTCACATTATAAGCTCCATAAAATTCTGGCAGTTTAATGTCTACAAAAACGACTGGTAAGGGACTACAACGAGTTACTTCCCGGGTCCGTTACATCATGAATCCAGATAAACCCCGCACCCGGGAACACGCAGCAAAGGGGGCGAGGCCATGCTGCATTGCTTTAGAGAAGAAAGCAGTGCTTTAGAGAACTCTCTCTCGCTCTCTCTCAGCTCAGCTCAAATGCTCAATCGGGCTGAAATTGATAAGCAATATAGACAACGCCATTGTTTACAATTCAACCGGAGCACATGCTGCTGAGCTGAGGGGCGGCACGTTTAGATACGCACTAGAGGCGGTTTAGCCAATCACAACACACTGGACCAGCTAACCAATCAGAGCCCATTGCGTATTTCTGAGGGAGGGGCTTCATAAAAACAGGAAATGATCAGCACGTTTTTCAGAGAAGGGACAGAGCGGTGTGGAATAAAGGTAAATTATGTGAAAAATAATGTGTTTTTTAAAAAAAGAAGCATTAACACGTTAGACTGCACCCTATAAACACAATCAAGCCTAGAAAAAAACAGTCAACCACCCCTTTAATACATTTTTAATTTAATAGTTTCAGTTGATATTGTTCATTACTCTCCTAATTGCGCATGTTGGTTTCCCCTATTTAAAAATTTAGATTGTTTTTATTGTCATCTTATTATAGTTTAATGTAAACAGTTAAATGTAGTCTTTAGCAAATCTAGAGATAACTTTTGGTTTAAATTGTTTTATTTTAAATTAATTTAGGCAAAGTTGTATGTAATTGTAATATTTTTATTAGTATCCGTGTATAATTTCTGTGCTATGCTTTTCTCTATATTTCAAGTGTGGCTTAAGAAGGCACATACTTTTTGGGGCTATGATTAAAGGCTGTAAAAATCTTGTTTTGACTTATTCCAGCTGACTTGCATTCACTCCTGGATGTGGAAAAGATTGCAGACAGTTTGGTGTTTGTTTTGGACTCGACTGAAGGTTGGGACAGCTATGGAGAGTACTGCCTGTCATGTCTCTTTGCACAGGGCTTGCCAAGTCATGGTGAGATATGTTTGAAAACTATCAGTTATGCAGTTTTAGCAGTCATTATGCACAGATATTTAATAGAATGCCACAATTGACCAATCAGAATTAATTCTTCTTCCTCTTTCCAGCAGCTCCTCGCTCGGTGAAGCCAGGACGTGACGTAGAGATGATGGTTAGGAGGCTATGATTTTGTTGTAATAGGGGTTTATTGTCATTTATTTCTTCATCATTTCATGGGAGGGTTTGGAACTTATCAATGTTCAGTTTGTTCATTCATTTAACACCGTGTCCTAACCAGGTGCAACAAGCAAGAAAAGCAGTGATTCTTAAACTATTTGCCTCCAAGGCCCCCTATTGTCCAAAATAATATCTGAAGACCACTGGCTCCTTAATTTGAAGGCTTGATGATGCCCTAATATTATTGGTTCCCTTAATGAATGGATTAATGATTAATTATTACTGGTGTGAAGAATTAATAATAAGGATTTTAAAAAATGTTTTATTCACAATTTCTAACTGATAAGATATTTTAGAGCTTGGTTTTAGTAGAAAAAAGTATATTCATTATAAAAATGCCTATGGCAGTTTTCCAAGTCTAGAAATAACACTTTTATAATTGAAAATTTAAATTAGATTTAAATGGTTGAGAAACACAGAATAAAATCCTACAGTAAAAACTCATTGGTCCATATAACTATTAAAAATCAATTATCTTCTGGTTGCCTGAGATTTTGTGCTATCATGTAGCATTTTTACTCAAATTGTGGACTGACTACTTAATTGACACTGAATACTTGATTTGTTGTACCTAATTGATTTATTGTATGATGTTTATTGGTTTATTTTTCTTTATATCTTTTTCCTTGAATGTGTCCTGTAGGATGGTGGTGATGGCGATATGAATGGGGATGTTCGGGTGTTGATGAAAGCAGACCCTGAGAAGAGCGAGAGCCTGCAGGCGGAGGCAGAAGTGGATCCCATGGATGGGGAGCAAACGTGGCCAACAGAAGCAGAGCTGGAGGAGGCAGAAGGTACCGTATTACCCTGTTCAAACCAGGTGTATTATTGTTAATTAAGAATATTTAAAACATTTTGTTAATTGAAATAAAATATAAATATTCAATAAAAAAACTTTGCATCTAACAGAAATAGGATTAAGTTGAAACGCTAACATTACTGACTGGAAATAATAATAATAATAAAAAAAAAACTAAAACTGAAATAAAAATTTAAAATAAAAAATAATAAAAAAGACTAATGAAAAGTCACATTAAAAATTTCTAAAAAATAAACTAAAAAGCCAAAAATATAAAAATAAAAGCTAATTCATAATATTAATTAAACTATAATTGTATGTAAATAATAATGAAATAACATTGCACGGACAGTTGCGGCATCCAATAGAAATGAATACATCTGATCTATCTCTTGTGAGATAATTTAGTCAAGTGTCAGCAAGACTGAGAAGTTAATATTAGTGTGAGTGGCTTCGTTGTTCTATATGATTTGTGTCTGCCCACATACAGATCATACATTGATAACTTCTCATCTTTTTCATTATATGACGCATTATGCACTGTTGCCTTTTCTCCTCCAGAATATTAGTTTTTAGCTCAGGAAAACTGATGGATTGTCAACACAGAATGAGATCTTTTTTTAGTGGCAATACATCTCATTTGTGATCAGTGCAGCCCACCAATAGCAGTAGGTAGCAGAAATGCAAAATAGTGACCTAAATGAACAGATCTAAAAATCTCTTTATGGACAATACTGTTGATGTGATCTATTCATTTATATTCAGAGGCCAGAAAGAAGAGGAGAGTGATGAAGGTACCAAAAGGGACGTCTGACTACCAGGCCACATGGATCATTGATGATGCTGAGCAGGAGGAGGATGATAATGACGTTGACAGCTGTGATGATGATGACGACGACGAAGAGGGGATGATGGAAGATGAAATGGATGGTGATAATGAATCTCAGGTGAGTTTTTATTATGTTGACACAGGCAAGTCACAGGTTTTTGATGAAACATTTCCTTTAGAGAAACATGCATATTAATGAGGGATGTGATTTTTCCGTACTTATACAGATTTTCAGATTTTTTGATCTGATATGCATGACCCAGGTGAATTGCGTAAATCAGAGGGAAAAAGTTGATTTGTTATTATTGTGTAGTCATAAACTACACAATCACAAACGTAGGGGGGGCATGTTTTCCTTGTTTTTTTTGCCTTTAACTGATCACATGCCTGATTATACGTTTATTTTTATTCCATAAACAATTGCACCTCACACCCTGGGAAGAAAGCAGGTTTTGCTTGTATATTTGTTGCTATGGCAACTTGCGAGGTGGCAGCCGAAGCGACCAATCAGGAGCGAGCTTAGCAAAAGCGGGTTAAACCCAAGACTGCCCGATAACGATTGAAGGCCTAAATAAAGTCAGAAGGATGAGATGCAGGGTGGGCATGGCGCGGGCGGAACAGTGCATACGTGACTGTGGACTCTGTGGTGGAGAGGCACTGTTTGTTTTCTCAATGTCTGTTGCTTGGCCTTAGTGCCAGGCATCTCGAAGCAACAATAGTGTTTGGAGAGGGAGTCCCGAGAGAAGCCTTCAGTCTTCCTGTTCTTTGGACAGAACTTCCTGTCGAGACTTGCGGAGGGGGCGGTCATTTATTTATACCAGCTGGGCTTGAAAGAACAAGGGGAAGCTTGACATGTATGGAAGCTCTGGTCCATTTATTTTCTTTAATCATAATTAGCATGCGTTTGAAGTCTTGGGGCGCACCAAAGGAGACTTTTCAATGCAAGATGTTAACAATAGGGAAGTGGTACTACAGATGATTACAGAGATTATTTTTATTACTGCACCTGTGATTGTTCTGCAGGTTGACCCCACAGGGGGGTTATTGCACCCCAGCGGTATGTCTTGTCCTTTTCCCCATCTTAGTCACTCGGCTGTCTGTTTAGTGGACTTCAAAGAAATGGCGTGTTTTGTTTGGGTTTGCTAGACTCTACGTGGATGTATGTCTAGAGAGATGTTTTTACATGCTTCTCTTCCTCTCTAAGGATGCTGGGTCTGAATGCGCTTCTGAAGGAGACGATGACGACGGGGAAGAAGAAGAAGAGGAGGAGGTAATCAGTTCCACCGGACGCACTGGAGCCGATCAGAAGTATGACGAAGGCATGGATGAGGCTGAGGAAGGAGAGGGGCTGAGGAGATACAGAGAGGCACGTGCCAATGAGATGTTCCCCGATGAAGTCGACACTCCCCTAGACGTCCCAGCCAAAACACGGTAAGATGCAGGGCAGTTCCAGCCATGTACCTGTCCATGTTTGAAAATTTAAAAGGAAAGTTCACTCAAAAATGAAATTATTTTATGCTTCCTTATGTTGTTCCAACTGTTTTTTTTTTTTTTTTTTTTGTCTGTGTAACAAAAAAAATACTTTTTCATACAATGACAGTTCACAGCCTTTGATGAGCAGATATTTAAATTTGCAATTACCGATAAACTTATTTGCATGTTATGGCCAGTATTTAAAAAAAAAAAAAACGTTAAAAACTAAAATAAGTAATTTTAAATGCTACAAATGAGTTTAGGCATTATAGTATTATAATGTTTGCTTGGATATTTATTTGGATATCTGCTAAAAATTACATTTAATATATTTAACATTTAATTGTTGAAAATAAAAAATTAAAAAAAAATTAATTAGTGTTTTAAAAGATGAAATGAGTGTTAGATGATAGTAAAGGTAATCTAAATGTTACAAATAGTTTAAATAAGGATTAGATGTAGGATTAGATAAAAAAAAATCTCTAATATTGGCTGATAACCAATATATTGTGCAACTCCAACTATGATGAAATTGCATAAGATGTGTGTCTTTAAATATTGTTATCTGTATAATATTTAATCTGAGTTACTATTCAAAAATTTGGGGTTGGTTTTTCATGTTTTTGAAGGAAGTCTTTTTTTTCCCCACGAAAGCTGAAATATAGTAAAACAGTAATATTGTAAAATATTAATGCACTTTAAAACAACTGTTTTCTACTTTAATATATTTTAAATGAATTTTCAGCAGCCATTACTCCAGTCTTCAGTGTCACATGATCCTTTATAAATCATTCTAACATGCTAATTTGATGCTCAAGAAATATTTATCAATCTTGTGCTGCTTAATATTTTTTTGTGAAAACTGTGGTGCATTTTTTTTTTCCTCAGGAAAAGTTCAGAAGATAAAGTTCAGCATATACTTGAAGTAGTAATCTTTTTGTAACATAAGTGTATTTACTGTAATTTTTGATCAATTTAATGCATCCTTGCTGAATAAAAGTATTAATTAAAGAATAAAGTTTGATGCCAAACTTTCTAATGGTAGTAGTGTATGCAAGGGTCCTACTCTGCTCATCTGCTGACTGGTCTTTTCTGTATGTTTAGGTTCCAGACGTACAGAGGTCTGAAGAGTTTCCGTTCCTCCCCATGGGACCCCCTGGAGAATCTGCCTCCTGACTACTCGCGCATATACCAATTCCAGAACTTTGAGCGCATGCGCCACCAAATACTAGCAGATGCCGCTAGCGAGGAGGAAGGAGCAATGGTTTGTATGGGGGGGAAAGGGAGTGAACGGGGTGTTAATATCTTGGTTTTGTCCCAGAAATGTTGGTGTTTCACTGTTTACCCAAGGAATTTATTTGGAAATGTCCACCTTTTATTCCTGCAGGACGGCTGGTATGTGACTCTTCATATTGTGGACGTTCCTCCCTCAGTAATGGAGAGCTTTCAAACCGGCAAACCATTAGTTCTGGTGTCCCTGCTACCACATGAACAGAAGGTACTTACAGCTTAGAGGATTCTTGAAGTAATTACTTATTATAATATTAAAATTTCCAAAAGGGTTAAATGTACTAGTGATTCTTGTTTTGAAATATGTAGTACTGTTCAGTTTAAATGCATTCTTTTCACAAATGATTATAGTCAATATTGAAATAATTGTCCATTTTGCAGATGTCAGTGATGCATATGTTGGTACGGCAGCACCGGAGCAACACAGAACCAGTTAAGTCTAAAGAAGACTTGGTGTTTTAGTGCGGTTTCAGACGCTTCAGAGCTTCAGCCATCTTCTCACAGCACACTTCTGGTAATAACAGCCTATAGAAATCATCATGTTCTCCATATTTAGATGTCTTTCATTATAGGACTGTTCAGGACTATGGTTGATTTGTGTCTGAACAAGTTGTGTCAGTCTCAAAATAAAATGATCTTTTTTTGTCTGTTCACATGATGTATCTGACAGGTTTTAGTCCCATTAAATGCTTTAATGATATTAAATCTGCTTTTCTGTTTTCAGCTGATAAACACAAGATGGAGCGGTTTCTGCGTCCTGATGCTCCTACAGTGATGGCTGTCTATGCCCCGATTACCTTCCCCACCGCAGGTGTTCTGGTGTTCAAACAGAGACAATGGTGAGGAGAATCATACAAAACATTTGAATTCAAAAAGAGAACTGCCTTCACCAGTACAGCATGTGGTACAGATTTTTTGTTTTACCTTTACCACAGGTATGCAGGACCTGGTGGCCACAGGTACACTTTTGAGCTGTGATCCTCAGCGTGGTGTTGAAGAGACTCGTGCTGAGTGGACACCCTTTCAAAATCAATCGCCGCTCTGCTGTGGTCCATTACATGTTCTTCAACAGAGGTGAGAAGGAAGGCGTTAGTCATTTCCTCTGTTTACCTTTAGATGTGTATGTGGAGATCTAACAATGATTGAGTACAACATTAAAGCGTGTCCCTTTTGCAGATGATATTCTGTGGTTTATATCAAAATGGGGACGAAGAGGACACATCAAGGAAGCATTAGGTAAAAACAAAATATTAATTGTGGCGAAAAACATTTCATGAACTTACCATTTACTCAGTTTTGAACAGCAAGACATAGCGCAAAGATTTTAATTCATATTCAACCTTTTAGATCGCAAAACATTTTTGCATGATGATTTTTTTTAGAATGATAATAAATAATTGTATGAATTATAATTATAATTATTATTATTAAAAACGTATTATTGATGATGATTATTAATTGTTTATTTATAATCCATAATTATTAATAATTAATAAAATAATGAAGTTTAAAAATATAATAAATTATCATTGTCATAATATTTTTACTAATAATTACAAAATAATTTGGTATATTTAATTTAGCTCATTATTATTGTTAGTAGTAGTAATAGCAGTAGTAGTAATAATTTGATTATTAATCATAAAATAATTATCAAAATTAGAAAGAAAATAATTAAAAATCAGTTTGGACATTTTATTCAAAAGTAATCTTACTACTATTTGTTTCTTATAAATTACATTGACCTTGCCATGAAAATAGCCATAGATGCTGGTATGGCAATAAAAATAGACGCATAATAAATATAAAAGTAATCAGTATTGTTCATAAATAATATTGCTAAAACAATATTTAATTGTAATTTTAAATGTAATTGTTTATTTATTTATTTATTTATTTATTTATTCATAGATTAAACCTCAACTAGGCAGAAAATATACAGACTTTAAAATAACATACAGAAAATATAAGGACTTTGAATGATTGTAACAAAATGTACTAGCTGGTCTAGTTTTAAATTGAGGAGAAAAAGGGAAAAGTGCATTCTGACTCACTGACTCAAAAGTATGTTCTGACTCACTTATTTGTGTGCTTTCGCAGGTACTCATGGCCACATGAAGTGTGTATTTGACAATCAGCTGCGCTCTCAGGACACAGTGCTGATGAACCTGTATAAGAGGGTGTATCCACGCTGGACCTACGACCCTTATGTCCCCGCCCCTCTGCCATGGGTCAAGAGAGAGCCGCCACCGGCCCTCTGCGACACTGACATGGAATAGAGGCAGGAAGTTATGAACTGAAAGTAATGGAGGCATAACATGACACCGACTGCTGTCTCAGTATACTCTAATATTGATTATCTGTGTTCTAATTGACAATTAAATGTCTATATATATAATTTCTGTCCATGTTTTAGTGTTCTTAAAGAATTTTCCATAAAAAGATCCCTCAGTGGCCACTAGATGGCAAACACGTATTAGTGGAAATGGGCTAAGAGTTTGACATCAAATGTTCAATGCCTTTTTGAGGCAATCTGACAAGTCTGGGATGTTTTTAACCAGTGTCATTACAAACATAATGGCATTGCTTATTTACAGCCTCAGGTTGACAAATCAACTGTGAAATAAGTTCTCAAACAGAAAAATGTTGTTAGTCACTAAACGCATCCTTAGCAGTGTTGTAGAGTAGCGCAGAACTAAAGTCCAGCTTAAACCCAAAGTGAGAGCGTCTCGTGATTTTACGAGGGAGGCAGTGGCGAAAACCCGCATCTAAACTCTCATTGTAAATACTGTCATTGCAATCTTTTATTTCTCATCATTTAGCTCAAACCAAACCTCACGCTGGAATATTATCTCCCTCAAGTATGTCCTCAACAACAACTGCAGCCCTTACTGTCCTCTGGCTGCCATCGTTCAGAATCGCTGGCAACCGTGAGGGATGATTATCGCTGGTGAGCAAATGCATAGCGACCATAATTTACACTGCGATGCTGCCATATGCAGATGACAGCGAGGTTCTATGGGCCTTTATGGCGCAGATGGAGCGTGTATGTGTGCTGTCTGCTAGCTGCTGTTATTCTCCTTCATTCCTACAGACTCTTCCACCGCTCCCTCTCCCTGGTGGTTCCCTGACCTGAAGCCCCCTTTTCACCACCATCTACACTCTCTCACACAGGGAGCGTGACCCTCCGTTGTTTTCTTGCCGGATCCCCAAATGCTTTACAGTTCTCTCTGTCTCTCTCTGTGCTCCCTCCCCTCGCTCTTTTGCTCTTCTGAGAAACAATGATTTATGAATTGTAATATTTATCATAAAACAGTGCTCTTGCATGCTTGCAGCTACATGATTCATCCCCAGGTTCTGTTGGGACCACACCGTAGACGCATGCCAATATGTCTGGGAAAAGAGAAGGTGAAGCTTTGGGCTCAAAAAACACAACGTGATCCAAGAAACGGGGTATCAAAAGTTCAATATGTACATTTTTATCTTGTGCTGTGAATTTGATTACGGTGGAAAAAGTCAAATAATGATAAAACAATCGCACTAGGGTAATACTTCTTTATTGCCTGGGGGTGCACTCGAAGCTCTGGACGGTTAAGTTGAGGCACTCCATTTATTTTCTCGTTCATTTTTTAAGCCATAGTGCACCGGGGGCATTGAGCAGGGATGTGTTAAACACATCTTGTTTAAAGCTGAATGGGGTGTGGTATGCCTGGCCAAATGTTCATGATCTAGAGAGGAAATCTAATCCTCCCACGCTGGAGATTGTCCTTAAAGGAATATTCCGGGTTCAATACGAGTTAAGCTCAATCGACAGTGTTTGTGGCGTAATGTTGATTACCACGAAAATTAATCTAGACTCGTCCCTCATCATTAAAAAAAAAAACAAAAATCTTGGTCACAGTGAGTTGCTTATGTAAGCGTAAAGGTTGTTAAATGTAAAAAAAAAAAAAGCATTAAATGTGTGTAAACATGATTTTAGTGTGACAAAATCTGTTTTGTGTTAAGCGCTATACTATTTTACACCTTTGTTGCCATGACTAAAACAACCTTAAAAATGACAACAACTGTGCTTTAAATCTGCTAAAAGTTGGCCCCCCTTACTTTAATTGTAAGTGCCTCACTGTAACTTTGATTTAAACACTATAATGTTAGGCTTGTGATTTTATAACACTTGTGATCACTGATTAATTCTTCTATCAAAACTAGAGGTGTAAAATTGTTGTTTAAGGTCGCTTTAGAGTCTTCGTTATATTGTCATGGCAAATTCTGTTTAAATCCATCAAAAATTTGCCTAATTTACTTATATTGATATAAATGCAAAAAATGTGCAGCTTATTTTTATAAAATCACTTGGTAACACTTTAGTATAGGGACCAATTCTCCCTGGTCACTACCTTACTAACTATTAATAAGCAGCAAATTTGTAGTTTATTTAGCAAAAGTTGTAGTTAATGGTTTGTTAATAGCGAGAACTGGACCTTAAAATAAAGGGTGACCAATCAATCATATTAATTCTATTAAAGCTCGAGCTGTAAAGTTGTTCTCATTATTTTTTTTAGGTTATTTTAGGGTTATGCTGTCATGGCAAATTCTTCATTTAAATCCATGAAAAATTGGACTCATGTACTTCCATTAAAAGTACCTCACTGAAACGTTGATTTAAAATGCAGAAATGTGAAGGTTATAATTTCATAAAATGACATTAATTCTTCTGTTAAAACTTGAGCGGTAAAATTGTTCCCATCATTTTTAAGGGTTTTCGTTACACTGTGATGACAATTTCTTTGCCTAAATCCACAAAAAACTGGCTCCATTTACTTACATTGTTAGGAAAATTAAACACTGTAATGTGAAGGTTATCATTTTTTTCAAAGCACTTATGTTAATTCTTGTTAACTTGAGTTGTAGTTGTTTTCATCATTTTCATCTTCTTAAGTCGTTTTAGAGTTTTGAAAGTTGTGAAATTGGATATAACTTTACACAGAAATGGTTAGTAAGTAATTTTTCACGCTGAAGTCTTGTCAGCATGCATATTGGTTATGTTTTGTGTCTTCACTTTTGAAAACAGTGAGTATTTTAATGTTTAAAGTTGGGCCCCATTCACTTCCAGCACCTCACTGCAACCTTCTGCTTTTTTTGAAGAAAACAAGGGACATGTCAAAAATAATTACACATGGTAATCAACATTATGCCACAAATGGTGTCGACTGAGCTTCACTTGTATTGACCCTGGAATATTCCTTTCAAAACATGCGTGGAATGCAACTCTTGAGTTTTTCCCACCGCTTACCAGAAACATCCGCTCGGGATTAACGTGGAAATGTTGAATTGTGTCTCGGCTGATTGAAAAAGAAATGTTTGTGACAGTGAGGGACAAACTACATGGAGGTATATTGGACAGCACTCACATGAGCATGTGATTGGTTTCGACCACAGTCTGAAGGAGTTAACGCTGGTGGTTTAGGGCCTCTTGGACCAGGAATGTCCTGTGGTTCCCAGTTCACTGCCACCACACACAGCTGGATCCCACTGAAGACATAATGGGTGAAAGATTTTTCCATTGGAAGAGGAGAGAGAACGAAAAGAGAGAGAGAGAGAGAGATGGATTGCAGGGGAGGAAGAGATAAGAGGAGAACCACTGAGTGTTTAAATTAAATGTAAAACAGAGATTGTGCAGGAGTATAATTTAAGTGCTGCTCAGTTGGGAAAACAAGAATAAGCAAATATGTTTGAGAGGAGGAGGAAGAGGGGGTTGGAGGGGTGTGAGAAGGAGATGGAGAGCAAGAGTGGCTGGCGTTTATGGATAGCAGATGTGGCGCTGTGGGATTTTGGCAGGGGCCAATGGTGCCTGAGTCCTGCACTGGCTGGGTGGCACCGGGGTGAGAGCGAGGTCAGTGCACCGCAGCGCACAGCCCATAAAACACCGCAAGAGAGACGCGCGCACACACAGAGAGGGGCCGCCAGCCTGGGACGGCGATACGGCACAGAACGCTGACAAACACTTACAAAGCACATGGAGAACCCTTCAAATCTACTGGAGCAACCGCTTCAGATAACTCATCTGCTAGCTCAACGTATAAAGACAGTAATAAAAAATAAAGAAAACATGATCTGTCCACTCATGTCTAAAGGTTTAAATCATATTTACATGTCTGTGTCACTAGCCAAACAGTATTGCAAAACAATAGCGGCATCCAAATACTATGTAAGTAAACTTCTTCCTTCAACATTAATATATAGATGCAGGTGTCTAGTATGAATACAATCCAACGTCATGCAAAATCCTATCAAAAATATCCTCATTTGTCTTTTAAATATCACATTGTTACCGAAGCTGAAATGATCAATATGTTGATTTGTTGCTCAAGAAACATTTCATATTATTATCAATGCTGAAAACAGCTGCGCTGCTTAATATATATATATATATATATATATATATATATATATATATATATATATATATATATATATATATATATATATTATTTTTATTGTATTTTTTTTCCAGGATTTGTTTATTGATTAATAGAAAGTTTAAAAGAACAGTATTTATTTGAAATAGATTTTTTTTGTAACATTATAAATGTCTTTATAATTAATGTGTCCTTGCTGAATAAAAGTATTAATTACTTAAAAAATCTTTTGAACGGCAGTGTACACACTTTCAAATTCAGCCTGAGTTTTAAAAGCCACTGATTTTCCTGCTAATGAAAATCAACCTTCAAAATCAACAAAATTTTCAAAATAAACAGAAATTGAAGAGCAGTTTCCTGCTAGCGAATCTTAGCGGAAATAAGAGAAGCGCTACTTTTACACTTTGTTTTCTTCTTTTATTTCCTATTAGGCACCCTTTTCTCGCCACATCTAGTCGTCTCGACAGTAACCTCTCGAAATTCCTCAGAAAAATCAAACATCCTGTCATTTTCTGTACACTCGCTCTGCCTTTATCGCTTTCTGTCTCTCTCGCTGTCTTTTCCCCCCCTTCCTCTCCCTTTACCCTGGTCCTGACTCCCTGGTTCCTGGGGCCTGGCCAAGGCGTGTGTCCCTGAAGGAGCCAGTGAGGAGATGGAGAGAGGGGGCAGAGCAGGGTCTGAGAGACCGGCTCCAAAACCACAGCTGCGGCAGCACTGCCTCGCCTTCCTCTCTCCTGTCCTCTCTCTCCCTTCACTTGAGTTTGCGAGGAGCTGGCCTGGCACCCGCCCCAGCTCTGCCATTAATCAGAGGAGAGGGGTAGTGTGTGCGTTTGTGCTGATAGAGAACTGGCTGGAACGGGGGTGGTATGGAGACCAGGACCTCCCAACAAAGCAGTGGAGTTCACCCAGCGAGCGAACAGGGGAGGGAGTCTGACAGACAAAACGCCTGGTGTGCAGATCGTGACGAGATGAGATAGACGCCGAGAAGTTGGATGCGTTTTGGTGAGGCGTGAGGGAGTGCGAGGGAATAGGCTGGCGGAAATGGACCTGGGGTCCGCTGAGGAGGAAGAGAGGAGATCCAAGATTCTGTCTATCATTGCATATAAACATGGAAAATCTCATAGTTCAATGCAAACAGCTGTAGAATGTGCACTTTTATCTCATTAAGGCAACTCAGTGAAAAGAGCTGGCCACAGTGCATTATGCTCACGGTTAATGCATATCCCAGGCCTGAACCGCTGCCCAAGGTCTCGCTGCATTACTGTACCACACAAATCAAAGCTGCTATATAGGATAAAATTAAATACAGTACTAGTCAAAAGTTCGGACGCACCTGACTGAATTTATGTTCCTCGTGAAACTTTTCATCTAAATGCTTGTGCTTAATATTTGTGTAAATAAATGTCAATTACGCCTATGCACAAATTTCTTTGCTAAACTATAATTGTAATTATTGATTGGAACGGATAGTGTAGGAAAAGCAGCCAACAAGAGCTCAGCATACATAGGAACTACAGTTTAAAAAGCCCATGATGCACCTCATGAAGCTGGTTAAGAGAATGAGTGGAATGTGCCGAGTCTGGGGACCACAGAAAAATTCATAGAAAAATTGTGTAAAAATTACTATTACTATTAATAGATATAATAATAGTGATTAATAAATATTACTGAATTAAGATAAATAGTGTTAGTGTTAGGTAAAAGTGTTTATTATTAATAATAATAATAATAATAATAATAATGACTATTGAATTAAACTAGTGTTAAATAGATAAGTGTTTAATAATAATAATAATAATAGAACTAGTATAATAATAGAAATAACTAAAAAATAACTTTAATCTGTCTGTCTGTCTGTCTGTCTACCTATCTAAAAACACATCTCTTCCATCTACACTTGACCCTCTAACACTAGCACTCTCTATTCTATTTCTATTTTACCTAATTATTTAACTAATTGTTTTTTTTATTAAAAAATAACCTTCTAATACTAGTGTTGTCTATTCTTTTTCTATTCTATCTACTTATCTTTTTATTTATTATATAAAAATGACCGTCTAACACTAGAGTTCACTATTCTTTTGACTTGTTTTCTTTTTATTTATTATAAAATGGCCCTCTAACAGTAGCGTTCTCTATTCTTTTTCTATTTTTCCGACTTTTCTTTTTATTTATTTAAAAAAATTGACCCTCTAACACTAGCATTCTCTATTCTTTTTTTCTATTCTATCTACTTATTTTATTTTCATTTATTCTAAAGAAAAATCCTTGCTACATGTACTGCGTTAGACTAATCGAGACTTGTCACAGCACTTACATATTATTGCTCTTTTGTTGGTTTTGATTACGCTTTGATTTAGCTTCTGCTAAATGACTAAATGTAAAATATATAGCTGCCTTTATATTTTAGAAAGAGTGGCTGATTTGAAGAAGCTAAATTATAAGAGTTTTGATTTGTTTGCTAATTATTAGTTTTTATTCGTTAGACTTTATTATCATTCTATGATGCGGAAAAACCACCTAGTCAAAATAAGGAATCTGCAGGTGTGTCTTAACTTTTGATTTGATTACTGTACATGTTGAAACTACCTTGTACCCTATGGGTCTCTCCAACAGGATGTCAAAAAATACTGAAGGCAGATTCGCCCCGACTAAGAGTGCAGCATTAGGAACGGCTTTATATATATAATGCCTTTTTGATTAGACATGATAGGTGCCCTAGTTGTTGTGCGAGACTGATTGTACCTGATTTTGTGCATATTAGATTGGACAATGTGAAAATGTGACTGGTAAATGAGGGCAGACATTCTCTATTACAGCACAGGGACAGGTCCCAAAAGGAAAACGGTTCACACAAAGTCCACAAGCCCACCCCCTCCTCCATTCTTCCCTTGATTATCCAGGTGGGAGTGAAATATAAAAACCCACCCCAAAGCACTTCCAACCTGCTCTCCCCCCTCCTCACCCCCACCCGGCCTCCCTGCATGCCTGTCTGCTGACATCACCGCGTGGAGACCTAGCAGTCCAATCGCTCTCCTCTGCTCTATCCTTCCCTTTAGCTCGGCTTCCTGCCCCCATGATGTCACACGCCATATGGTTTTCAGCGAGAATCAAGCCGGAAAAGAGATTTAGTTGGAAGAGAGGAGAGAAAAGGAGGAGGTTCGGTGTAGGGCGTGTGTAGGCCACAGAAAACAAAAGGCCGCTCTTCCCCTGTGTGTGTGTGTGTGTGTGTGGCTCTGAGGGGCTAATGAGGAGAGTTTAGAGAGCAGAGACCACTGAGCGGCCAGCCATGTGCTCCACAGATGGATAATTTGCTCAAACACCGAGACGACTGGTGACCGCTGGTGCCAGCATGTTACTTGCAACCCTAAGGCCAGGGTGGCACAGTGACCCTGGTATCACTGACTCACAAACCTTATTTTGAACATAAGAGTGGACGCAGCTATTTGTAACTTGAACGTGCAAGGCTTCTGGTGTCATTCACAAACAGTTCATTATGAAGCTTGATATTCCAAACTGGTATTTTAGTTCATTATTATAGTCATAAACACTCTGGTTTGTAGCGCAAATAGCTTTACCATTTATTCCATTTTATTCTTCTTCTTCTAGTTAATAACCTATTGCGGCTAGGTAAATCGGAAGTGTCACATTCAAAAAAATAAATAAAAAAATTAAATAAACAAACCAATAAATAAATTAAAAATAGCTTACTTCTGCTTTGTAAAGTAATGATAAAAACAAAACAAAAAAAATAAAAAAATAAAAATAAGGTGGATCTGCCCAGGCACATTATTTAAGATGAAAAATAAACCGATGAGACGGAACAACAAACAAACAACTACTGAAAACGGCAACAACAATAGACGCCATATAAACAAGCATGTGTCTGAAGGAATTAAAGGATACGCTCAACTCTAGTTAAAATGAATACAAAGACATTTTTATTAACCTGGAAAGAAAGATAGAAAGACAGAGAAAAGCGCAAATACTGAACGAGGATGAAACTTTTTAGTGTGCATGTGTTGAATATGTAATAGATTACGGTAAAGTATGAGGTTTGATCACAGTAATTTATCATTTAATTGCAAAAGCAAGCATTTTCTTGCATTTTAAATAACATTTTTTGTAACATTGATAAATGATTAAATGCTCCATTCCACCATCCTAGTTACTCAGTGATTATTTAGTGATTTTTTGCATTCTTTTTGTCATGTCAGCAGCCATATCACCGTGCAGCCCAAGACTGGTTGCCCACTGAAGCTAAGCAGGGTTGAGCCTGGTCAGTACCTCTATGGGAGACCTCCTGGGAAAACTAGGTTGCTGTTGGAAGAGGTGTTAGTGAGGCCAGCAGGGGGTGCTCACCCTGTGGTCTGTGTGGGTCATAACGTCCCAGTATAGTGACGGGGACACTATACTGTAAAAAGCACCGTCCTTCGGATGAGACTTTAAACCGAGGTCCTGACTCTCTGTGGTCATTAAAAATCCCAGGATGTCCTTCGAAAAAGAGTAGGGGTGTATACCCGGTATCCTGGCCAAATTTGCCCATTGGCCTCTGACCATCATGGCCTCCTAATCATCCCCATACACTGATTGGCTTCATCACTCTGTCTCCTCTCCACCAATAAGCTGGTGGGCGTTCTGGCGCAGTATGGCCGCCGTCGCATCATCCAGGTGGATGCTGCACACTGGTGGTGGATGAGGAGATTCCCCCCCTTCCATGTAAAGCGCTTTGAGTACCCAGAAAAGCACTATATAAATGTAATGAATTATTATGTTGCTTCTAACAGTTCCTATTAGGGCTGATGGAACAGAAACGGCGACTGGAAATAAACTGCCATAGCCAAAAAAAAAAAAAAATACAAAAATAAAATTCACTTAGTAACAATAGATAGGATGTCGGAATGGAGCATTTAGTCATTTATCAAAGTTATGAAAAATGTCATTTAAAAAAGCAAGCCTTTGCCTAATAGTGTTGGGGAAAGTTACTTTTAAAAGTAATGCATTACAATGTTGCGTTACTCCATAAAAATGTAACTAATTGCATTACTACTTTTTATGGAAAAGTAATGCATTGTTACTTTTGTGTTACTTTGTGGCACCTGAGCTGGGTTTGCTTATTTATTTTTAATAGCAAAAAACTCCAAAGTTATATTTTTGGCAACTTTACACCAAAAGGGAAATTTTGTCTCTCTCTCAGCCTGGATAAAGTGCCTCTACTTTTGCACTTACTCCCAATTTCTCTCAACACAGGGACAGGAGAGCTGTCAGTGAATAACAAAACAAAGTAACTTGTATTACTTATTTGAAAAAGTAGCAGATATTTTCATATAAATGTAAAAGTATTGTGTTACTTTACTAGTTACTTGAAAAAAGTAATTTGATTATGTAACTTGTGTGGCTTGTAATGCACTACCCCCCAAACTGGTTATTAAATGATAATTTGCTGTGATTAAACCTCATACTATTACCTAATCTATGAACTAAATTAGCTATTCTTCCATATGGATGGTTACAGTACAGTGTCACAAAGTAGCAGTTAATGTGGCATATGCACAATCAGACAATCAGATTTTTTTTTTTTTTTTTTTTTTTTGCAGAATGCTGTTGCCATTCCATCAGAAGTTTTTGCTTAAAGTTTGCATTAAAATCATGTGACCTACCAGCATCAGTTGCATCGCCTTACTACCAATCACAAACCCTCTTTTGTCGTCTCAGGGGATAGTAAAGTATCCAACAGATGTGCAAAATTTCATTGGAAATAGTAGGTCATCCCATGCCTACTGTTTTATGAATACTGTAAATTTAGACATACTACTAAAATACTACATGTTTACTATATAGTATAGGGAAGTATACAACTTTGGATGCAGCCCATACTTTGAAAGGCTGTGTGTTTGGCTGTACGCATACGCTAAACGTTGGGTCAAAACTTAAGTATACTTTGGGCTTTATTCTCAAACGTGTGTCGCTGTACAAAACTGTGTGCTGGAAAGTCAGAATGACATCTGGTAACAATAGAGACATGCTCGATGAAGGTATTTTGAGGAAGTCACACCATCGGCCCTCGCAGGCTCTAAAAAGAGCGGTTGGTTTGTGCAAGTGGTGCGCATGCCTTTCCCTCCAACGCAAGCTTTTGAATCACAACATGCCCAGTTCAAACCCACACTGAGATTATCCCAATCAATCATGACAGCTTCTCATTTAGCTTTCATCTTCTGAAAACGGCAACACTGCCAGCGGAGGATGCATCCGCGTGTCGGCCAGGACGCTCACAAAAGGCAGAGGATGCAAATGACCTGTCTCTGTGTGCCTATCCACTAAAACTGTCTCGCAGCATCTCATTAGAGTGAATTAGGAGAGGGTGTGCGTAAATGTTGGGCCTAGCGCTCAATTTCTGGTGAGATGTTGGTTCTCAGGGGTGTGTCTGGCATAGGGGCCCGGTGATCTTGCATGTGGTAAATTGAGCGGTTGTACCCACAAAGATAGAAACAGTGCTCATCATGCTGCCATAGAGAGAACGCTCGGGTTGGGTGTCTGGCCAAGGGTGCGAGGCAACAAACAGCTCAACCGCTAAATAGCTGTTCCCATGGTGCATTATTCTGACTCAAGGACGCGTTATGAAGCCAGTGCCACGGGGTCTCTGACAATCAGGGGTCTCAAACTGAGAGAAACCTAAAAATAAACCACCACAGATGTAAATCTGAACACATTATTTCAGCGTTCATATTTTATACTAGCGGTACATTATGTGTTTTGCATTGTGTAACAAATTATTTGCTATTTTTTTTCATTTTTATGATTATGAGAGAATGAAATTTATAAATTAAATTTTTATTTAATAATTTTTATTTTATTGTAAAATAACATTTATTTATTTATTCATTAATTCATTCATTCTAACAATTTATTTATAATTTTGTAATATAATTCATAATTTTATATTATTATTTATATTATTATTTATTTATAAATGTATTGATTTATATTAATATTTTTATTGATTAGAATTCTATAGTATTTATTTTATATTATTATATATGTATTTCTGTATTATTTTGTTCAATTGTTATAATTATGATCAATTTTTGTTGATCAATTATTTATTTTTATTTCTTAGCATATTCATTTATATTTATAGTTAATTTATTTTGTAGTTCATTTATATTTTTATTCATGTATTAATTTTTTAATTGTTATAATTATATATTATTGTTTATTATTTTCTATATATTATTTGATTTATATATTTATGGTTTTTGCTTGTTTGTTTATTAATAATTCATTCATTCTTTCATATTATTGCTATTATTATGTATACATTATTATTATTTATGTAATTTCTATATTATGGTTTATAATTTTACAATTGTTTATTTATTTTGACTTTATATTATGATTTATCTGTTCAAGATGATTTATTGTTATTTGTTGTATCTCACAGCAATGCTGTGACGCTGTTGCCTTTGGGCTTCGCAGGGCCGCAATCTACATGTAGGCCTTATGCTTGAAAACAACAATGTTATAATAACTTGAGTGGAATGCTATTTGTCAAGTCAAGTCAAGTCACTTTTATTTATATAACGCTTTTAACAATACAGATTGTGTCAAAGCAGCTTTACAGTATCAGATAGGAAAATAGTTTGTCAATAATGCAAATGACAATAGTAAACACTCAATTTTCAGTTAAAGGCAGTTCATCATTGAATTCATTGATGTCATCGTCCAGCTCAGTTCAGTTTAGTATCTGTGCAATAAAGTTGATGATATCGCTGGAAATTAAGTGTCTCCAACTAAGCAAGCAAGAGGCGACAGCGGCAAGGAACCAAAACTCCATCGGTGACAGAGTGGAACAACTGCAGCAAAGTCATTTTTGAAAAAGTCATCTGTTATTCCCTATGCATACTTAAACTTGATGCTTCGGTCCCAAGTCAGGCGTTCCTCAGCTTATTCTCCACTTTGACAGAAGTGCAGTCTCACAGACCCACTTACAGACCGATATCACTCATGCACACGGCCAATAAAGTTTAACACGCAGCACATAAACATCCCACTTGTTAAAACAAAATTTGTTCAGCTCTCTTGCACTCTTTCCATCTCTTACACGCATTCCTGTCACGCTCCTTTACACATACATACACATGTATTTCTGACATACACGTGCACATACAAATAAACAATAGTAGGTGTGTTATTTAGGAGGTGATGGCTGGTTGTTAAGTGTCAGTGGTTGTGCAAGTGTGCTCTGCGATCCAGTGGCAGGCCTGGTTAATGTTTTAGCACAGCTTTCATTCACTTAATCACTGTAAACACCAGGCATTCACCTGTTGTTGGCTCATTGGGAATTCAGATCAGGACTTAATAGAGGTT
This sequence comes from Spinibarbus caldwelli, assembly GCA_039654775.1. Classification (NCBI taxonomy): domain Eukaryota; kingdom Metazoa; phylum Chordata; class Actinopteri; order Cypriniformes; family Cyprinidae; genus Spinibarbus; species Spinibarbus caldwelli. Next base: position 12,958,905 of record CM077253.1, on the reverse strand, counting down.
ATAGTGTGTCTTCACCTACTGAGATCAAGTCATTGGTAAAGTCATTGGTATGGGACAAATTCTCACTATTAACTAATTGCTTATTAGCATGCCTATTAATAACATATTGGCTGTTTATTAGTATTATAAAGCACATATTCTACATGACCATATTCTACATCCCTAAACTTAACAACTACCTATGCTATTCAAAAGCAGCAAATTAGGAGTTTATTGTTAACAGTGAGAATTAGACCTTAAAATAAAGTGTGACCAAGTCTTTAAATTCACATCCTCTCTATCACAAATTTGTATCTAAATCCTTCATTTTAACATACATCCAAATCAGAATTCACATTTTGCTTGTGCACACACTGGGCCTCATTCATGAAACACAAGTAGAACGAATTTGTATGTAAATCATTCATAAAGTCTTTCTTACATAAATTGAATGTGACAATTTATGTAAGAATGGTTTAGTGAACAATTAGAAATTCGTTCTGCTCATGTTGCATGAATGAGGCCCAATGAAAGAGCTGACTTTGGCAAATCTAATGAGCCTGTAAACAAACAATAAACATAAACTGAGCCAAATGACTTTGGTGTCACATGAGTCAAGGTCAGTGAGATACAGGGGTCAAATTAAGCAATTGTATTTAACAACTGAGCTATTTCAAGCAACTAATACCCATTGTTTCTCTCTAACATATGAGCAGTGAATTTTATACCAACATTAAAAGTGAACTAAAAAACATGCAGGTGCTGTTTGCACCCTGATCTGTCCTTTGTCTAGCTCTGCCTATCTCTGTTTTTTGAGGTTATCAAAAGTTCATCAAGAGAAACTGGAAGTGAAAGACAATATGTTCTCCTCAGTAAAGCCGGACTGCTATGACTTTGACCATTAAAATTAAAAAGCAGCATCTTGAGCTGCAGTAATTTCAGGAGAGAGACGGGGAAACAGATGTCAGTCAGCTGTTAGAGTAATTCAAGGGCCTGAGGGGCAGGCTGTGACATGAAAAGGCTTCTGCCAGGTGAATGCCCGAATAGAATCCACTTTCATCTCAGCACTCCACAACAAACGGGACGCCACAAAGTGATAGCAAACATAATGACAAAACATGACACCATGGGAATATCTGGCTGAAATCCACTAGTCAGTCAGAACGACAGTTTATAGTTGTCATGTTTCTTATTAGAAAATAGCAATTACTTCTTGACTGGTTAATAATCAGTGAATGGTTAAACTGTGTGAAGCAAGAATATGCATGAATGAAAGACTTCTTAAACATAAAATACTAAATTCAATAAAGTCCCAAAAGAAAAAGAGTGCACAAAGACACCTAACAGCACTTAATAAAACAGTACTTGATTAAAAAAAATTACGAAACAGAAAAAGAGAACTAAATAAACAAATGCTATTCAAAGAATTTAAAACAAAATATTCCCATCAAAAAACAAAAAACAAACAAAAAAATAAAAAACAAAATCAAAGAATTAATAATCAGTAACAAAAACAAATTATGATTCATAGCAAAAAAAATAAATAAAATAAATAAATAACAACAACAACAAAACGCAAAAAAGGTGCGCGGAAAAAACAAAAGCACTTATTAAATATAAAATTTTGAAGTGGCGACAATGCTGCTCATTTATTATGCCGACGCTCTAACAGCAAAATGAAACATTTAAAACTAAAAAGAAAATGAAGAAGTTAATGGAGATTAAGACATTAAACTATCAACTTGGCCATGTGAATGCCACATTAGTTCTACTTCGTTCCAGTGTTATAATTTCAAGCACTTTATTTTTTAAATTTTACCGTGATTAGTTACACCCATCTAACAAAAACAAGTGCTTACTGTTAGGTCAGAAATTATGCCACTTTATTTGCATTTTAAAATGAATGTAGGGTATTCCGCTGTGTCGTGCGCTCTGCCGTCGGCACTCTAATATGCGCCGTTAGGTGTCGCTGGACGCGCAGCCTGCACTGCTTCTGGAGACGAACGCCAATCAGAGTCCATCCAGATTCTCAAGTGTCTGATCCATTCTAACACGAGGAGAGGGAGAGAGAAGGGGAGAAGGGTAAAGGACAAGGGACAACACGGAAGAAGCTGGGAACACCGGGAAAAGTTTACCTTTTAAAGAGGAATTTGGACGATTGTGGATCTGTGGACAGGGGAATCCCGTAAGGGGAAAGTCTAGATCGGCAGGAGCATCAGACATGAATCCGAGGTGGGTTTGTGTTAATGCATGCATCGTATGAGTTACCTGCGGCGCGTTCAGGTGTGCGCAATGAGCGCGTGCCAACATATTTACCTGATAGATTATGATAACTGGCGCTCGTGCCTGCAGGCGTGTCTGGACAGCCGGAGATCTGACTTATTGTACTTTTTAATCGGATTTTTAATACCACTTATCATGCATCTAAAAAAACAAACTATCTTAATATGTTTTCATCCTGAATTTTGACATAACAAAACAAAATACTTGTCAACTTGTCACCAACCAGTATAACTCTATTACATATTTAATTTCGTCTGTGTATAGCTGTTAAAAACAAAACTGGTCAATATACACTGTTAAAAAATAAAGGCTCTTCAATAGTTCCTAAGTTCAGCAATGAAGCCTCTCCTTATGAGAAAACGTTTTTATACAGTATAGTTCTTGAAGTGAATATGGTTCTTTGCAGATTAAAAAAGTTATTGATGTGACATTTTAGGTTCTTCAGATCAGTGGGTTGGTTTCTGTTTTTTTTTTTTTAAAGCACCAGTATACAGGAGGTTTTCTAAAAAACTAAAGAAAAAGTTATCTTAGATTCTAATTCAAACTTTTAATTGTTAAGTGTGCACATTAAACTGCAGTCGCTGGGTCTGTGGGTCAATAGGCCATGACATCTAAACTTACATTCATACCTGCTTTTAATATTAAGAATAATACTGAGCTGTAATTTTTAGAATAAACAAACTAATAAATGATGACGCATATCTATTACTGAAACTTGAAAAATTCCAATGGTGTAGTCTTGTCATATAAGATTCAAGATTCAAGATTTTTATTTGTAACATACCCGATTATATAGAGATATAACCAGCAGTGAAATGTGAGTAAAACTAACTAGCCTACATTCTGTCAGAGTGCACCATCATTTCTGCACCTTTTCTGTCATATAGCAATAAATGTCTGTGTAAAAGTAAGCAATTGTGTCATTAAAGACAGATAATACTGATGCTACTGATACAGCCCTGAATTAACTTAAAAGTGATTTCAAAACTCTTAATTTGATAACAATTGCATGGAGAACTTTACAATTACAATGTTAAGTTTGCAACTAATTATTTGATATTACAGCTTTGTTTAGCATCTAAAAAACAAAGGTATTGAGATATATCTTATGTTATTTTTATACACTTCAAGGTTCTTCCAAAAGAACCATGGTATCATACTAAAAACATGGTAGTGCTATGGTACTTTTTTTTTGTTAGTGTTGTGCAACCAACTGTATTAAATTAATAAAAATTTAAATAAGATCAGTTTTATCCAAAAGGTAGTAATCAGTATTTGTGTGTAAACATTCACAAGTACAGACAGGGGTGTGCAGACTTAATATTTATTTTCCTGAATAACATTAGTATGAACTCTATACAGAAGTTATGGTCACCGTCATCCGTATTAAAGTAGTCAGCACTCATAAAAACAACGCGCACTGTTGTGATATACGATAAAACGCCTGTCTCTTTAAGACGGAGCGTCGATGTGTTGAGAAGTTCAAGTTGGGGTCACTGTAAGTTCCTGCCCTCGATTTTACCTTTTAGTTTTATTGTAGACTGACATCACACGAGGCGCTAAAACACTCGCGCAGCCCAGGAGCCCATTATCATCTCCAGTCGCGTTATTACATCCATGCAAAAATAGCCAAGGAAATTACAAAACATACAAAAAACGAGGAAAACTGATGCAGGGGTACGCACGTATTTTTATAGGAGGAGTGAGTGAGTGAGCGAGAGAGATAGAGAGAGATAGAGGGAGGAGGGAGAGAGAGCAAGAGGGAGGGTGAGCAACACGAAATTCATTGCAATTAATAATAAAAAAGAGTTGGCAGTCGTGCTCGGAAAACTGGCATGGTTTTTGGGAGGCTGGCAGTTCAAAGTTGAAACGTCAGAAATGACTCCAAAAGACTGTTGAGATGATCATTAAGGGAGACTTAGATCGGATGGCAGAAGAGATCGGGCATCCAGGTAACGTTCAATGCTCTTAACATTTTATAGCCTCTTTTTTATCAACACTTTATTCATCTAGATAGACATAATAATAATCCGAGCAACTGTTTAATCTTATTTTGATTCTCGGTACATTTGCGGTTTAGATGTAGAAGTTTTACAAATTAAGACCCGATTGTTTGCCTTTCTTTTTTTTCTGCACATTTTAGTATTATATCAACGATTATTTTCAAAATGCAAATACTTAGCTATATGTTAGAGAAATTAAAAGTTTGAAAATATTTAGAAACCGTAAAGATTTCATTTCTTGTCTTTGAACAAGGGGCTTCATCATACATAGTCAAGTTTATTATCGCATTATGAGTCCAAAAGTGTTGCAGTACATAGTGATCTGGTGGTTGTGTGATTTCGTATGGCGGTGCATGGTCATCACAGGGCTCTCAGACTTAATTGAGAATTCATGGTGTTTCACATGCGACTGATTTGACTTTAAAGAGAATGATTTGATTTTAAAGACAGATATGTGGTGTTTTGCATGCAAATGCAGTCTGAACGTAAATGAACAATTGAAATTCAGCATGTTTAGAGAGTGGTGTCACTTAGGCTGTAGAGAATACTCTGTTTAAACATTTCCACACTTTTACAAGACGAGCTCTAAATAATAAAACTTGTTCACAGAAAACTAAAGGATTTAATGGACTGAGATAATTATACAGTTTATGCTTTATAAAGCGTCAAACAAACATTTTTAAAAGACTAGAAAGATGTAATTTTATGGCTTGATATTTATAGGTTATAATAGGCCTAATAGTTCTTTTTATTTTTCACTTTAATTTAGAATTTTGATTAAAAGTGTAACATGCTCACAGCGAGACTGTGAGAATATCTTTCTCTGCTATATTCTATCCAAGAGATTATTACAGAACATAAAACAGATAAAGATGATGTGATATGTGGCTAGAATATTTCCATCTCATCTCTGACCATGGAGGCCACATATAGGGGATGGTGAGCTGTCCTCCCAGTGGTATTTATGAATGAATATCCAGAGCTGCGTGTGTTGATGGAGCGCGCAAGAGAATATGAGCGCAATAAGAGGAGCTGTGGAAGAGGAAGCTGTAGCGCATGATATGCTCTTTTCCAAACTCTTAAGCTACCTTCAAATTATATGCAAAAATGGTCGATAAACCTCAGGTGTTTTGCTGTTTGACTTTAAACCACTTAAACAGACACGATCCAAGACAAACGCACGTTTCTTGGTGCCAAGAGGTTTTGCGCAGGTTTTACCTTTCATTCACAAAACGATCATATCTTAGGAAATAGTCAACTTGAAAAGTAAGTTATAGGGAACACTTTTAAAGCACTTTAAATAACAACTAATTTAAAACATTTTTATTTTTAATTTTATTTCTCACACACGTGTCACTGACAGAATGACAACTTTATTCTGCAATTAAATTATAGGGCCAACATTATTAAATTATAAATGTAACACAATTTGTCTATATGTTTTTCCCCTTCTTGTGTCGTTCCTTATCCTCAAAAAATAAAACAAACAAAATATCTAGATATCTCTCGTGTGCACTGTTTACAACGTCTAATACGCCAGTTCAGCAAATTTAAAAGACATGCTTTGTGACTGATTGACTGTTTATTCCTTAAAGGTACATTAGACTCAGTCTAAAGGGATAAATCTCAAAGGGAGGACTTTTGCGGTAAAAAGATGACAGACCGAGGGCGGAGAGAGAGAGAGAGGAAGTCTTAAGAACACGGACCCCTGCCTCACCCCTAAACCAGCAAAATGACAACAGAGACAAAACACAGGGCTAATGAATACCAAAGCACCTAAAATATGACCCATGCACTGTCTTTAATCCAGTCCTGTACCATACCAAATATAGCAAATAGACCAAGCTGTCGCATGCGCTGCACGCCCAAACAATTGACATTTTATTGAGCATTGATAGCATTTGTCGTTTAATTCAAATGAGTTCTACCTATTAACGGTGTTTATTCAGTAAAATCTTTGTTTAGATTAAATGTGACATTCAGTGTTTTTTTTTTAAGGTTGAATTAAAACTCCTCAGCTTTTATATTTGAGGAGAGGCTATTTAAGTACTAATTAATCTAAATGATTCGGTCCTTAAATGAGCACAAATTCGCTCAAATTTTCAGATGCATAAGTGCGCATTAAAGACGCGTAATGTAAATCCACAGGGTGACAGGCTTGAGAGGATGTTTACGCGTGAAGTTCAAACAGTCCTTTTAAAGCATGATTTACGTCTTTCATCACTTCCTTTAAAACTTAACGCGTTGAACGTCTGACAGAATAAAGGAGTGTTTTTTTTCCCCCTGCATTTTGACAAAATCCGTTGTCTGACTAATTAGAGGTGTTTTTTCTTTCTTTTCATTTTCTTATAAAAACTTTCAGGTGAAGGCTGAACCATAGTCTTTACTTTCCATTCCGTCCCGTTTATTGCTTACATTTTCCTTCTATTCTGTCATCTTTGCTCTTCTTGAAAGCAGCACAGTTAGGACAGTACGGCACGAATCGCTATAAATCACGCGCTCATAGAGTATGTGCTGCTTTCTCAAACTCTCACTAATGGAAAGTCCACAAGCCAAAAATGGCTCTTAACCTTAAAATACACCTGTCAGTGATGAGACGTGTCCGTGGGCAGCGGGGAGGAGATAAGAGTTACACAACTTAGGTGCTTTTATTAAGACCGACTCTGAAGAGAGATGCGGACTGAGAGGAAATGTTGCGGGTGGTGTTTGTTTGGTTGAGATGCTCCATTGTTAAGGTAACTTTGCCTGCGGCAGGCAATTAATAACTTGTCCTCTGTTTGATTCTGTGCGTTAGCGCCAGTGTATCCTCTTTATATAATTACAAATGATCCAATTATATAATCGTTAAAAAATCTATAAATGACTTGCGTTTGGAAATAAAACGGTACACATGATTTATGAATTAGGAAAATTGTATTGAATAACCTGTAACTCAAGAGTGTTCAGGCTGACATAAACGGGAAAGGTACAGGTGCACTACAGGCCAGAAATGACCAGCTGCCGGCAATATTTCCACAAAAAGGAAATGTTCAAAAACCGTTTAAGACCATCACTTATAATTTTACGCGTCATATGGATCTGTGTTGATTTTTTGATTCTACACAAATGTGTAAATGTTTTAGCACCGGGCTAAATGAATAGTTTCGACTAAAAATGTACACAGATAATTGTTTTATATATGTGTGTGTGTGTGTATATATATATATATATATATATATATATATATATATATATATATATATACACACACACACACACACACAGTAATTTGCTTTTTTTAATAGACGAACTTCAGTTCTGGCCATGCATGGTTTCTCTGCCTCACCAACTGTGTCTTGTTCTTCTAGTGGAGAAGCCAGAATGACAAGCGCAGCTGCCTCTTTATATTTGAGATAGATAGAGATGCAGCTTTTTATGTACATCACATTTGACTGTTTTAATTTTAATGAAGAGAAATAGTAGAAACCAGAATTTCAGTGTGTATAACCAAAGTAAGCATTATGAGGGGCTGGGGAGATATCTGACCCCCCTAATTATAACTTGGGTACTTAATGAATTTGTTTTATTTTACTTTTACTTTTGCATTAGACGAAGTATAGGCCTACATTTCAGCTGTTATGGTTAGTGTAGCAACAGTTGGAGCACTTCTAGTTAAGATCAGAATTGGACAGTGCATCCAAAAAAAAAAAAAAAAAATTAAAACTTTATTGTAGTTTTAGACATACACGCACACACACACACACACACACACACACACACACAAGAAAAATTTAGCATGTTGTTTTAATGTCTTAAAATCTAACCAGAACCAGAACAATCTAACTAGAAAATTACTGGCAGATATTTCTTTAAAAAGTCAAACCCCTGAAAGTCATTGTATAATTCACACACTGTGTAAAACCAAACTTTTCTGGCAACTGTGTGGTTAAGTATTATTCATGTTAGGAGCAGTGGTTGGATTTATAGGGAAGACTTGCATTGTTGGATTTAAGGACTAATTAAATGAAGCTTATGACTACAAACTACAGTATTCATCTAAGAGGATTATTTTATACAATGAAATAAACAATGAGAGGAGGAACTGATGTTGGGATGACTGTATTTATTTAGCTTCTTGTTTCCCATCAGTTAAACCATCCCCTGTGGGACCCTAACTATCTGTTTTATCTCTCATACTGACCATCCTCATATTGCAGGGTTTAAACAATATTTTCTGGTAAATTTGTAATGTTTATTATGTTTGCATGACAGGAACCGTTGCGTTCAGCTTAGAATTTAAACTTGGCATTGTTGGTTGAATGTTTATTTAGTAATTTGTAGGCATCCTCTGACAAGTGATCTTTTGAAAACGGTTTCATTTGTAACTCACACTTCTATACAGCATAGTGTCCTGTCATGAATTGGCTGCATTTTTTTTTTGTCCCCGCTGGTTTATGCCTGCTGTTCATCACACTTGCAAAACCTTCAGTCTGACTTTGTTTAAAACTCCACACACCACCTCTGGAATTCTTTATCAGGAAGACAGCAATATGAAAACATGTTTATACTGGCATTTTTCCTCTGTCTTTTTTCTTCTTTCTTTTTTTTTGTTAACTGCACTTCACTGTAAGTTTTAAACATGTGGGTTTGTATCTTGATAATGACAAAACCATCACAGTCTCACTCGGTCAGCTATAGCTCACTTTTATGGAGTCCTTCTGATGGAAAAGTTTTGTTTTGAATTTTGAATTGTTTGCCCTCAATCCGCTACCTGAAAGTCTACAAAAATATCAAAGAGTAAATGAAGAACTATATTCAGGATCAAGAAAATGCACACAAACTTAAGTGCTCTTTTTATATCTTCAAGTGCTGCCAGTCAAGTTTTACAAGACAGTCCAACACAAACTAGATGTGTCAGTAACGTGTGTTATATTTCAAAAGACAGCTATTTAAAAAAAATGGCCTTTTATACCACAGTACTCAAATAAGTATGCAAAATTCAGCTGGTTTTAAATAAGCTTCTAAATGTGGTAGTTTATATTTGTCTGCAGCAACTTTCTGGCCTCTGCTTAATTGTTCCATTTCTCCTGTTTCAGGTATTGGTTTGAAGTCGATGCTGGATGCCATGGAAGTCCCAAGTCATGCTAGGCACCTACTCTTGCAGTTGAACACACAACGAACCAAAGGCTTCTTGTGTGATGTTATCATCGTGGTGCAGAATGCACTGTTCCGTGCTCACAAGAACATCCTGGCAGCCAGTAGCCTCTACCTTAAGTCTCTTGTCGTTCATGACAACCTCATCAATCTGGACCATGAGATGGTCAGTCCAGGTGTGTTTCGAGTCATTCTTGACTATATCTACACAGGACGCTTAAGTGAAGGTGACCCCACCTCTCCAACTGAGCCAAATATAGGAGCAGTGCTGGCGGCTGCAAGCTATCTGCAGCTGCTGGATCTGGTGACTCTATGCAAGAAGAAGCTGAAGAGAAATGGGAAGTACCATCTACGTCCCAACCCTGGGTTTTTACCTTACAAGATAGGCTCCAGTGGCATGGGGGGAGGACGGTTTCGAATATCTACCCCTGTCATCCACTCCTGCCACCCTGGAGGAGTAGTTAGCACCCCTCGACCTACAACATTAGAGGACCTGCCCCCCCTCCCACTGGTCCCCCACGCTGGAGAAATTTATGCACCAGTTCCCACCCAGGGCCCACCGCCTTACCCCCCAGCAAAGGCATCCCTGTCGCCCCAGTCAGGCCTGCGCATGCCCCCTACAGACAGGAACTGCACATCCGTCTACGGCCTTGACCTGTCCAAGAAAAGCCCAAGTTCCCAGTCCCAGCTTCCTTCTGGTCACCCCCATTTGATCTCCTCACTCCACCCAGACGAAGAGCCTGAGGGAGAGCTAGACCCAAGCTCTAGCCCCCTGCTCAGTCCCAATGATGGCTCCAGAAAAATGGAGACAGGCCATCATGTGGGGTCTCTCACCCCACACCCCTTCCCTCTACCCAACCATCCTCTTGCACCCCATCTTCCCCACCTGCACCGTCCTCAGGGCCAAGAACCTTACCCCTGCCCTCCCAGCCCAGAACCCATGGACGACTCCAGAGAACAAGGCAGAGATGGGTCCAACATCTATCGGTGGGTGAAGAATGAGCCCTCCAACCCAGAGGATGAAGATGAGGAAGACGAAGAGGATGAGAGTGGAGGAATGGGTGAGCAGGATAAAGAGAGACACCAGCACACGAATCACCATAAGAATAGCGAGGAAAAGATGAACATGAATGAGCGGGGGTATGACAGAGGGACCTGTGATGATGGAGAGGATGAGAATGGGACCGGCAGCGAAGAGACAGGAAGCAGCGAGGGTCGTCCGTCTCCCCCAGTACCGGGTGGAAGATATCACATGCCGTACGAGCCGGAGAGTTTCGGAGATAACTTGTACGTGTGCATCCCCTGTGACAAAGGCTTCCCCAGCTCAGAGCAGCTCAATGCCCATGTGGAAACTCATACTGAGGAGGAGCTAAACAACGGGAGTGAGCTGGACAACAGCAACAACAGCAGCAGCAAGCCCACCAATGCCCATGGACCTACAAGCTTGAACAGCTCTAGTGGCCTCCACAGCCCTTTCCTAGATAGCAAATCGACGCAAAACCTCCATTCCATTGGCCTCGGGGAGATCATACGGCCCTATCGCTGTTCATCCTGTGACAAGTCTTATAAAGATCCTGCCACCCTGAGGCAACATGAGAAAACCCACTGGCTGACACGCCCATACCCCTGTAGCATCTGTGGCAAGAAGTTCACCCAACGTGGTACCATGACACGCCACATGCGCAGCCATTTGGGCCTGAAACCCTTCGCCTGTGACGCCTGTGGCATGCGCTTTACTCGGCAGTACCGTCTGACGGAACACATGCGCATCCACTCTGGAGAGAAGCCCTACGAGTGCCAGGTGTGCGGGGGCAAGTTTGCTCAGCAGCGCAACCTTATCAGTCACATGAAGATGCACAGCAGCGGAACAGCTGGCGGAGGACTAACTCCTGACGGCAAGCTGAAGATAGACTTCTCCGAGGGGATTTATCCCCTGAGCAAGTACACAGCTGAGCATCTGGGTCTGAAGCAGGAGAAAACCTCAGACCTTCTCACAGCCTCTCAGCAACTGCTGGCTGACGCTAAAGCCATGGAGAGCCTCTACCCGCTATCAAAGCTGGCTGTAGAACACCTCGGCCTCACCCACAACAAGATGGACATCCTGAACCAGCCACTGCCGCCCACTTCCCAGCAGCTCTCGGCAGAGTCCCGCACCATTGACCGCTACTCTCCCAGCTAGAGGGGGGAACCACTAACTATACTTTCCAAAGAGACATCACTGTATACCATTCACAGTATTCAACTCTCACCTCATCTTCAATTGAAACTGCACCTCAAAGAGTGGAGGCCAGAAAGTGTTGGCCATAAAAATGCACACAAACTGTTTAATTCTGAACGTGCCTTTCTTTGCAGATTTTGCAGTATGTGCATTTCTTAAAATTACTTTCCTACAAGGAGGAAACTGCTTTATTTATAATCTGTTTTGACCGATGGACACTCAGACAATGCAGTATTTATATAAAAACAACTTTTTTGTTCAATCACCGAGCCAAACAACCAATTGAAAACCAAAAAGAGATTGTTTTTATTTATTTTTCTTTTTCTGTTCATTTTCTTTTTTTTTATGTTGGAAAAGCCAAAGAGAAAGTGTCAAATGTTACAGAAGAGAGTTGCAATCATACCCTAAACATGTGTATTAAGTATTATTGGTGTATATAGAATGAAAAAGCACATATGAACAATATTCAGGGCTTCTGTCCAGAATGAAGAGGCAAATCTGGACGAAAGAAAAAAAAAAAGCCAAATCTTTGGGATTTTATAGTAATTGGAGGACTTTTTTATAGACTATTTTTCGGAGTACTGGATCACCTGTATCTGATTTTGCAGCTTTGTGAATGGCCCAGTTTTTTCCATACTAAAGGGAGCAACTAACTGAAGAGAGTGTTTGTTCCAGGACTTAGGTAAAGTGATCTAAGCTTTTCTCTGCATTGATGTAGTTATCCCCTTCAGCATGGAATGAGAGTTCACAGAGAGTACCATTTAATTTTTTTTCACCTTCAGGTGTATGGTCTCGAGCTATTTAGTGTCTTTGTTCCCTTTCCTTTCCTCCAACGCCAAGTGCCTTCAGCTTATTGAAAAAGTAGCAAGTACTGCCCTGTGATCTCACAACTGGAATATCTTTGCGCATATTCCGATCATGATATAACAATCCGTGTCCACGTGTTTCGGTCCATCTGGTGCGACAGACTAAGCATGGGTGGTGCCTTTGAAAATGCAGTAATATTTACAGCAGAGTCCATATGCTTCAGTTGCATCGCAGTCGACCCCTTTGAACGATTCTCTGCATGACTAGTTGTATAACAGTTCCAGCGAAGGCACTTTTGTGTATATAAACCAAACAGTGACTTTTTGTAAGTGATTGATTCGGCAACACCTTCAAGACCTTTCTTCATGTGAAATGTTTTAGAGGGCCTCCTCACCCCTATTACGGTGCAGTTAATTTCAGGCTAATGTGACGGCTTTAACCCCACGGTGCCTCACGCACACACGTAGAGCCGCTAATGTGACAACCATCTGAACATGAGGAGCAGGGCTCTCTCTCACTGATACTGTGAGCGCAGATAGCAGCAGCTGGTCCACTCAGGGTAAGCCCTGTGAAATCTCAGATTTTCGAAGACTATCTGTGCTTGTCTGTCCCACTGATGTTAGATTTTATGCCAGTTGACCAGGCCCTGTGATCTGAATGCAAACCCTAATCCTCCAGCTACCGCTCTAATGTACCATAAACTGCACTTACAACAATCAATCCTTCACTTATTTCAAATAACATTAAACACAGTAGCCTGTTAGGGTTGCTTCCTATTTTGTAGTCTAACAACTCATCTGCTTTGCCTGTAAATAAGTTGTTTTACAGTAAATGTAAATGTTCTGATGAGATACGGCACCCGCTGTTTTTATTCCAAAGACCATGCTGACATTTTGTCTTTTTCTCTGCCAGACCTTAAGTTAAAACATTTTTCGTTAACCACTAGTTACAATTACAACCTCAGCTGGTGAATGTGAAAACTTAAACCACGAATGCACTGTGAAAGAACTAGTGAATCTTAAAGCTTTAGAGCTTAGTGAACAATGAACATGTAATTTGGGACAAATTACCTGGGCTTTACTCTGTAGCATGTCAGCTATTCAAAGTGTTTCTTTTCTGTTTTCTTTTTTGATCAGATTGAACTCTCTTAATCAAAGCAAAATGACATTGGTGCTTACCTCAGGACTGAGCCTATCATGGGTTACACAATGCTTTAGCAATAGTTTCATACAAAAACACACACGTAATTGCTCTGTGTATTGTACATAAAAATTCAAGCACACTTTCTGAAGGGATCTTATTGTTTTTAAACCTGTGGTTATTTCACAATGCTAAAAATGTCTTATTTTTTGAAATGATTATTTGATTTTTTTTTTTTTTAAATGATTATTTGATTTTTTTTTTTTTTGTGATTAGCCTATGCAACTGTCTCCTATTTTTACAATACAGAAAATACTGTAGTTACGCAATGAAATGGGAAATTACTTAATTACCATAAAAGGCAAATTTGTAAATTAAAAATGATTTCTTGATAAAAATCTGAATGTTTTTTTTCTGTACACTTGAAGGTACTTGAAATTCTACAGCACAGTTTGAAACTCACACATGCGCTCAAAGAAATGCCAGACAGCAAGTCCGATTAGTGTTAACGTTATGCTGTATAAGAAATGTTGTGTGTTTATCAATAATTCGCCGCAATGATAAACACTTGGCCGAGTTGGTAAGGAGGGAAGCATAGTTTCTGAAGTTGATTGACCCATTTGTTCTGGGCGGGCCTGCAGAAACTTTAGCTGACCTTTTTGCCGAGAGGCAGGATTAGACTCCCAGTGAGGTTTTGTATACATGTACTATTAAACCACACGCATGAAACCAGCTTGTTTGGGGCGAGACAGATGCTGAAATTTCCCAACACTCTTAAGTGGACAGCCGAGATCCAGAAATTCCTCTCAACTTAATTTTGCAAAACACATGAAAACAGTCTGGGCACAGCGGTTTGTTTGTATCCAAACGAAACCCAGAGCATAAACGGAATACAAATCTTCTGACTCGAGGCATAGAACAATATTACAGCTATCATAACAGTTAAAACTTTGACCGCAGACATATTAATACGGGCTGAGGAGATGTGACAGCCCGTTTGAAGTGGATTTCGGTGGTGGGAAAATAAATCTCACACTCCCCTTCTACACCATTCATTAGCTCGCTCCCATCGAAAATCTATCGCTCTCTCTTTCCTGCTCTCCGACAGACAAAACAAGAGAAAAAAAAAAATTTCCACTTCGGTTCCAAAAGCGTAGAGAAAAGAAAACGAAATATTAAGTGGCTCTGCGTTCAGTACTGCTCTGGCGGCTCTGGGAACATAGAGGTGTGTGAGTCAGGGTCAGGGGGCAGGTGAAATGTTTGGTTGTGTTTTTTGTTCGCTATGTATCTGAAACATACGAAAGTGCTTCTGTTAATGGAGCGGTTACAAAGGAGTAAAGTTGAGCTGGGGAAGTGAACTTTTGACTCTGTAGTAGCAGTGAGCAGGATGTTTGGTGTGGTTCTGCTCAAAAGCATATAGGCAGATGATGATAGAGAGGGACAGAGAAAGCAACTGAGGGTGAGAGAGAACAGAGCAGGTTTGTCGGGTGGACCGCAGCCATTGTCTTTCTATGGAAAAGTAGACTGGAAACCTCCATCCTTGATTTGTGCTCCTCATAGATGTTTCTTAAAGGAATATTCCAGGTTCAATAAAAAATAGGTTCAATCTACAGTACAACACAGTACAACATAATGTTGATTACCTTAAAACAGTGTTTGACTTGCCAGTACTTTTTTTTAAAAAAGCAAGTAAATGCGGTAAATCTGTAAATGTTAAAATTACTCACTGTTTCCAAATTAAAGCCACAAGATGTAAACAATATGTGTTAACATGATTTTAATGTGAAAAATCACTTGCTAACTTTGTCTGTATGAAGCTATATTTTATAACTTTGTGGTTTACAACGTTGCTTACAAAATGCTTACAAATTAAAACAGCTTTACAGTCAAATAATACAGAAGTTTTAACAAACAGCATACACTGTAAAAAAAAAAAAAAGATTTTTAAGTTGTAAATAAAAATTTTGTTTTACAAGAATTTTTTTCTTTAAGTCTTTCCACTTCAAATTTTCACTTTTAGTTCAATGAGTTATTTGCCATTTCTTTGTAATTAGATGTGAAATTTACTAGCAATTTCTAAATTAAAAAAGTTTCACCATCAATTTTCTTTCAGTGTAAGTGCTTTTATGAAATTATATGTTTCAAATTGCTGATTTTAAATCCTTCAAAAAAATTTGCCCCATTTACTTTTACTGCAAGGGCCTCACAATAATTTATTTATTTTAATTATTTTAATTCATTATGTATTTATTTTTATTTTTTAAAAGAAGAGACAAGTTATTTAAATATATATATATATATATATATATATATATATATATATGTGTGTGTGTGTATGTATATATAACCTACATATTTTTTTTTTTAATTGACAAATGCATATTTTGACATTACTGAACCCAGAATAATCTTTTAATAATCTTCTCTACCCTTCTTTAAAATTGGATGGAGGTGGTTTTTGGCATTTCAGAGTCATTAACCCACTGGTCACCCTGCTTGTCCTCATCACAGGCCCTGCAAAGAGAAATAAAACCTGAGATACAAAGCAAAAATGTGGAACAATATACTCTGAGTCTGACCATGCTTCATAAATGTGTCCAAGGGAAATATTCCTCTCAGTTTCAGGAAACCCCACTCAGTCAGAGCTGAAAACCAAAGCTATAGAAGAAACCAATATAATCTTAGAACATTTAAATAACATGATCTAAAGTTTTTATTAATCAGAAACAGAATGTGAAGTTTCTATTGTGGGTTCATTACAGATCTGATTAAATTCAGGAAGGATGAAGTTGGTGGCATAAATGTCAGTTGTGCATATCCTCTTGCAGAGATAATCTTTACAGGTTCAAAGCATTGAGATTCTTAGAAATGCTTATCAATAAACTAGCTTCACTCACTTCCTTCATACAGCTGGTGCTTTGTGTGTTTCGCAACTTTTACCCTAATTTTTCTAGTCTAGATTTAACATAAATTGTTGATCTTGACTCATTTTCAGCAATCTGCAGTGAGTCATCTGGGGGCATGTGGAATCTTCCATGATTGTGGGATGTCTTGACCCACAATGCACCTGTCCATCTGTCTGTCTCATTTTTTTTATAGGGAGTGAGGGCGTTTTGACATGATTTCACATTCATCTGTTTCACATCGCCATTTTTTGTGACTTGAATCATGACTTCAGTCACTAGCCTTTCTCAGTAGTCTTCTTATCCGTGCCACTCCTTCTTCCCACTCGATCTCCTCCCTTCATTCACTACACAGTCTTTTCCAATCTCACCTCCTATAGCCTGACCCACAATGCTGAGCTCTTGCCCACACCTCTGATGAAGGGGCGCCCAGCTGTTTTCATGCTGAAGAAGACAGTTGTCTAAATGTTTATGTGAATAACTACTTTCTTTTTCTTCACGCCCCGATCGAGTTCCCGAGTGAGCTTAAAAGCATGTGTTAATATCCTCCATGGGGTAACATGGGCTATATAAACAGTATACAGGGGCTATTGTCTCTGACTAAATAACTATAAATATATTCCAGAGACACAGATAAAAGAGGAACTTTGTGATTAAGGAAACTTGACCTTATAAAAGGGAAATGAACATACTCATACCGGACTTGCCAGTAAGGCCAGCGTGTTTAGTATTGCACAATTTCAGCTTGGTCACACAGATGTTCATGCCTCCCACTGAATCTGAGAGAGTGGGAATCTCAAAACGGCACATTTAAAAAAAGAAAGTTCTATAATTATATTAACAGTTCTATTTAGAACCATATATGGGTCAATGACATGATCTGATGATTGTTTGGATCTAAGTCATCATACATTAGAAAGGTATTTTATACATTCAATGACTAGTGCTGTTTATATCCTTTTAAATTCTGTTCTTAAATCATTTTGAGTGAAATAAAAATTGTAATTATTTTTTATGACCTAAAGACTAATATTTTGGTGTATCTATGTGGAGATTGCAGTCTCAGAAAGTCTCAAATGCTTAAAAAAAAAAAAAAAACTTTTGGCACAAGCAGTTACATAATATTTCATAAAAAATACAATAATGAGTTTGTAATAATGTAATAATTTGTCTTTTTTATAGTGCCTTTAGAAGTTACTTTCTCAAAAATACTAAATAGCAGATTGAATCAAAATTTTTACAAATTCAATAAGATTACAAATAAGAACAGAATAAGAAATTACACACACAGACACACAAAAACAAATTATAAATGATTATGGGTTTTATTTGTTATGCATATTAACATAGAAGCTACCCTTAAATAAAATGTTTTAAGGCGATTAAAAATTTGCATTCAAATGTATTCAAGGTATAAGGGAAATATTTTCTTTTTTCTTGATAGGTACATTTTTTTCATGTTTTCATCATCTTAGATGTCATTATTTGTCATTGACCCATGTACTTAAAGAACCCATTTTGGCTGAAATGGTTCTTTATTTTGGTTCTTAGTGCACAGAAGGCAGGAATAAACTTCATGATGTGTCATTTTCTATGTCAGCTTGTTGTCATCCTGTGGGACTGATTTTACAAAACAACTCTGTCGTCTTGTGTTCTTGACCTCGCAATGGATCACTAAACACAGCAAGCAGAGAAACATTTCTGAGAGCGTCAAGTTACATTTAAGTTGTTTTCCTAGAGTGGCATTGAGGCGTAATAGTGACGCCGGATCAGATTTCTATTGCGAAGCGTATGCCCTAGCTATCAGGATACTTTCACCAGGCCCTAAAATTATCACATCATCTCAGTGTGTCAGGAACAGGCTGTCTTTGTGCTGGCAGTGAGCTTCGGCATCTACCAGCGTCTCCTTCTGCATGTTTAGATTGGAGCGCAGCTGAAACTCCGAATCCAGGTCACACAGTCTTGAGCTCTGTTTGTATTTATCATCCTCAAATTGTTCTGTACAGCCCAACCAAACATATAAACAAAAGAAAACGTCAGCAAAACGACTGCCTGATAGGACCGTGCCGCTGTAATCATGCATGACCACACACACTTGCAGCTGGATGGCAGACAGCCCTGTCACTGCTCTCTGTTCCAGATTAGGTCAGATTTAATTAGGCTGCCCTGCTCCTTTTGGAGTGTCGCTTTGAGTTTAAAAAGCCATTACTAAAACAGCCAGCGTTACAGACGAGAAAGAGACCATCTCTGAGATCTAGAGGCTTGTTACTCTTACACTGTAGTATGTAGTGTGATGAGGACTAAAAAAGTGGGGTGAGGTCGGAGTAAAGGGCATTAAAAAAGGGCCAGTACATTAACCAGACACCAACCAAACACTTAAAACAATCGTAGACATTTAGAAGTACAAAACCCCCCCCCAAAAAAACAAAAAAAACAAAACAAGCGTGAACAGTGAAAAAGAGGAAAAGGCTCAAACTCAACTCAACCACCCAGCTCACTGTGAATGTTCCCATTACTCTCCAGCCAAGCAATACACCAGCATGTCTGTTTTGATATCACTGATCACCATTACTTCTTGTTCTGAACTTGTTTCAAATATAACACAATTTAATATGCCACTTTCAAGTGCTTTCTTGCAAGATTTACGTGACCAAAAAAAGGCAATAAAAATACATTTGAGCGGTATTTTTTATTGCGTTGTCGATAGGTTTTTTTTTTTTTTTAACAAAATGCTTTTACTGAAATGAATGTATTTATTGCATGTCAAATGTTTTATAAGATTTTTGTATAAAATTCATTTGTGGGATATTAAAATTGTGTTCTTTAAAAAATCATAATGAATGACTTTGATTAGGCTTTTAATTGTTTTAAAAGCCATTGTGAATATGTAATTTTTTTCATTTATTATCTGAATCAACCTGGCAATAAAATAACTTTCACTGAATGTTCATAGAATTTTTTTTATGCTCTATCTATCTATCTATCTATCTATCTAGTTAATAATTATATGGATTTATATGATTTTGAATAAATTGTTTCTGTAGTTGTATATATATATATATATATATATATATATATATATATATAAAATCAAATCCATTTACTTCAAATCCATTAACATGTTTATTGACATATAACTTAAGACTTCCAGATATAAAATTATAATTATAATTCAACTTTATTTGGAGTATTTCGTTATTGCACAATGCACATTTCTTTATTGTATGCCTAAAATATGTTTTATATCACTATTAATAAGGTTTGTATGATCTCTGTATGAAATCAGTGTTTAAATGCAAGATATTTAAAGTGTACCTAAAGTATACTTGCAATAGTTCCACTTTAGCACAATCAAAAATACTTCAGTATACATTTAGTTGGACTTCAGCACTACTTCCGCACAATTAAAGTGCATTAAGCACAAAATTAGTTGTTGCAGGGTTTATTTATTATATGGTGTATTTCTAATTATTTAATAATATAATTTAAATGAAAAAAAACTGCATTATTTCTGTTAATGGTGATTTGGGTCATCAGGCTGTGCTTGTATTGGCGGTGAATGGCTAGAGTTGAGTGTAAAGGCGGGTCAGATACTCCCATCTGGACTTGAGTGCAGCTTTAACCAGCTGAGTTCAGTTCAGAAGAAAGACAGGAGAAATTCTGAATGAATCTCATAACTTACAAAAGATCCACATTCTTCATTTAAATTACTCTGTCAGCTGGAGTTCATGCAGAAACCATACCAGAACACATCTGAAAACACCTTGAAACCAACAGCCTCTTAATCGCACAAACACTTGATCATCTCTCGATTAACATTTCGACAGTGCTGGGGAAAATATTTCCAGGAAATATCAGCAACGTAATCACATCAGGACTCTGCCACGTGTGGCTTATTGAGATGCGAGGGGAAAAAATAACACAGTCCAATTTTGAGATCTGTAATGAAGTCACAAAAAGTTTATAAAAACAAGTAGGGGCAGACAGGAGGAGAGGTTCCAGGAGTTTCGGCAGAATAAATGTAACTCTTCAGAACTACGACTCGAGACTCCATCTGTTACAGGTCTGCAGCCAAGACCCTGAACTTTAAGGGCTTCGACGTGTTAAGGCAAATTACAATGAGCCCTGAGTTTTACTCTTTACACTGGTGAATTCAATCTGCATATTTAAGAGAGCTCGTCACCTTTCAAACAGGCTGATATCATTCATGCGACTAGCAAAATGTTGACACGTACATTTACATTAAACACAGATGTGTTTCTGATTTTAAACAGCAGTTTTGATAACCCTCGTGTACCACAACATGATGCTTTCATATGAGAGGAACGTCTTCCTGAATTCTCTTCAGCTCTTCATTAGGGCTGTCGATTTTTAACACATTAAATGAGTGAATAATTATTGAACTGTAACATTAATTTAATTATTGAAATCCATTTAATTATAAAAATCCAACAAACAATATACTGATTTCTAAAGGCCACATTTTATTTCTGTTTATAATCTAATGATTTTATGAAAGAAAATGATCATGATTTTAGAAATGTAACAATTTAATTTCATATTTAAATTTAATTTCATTTAACTATAGAAATCCAACAAACAATATATTGACTTCTATGGCTACTTTTTCTACTTTTAAGACTACTTCTTTTTTTATAATTGAATGTCTTTATGAAATAAAATTATCATCATTTGGGAGCATAGTCAGGGCATACACACACACACACACACACACATATATATATATATATATATATATATATATATATATATATATACATATACAGGTGCATCTCAATGAATTAGAATGTCGTGGAAAAGTTAATTTATTTCACTAACTCAACTCAAATTGTGAAACTTGTGTATTAAATAAATTCAATGCACACAGACTGAAGTAGTTTAAGTCTTTGGTTCTTTTAATTGTGATGATTTTGCCTCACATTTAACAAAAACCCACCAATTCACTATCTCAACAAATTAGAATATGGTGACATGCCAATCAGCTAATCAACTCAAAACACCTGCAAAGGTTTCCTGAACCTTCAAAATGGTTACACAATAGCCTATACAATCATGGGGAAGACTGCTGATCTGACAGTTGTCCAGAAGACAATCATTGACACCCTACACAAAGAGGGTAAGTCACAGAAGGTCATTACTGAATGGTTGGCTGTTCACAGAGTGCTGTATATCAAAGCATTTTAAGTGAAAAGTTGACTGGAAGGAAGAAATGGGGTAGGAAAAGGTGCACGAGCAACAGGGATGACCAGAAGCTTGAGAATACTGTCAAACAAAGCTGATTCAAACACTTGGGAGAGCTTCACATGGAATGGACTGAAGCTGGAGTCAGTGATCAAGAGTCACCACGCTCAGACGTCTTCAGGAAAAGGGCTACCAAGCCACTTCTGAAACAGAAACAATGTCAGAATCATCTTACCTGGGCTAAGGAGAAAAAAAAAAAACTGGACTGTTGAGTGGTCCAAAGTCCTCTTTTCAGATAAAAGTAAATTTTGCATTTCATTTGGAAATCAAGGTCCCAGAGTCTGGAGGAAGACTGGAGAGGCACAGAATCCAAGCTGCTTGAAGCCCAGTGTGAAGTTTCCACAGTCAGTGATGAATTGGGCTGCCATTTCATCTGCTGGTGCTGGTCCATTGTGTTTTCTGAAGTCCACAGTCAACGCAGCCATCTACCAGGACATTTTAGAGCACTTCATGCTTCCTTCTGCTGACAAGCTTTATGGAGATGCTGGTTTCATTTTCCAGCAGGATTTGGCACCTGCCCACACTACCAAAAGTTGGTTAAATGACCATGGTGTTGGTGTGCTTGACTGGCCAGCAAACTCACCAGACCTGAACCTCATAGAGAATCTATGGGGTATTGTCAAGAGGAAGATGAGAGGCACCAGACCCAACAATGCAGATGAGCTGAAGGCCACTGTCAAAGAAACCTGGGCTTCCATACCACCTCAGCAGTGCCACAAACTGATCACCTCCATGCCACGCCGAATTGAGGGAGTAATTAAAGCAAAAAGAGCCCCTATCAAGTATTGAGTACATATACAGTAAATGAACATACTTTCCAGAAGGCCAACAATTCACTAAAAATGTTTTTTTATTGGTCTTATGAAGTATTCTAATTTGTTGAGATAGTGAATTAGTGGGTTTTTGTTAAATGTGAGCCAAAATCATCACAATTAAAAGAACAAAAGACTTAAACTACTTCAGTCTGTGTGCACTGAATTTATTTAATACACGAGTTTCACAATTTGAGTTGAATTACTGAAATAAATGAACTTTTCTACGACATTCTAATTCATTGAGATGCACCTGTGTATATATATATATATATATATATATATATATATATATATATAAAATTATATTATAAATAGAAATTATATTATAAAAATATCTTATTTAATTTATAATTTTATATAATATAAATATATAATTTTTAATAGAATATTTTTTTAATACAATTGTTATTACACACATATATAATAACATATATAAAATAAATTTTCATAATTTTGTATGAGAAATTTGTTGATTTATTATATTTTTACTTATATATTAATTTAATGTTTCTAATTAATTCATGATTTATCATGTGTAAATTTACATTTATTTCAATATTTATTTTGAAATAAACATAGATTTTTTTTTATAACAAATATTATTCTTCTCTCATTTTTAAAAAGCATGTTTTTCTTTGAGTGAGTGAGTGAGTTGTGCTGATGAAATGCTGATAGTGCCACTGTGAAGGGCTGTGGATCAGAATGCCCAGGATGGATTCTCTGGCATAATGCCCTTGCCTCCTGCCGCTGGGTGTCATCGCAACTCAAATGCCAGAGGTCTGAAGTATCTGGTGTCATGTACTGAGTGGTGCCCCGTGCCCATGTCAGATAATGTCATAGGGCATGAATTTCTGCCATGTTTGCATCAACATACACTGAACTTAGCAGTGCATCAACACGCAGTAAACAAATCCTGACAGCATATTAACATGTCTGTAAAAAGGAAAATCACATGAGCTTTATATTTATACTTGTTCTATATATTTGTGTTTTTATTTTATTGTTAAAATAACATTTTTCAGGAAGACAAAGACTGAATATTTTGGAAGAAAACAAACTTCATTGCTCTCACTTTAAAACTCATCTGCAGTTTTGGTGTACTGAAGAAACTGTCCAGGGACTAGTGTGGTGTTTGAGGGTAAAGGGGCGTATTGTGCTGAAGGAATCACATCTCACACAGCAAGACCCTGGGCTGAATAAACTCTGCCAACACAGCATGCTCCACAAAACAGCTCGAAGATGCTGGCAGAAAGAGACAGGGTGTGTACATTGCACTTTTCACAAACGCTCTCAAACTCTCCTTCAGAAAATTTTGACTGTCAACCTTGGGCTCTTTCATTTTACATGATATTATGTCTATTTTATGTTATTAGATTTTTTTACAACCATTTTCCATTTAACATTAAATAAACATTTGAGATAAATAGATTATAAATAAAGTAAAATAAAATAAAATAAAAAGATTGTGTAATTTTTTATTTATTTATTTTTTAAAGAGGGACTCGCTGGTGATTGCATTCTTTTCATTGGTCCCACTTTATATTAGGTGGCCTTAATTACTATGTACTTACATTTAAATTAATCATTTGATACAATGCACTTATTGTGTACACACGTTTACATTGTACTTATATTTTTAAAAAATACCTATATATGTAGTTACATCTGTAATTATTTTTTGTAATTAAATTTATAATTACACTGTTGAGCCATCCCTTACATCTTAAACCACCCTTAAACCTACCCATACCACCAAACCTGTACCTAACCTTACCCATATCCCACCTCAATAGCAGAAAAAGTGTTTTGCAATACAATATGACCACAATAAGTATATTGTATTTATTTTTTGATGCAAGTACATAGTAGTTAAGGTCACCTAATATAAAGTGTGACCTTTTCATTCATTCATTCATTCATTCATTCATTCATTCATAAAATAAAATAAAATAAAATAAAATAAAATACCTATGAAAATTTTGACTGTCAGCCTTGGGCTCTTTTATTTTACACAATATTGTTATGTTTATTTTATATTATTTGATTTTTTGCAACAATTTTTTTCATTAAACATAAAAAAAAAAAAAAATAAAATAAAATAAAATAAAATAAACCTATGAAATTTTTGACGGTCAGCCTTGGACTCTTTTATTTTACACAATATTGTTATGTTTATTTTACATTATTAGATTTTTTGCAACAATTTTTTCATTAAACATAAAATAACAAAATAAAATAAAATAAAATAAAATAAAATAAAAGCATGGTTTTAGCTACTGATAAACCTACGAAAATTTTGACTGTCAGCCTTGAGCTCTTTTATTTTACACAATATTGTTATGTTTATTTTATATTATTTGAGTTTTTGCAACATTTTTTTTCATTAAACAAATAATAAAAAAATAAAAAAAAAATAAAAATATAAAAAACATAATAAAATAAAATAAAATAAAATAGGCCATCTAGTTTGGGAGCAAAAGCATGTTTATAGCTACTGATAAATCTACTGATAAAATTTTTTGACTGTCAACCTTGAGCTCTTTTATTCTACACGATATTGTTGTTTATTTTATATTATTTAAATTTTTTTTTGCAACCATTTTCCATTAAACATTAAATAAACATTGAGATTAAAAAGGTTATAAATAAAATGAAATAAAATGAAATAAAATTAAATTAAATAGGCCAGCTAGTTTGGGAGCAGAAGCATATATATATGTACTGATAAACCTTATTTGGCATAAAGACAACGTTTGTTTGATAATGATTTATTTTCTTGACTAAATTGAATAACAAGATTGAGCTTGACAAATGCAGTCAGTGCTTAGGTAAAAACTCTTCTCATGATGTTGTAGTAAGTCAAACGAGGAAAAAACCCCTAAAATTAGACCACTCATTGCCTACCGATTTACAAAGCAGACTTATACATTATACATGTGTATGAGCTCTGCCTCAACTTGCTCTGAATCAAGATGGAAAAAAGTGCAACAAGTGAAAAGACATTAAATGTGAAATATGACATTTAACCTCAATCTCACTGGTCCATCCAGCAAAATGCAAACACTTCAACACACATCAATATACAAATGCGAAATGAGAAAAATCTCAGGCGAACTTTACAAGCATTGTTTCAGCTCCAAGTCCCTTCTCTCTTCTCTGCCCAATTCTCTTTTTCTCTCTTTTTAAGTTTTCACAGTGTGCTTTTCCTCCGCATGAGCTGGGAAATTCAGCGCTCTGTGTTTTCATTTGAAAAAAAAACTCACACTCTCTGATTGTAACGTATTAGTGGTGCTTCTTACTGTCGACTCTCTCTTAGCCAAGCTGTCATGCACATGGACCAGCAGCCTGCCATTATGAGGAAGAAGACAAAAAAAGAATGAGTAGGTAACTGAGACAAGAGGAGGTGAGTGTGGTAATGGAAAGGATGCACTATGGTTGCAAGAATGGTTTGCTGATGTTTGCACTACCACATTGTGCATGTTACCACAATAAATAAGTTGCTTACATAAGCTGCATACCAGTTGCATAATGTTATTAAAGAACAATAGTACACCGAAAAAAAATTGATGTAGAAACAATTTACACTCAGAAATTGCTAGTAAATTTCAAAGAATTGCAAAGAAACCTCAAGCCACACATTAAATTAAATGTAAGACTGAAAACTGAGACTGAAATAGTATTTCCTTCTTTATCGTATTTGCAACTTTGAAAAATCTTTTTTTAACAGTGTACACAGGATGTTCAATATGCTTCAACAAACAATCCCAGCTAACAGGGAGCATTATCAGAAGTTTGGCTCAAGTTATGGCAACATTATCCAATAACATTAATAGAAAGTTTGTTCAAAGTTATCTGGCCTCTAATAATGTCCTCAAAATGTTAGCATAAAAACATTACTTATTCATCACTCATGCAACTTTTTTCTTAAATGTTTTAGTTGGATGTTTGTCTTATATATATTTTTAAATGTTACTACTTGTTTCAGAAAGTTCAGAGAAAATTCAACAGTAACATTCCCATAGAGTTTGCAGAATGATCAAATGAAATGCTCCCTTAATGTTTATAAAACATTTAAAAAACTGGACATTTTGAGTGTTAAGAAAACAGAATGAATGTTTTCATAACTTAATTGGAATGTTAGCAAAATGTTCTTTAGAACATATTTTTGCTAGCTGGAATAATGTCCAGCTCGCTATTAACAAACCATTAACTACGACTTTTGCCTCAATGAACTTTTAATTTGCTGCTTATTAATAGTTAGTAAGGTAGTTGTTAAGTTTAGGTATTGGGTAGGATTAGGGATGTAGAATATCTGCTTTATAAGTGCCAATATGTTAATAATAGGAATGCCAATATGCAACTAATAGTGAGAATTGGTCTCTAAAGTGTTACCATGTGAAATGTATTTATTTATAAATGTGTGTGTTTTTTATAATTATGACATGAGCACAGTGGTCAAACATGTCTGTCTAATGGTAGTTTACAAAGAAAAACAATGGAAAAGCACCAAATGCAAGCATTAACAAATGAGTTCTGCGTTAACGTCAAGGTTCTTTGTTGGCATCAATGGTTCTATGAACAACCTTGAACATCCATGGAACCTTTCAAAAGCAGAAAAGGTTCTTTATGGTGGAAAAAGGTTCTTTAGATTTTTAAAATGTTCTTCAAAATGGTTCTTTTAGGAACTGTTTACTGAAAGGTTCTTTGGGGAACCAAAAATGGATCTTCTATGGCATAACTGCAAAAACACCCTTTTGGAAACTTTATTTTTAAGAGTGTATGTTGTTTTTTGACTATACCTTAAAGCTGTTGGCTTGGTTGTGAAGTCATCTCCGAAATCTTTAGCATTCATGCAAAGCAGATACCATATAAAATTATGCATGCAACTTTTATGACCTAATGCAAATTTAGAGAGTGCATTGAATATTTGAATTCTCACAACATAGCATCATTTTGAACACTTATATACACCAGGTAAAAAAGGGATTATAAAATGGTGACAAGTTCATATTGACTCCTTATAAATTTACATAGATTTGAACCTGAAATCTTGATGTTAAAGGGATAGTTCACCCAAAAATGAAAATTCTGTCATTAATTACTCACTCTCATGCCAGTCCATACCTGTAAGACCTTCGTTCATCTTCGGAACACAAATTATTTTTGATGAAATCCGAGAGCTTTCTGATCCTGCATAGACAGAAACACAACTGAAATGTTCAAGGCCCAGAAAGGTAGTATGGACATTGATAAAATAGTCTATGTGACATCACTGGTTCAACTGTAATTTTATGAAGCTACAAGAATACTTTATGTGGGCAAAGAAAACAAAAATAATGACTTAATTCAACAATTCTTCTCCTCTGCGTTACGGTCTGCCACCATTCATGAGAATATCACAAAATTACGGTTGAACCACTGATGTCACATGGACTATTTTAACGATGTCCTTACTATGTTTCTGGTTACATTGCTGTCTATGGCGGGTCAGAAAGCTCTCGGATTTCATCAAAAATATCTTAATTTGTGTTCCGAATATGAGCGAAGGTTTTATGGGTTTGGAATGACATGAGGGCGAGTAATTAATGACAGGATTTTCATTTTTGGCTGAACCATCTCTTTAATATAAAACATCAATGGCCATGTTATGCATAAACTACACAAACACACACACCTTATAAGGTCTATATCATAACAGGATTGTAGCTTCACAGTAAACACATATATGTGCCACACAAAGCAACATGTGGTTTTTGAAAGAGTTACAGAGTGGGTGTGTGAATGTGTGAGGATATAAACTTTCAGTGCCACTTCCTGTCTTGTGACTGACACACATCTGTGGGTACCTACCCAAACAGAACCACCCATCCTGTGACATTACCAGAGGAGTTGTGTCAAAACAACTGAGTGAGATTGTGTTTTTGAACACTTAATACGCAAACACCTTCATGCTGTTACCTGTGTTTGAGTTGCACACAGAGACTGTGGAAGAAAGAGAGAACTGAATAAGTAATTCTGCAGCACTGAGATGGTGAAAAAGAGAATTATGATGAACCGCTTGAGGTTGAAGATGCAATGCAGATTGTACAAGTTCAGACTGTGGTGTACTGAGGAGCCTGAGGCCAGTAAACATATTGGAGCTCCTGCTTGAGAGTACTGAGAATATACACCCATACACACCATTACAAGGCCACCTTTAGATCTTTACTGCCATACTGCTCATGCCTGGAGGGGAATGAGTGAGGCTGCATCAGAATGTATAATTATTTATATCAACTACAAAGTGCCGGTGTATACAAGCGTATTGGGGTGAAGTAGGACTTTGGTTCTGTTAGAGCTTGGGTTTGGGTTCGAACAGGCTCCTCAATGGCTCGGGGCTCAGATTGTAAGTGAAGCACAGTGATCTCAGAGTGTATGGAGTTAGTAGGGGCCATCAGCTGCACTATCACTTTCTCTGCCCGTATCTGTGCTGGAAGGGTGTTGGTGTATTTGCAAAGAAATGTGCGAAAGCTCTCGACTTGGGTGTTACTTCTTTAGGCAACATAGTCGCACACTTATAAGAAAGACACACATCCGTAGGCCACATGGCCTTTACATATATTTGATGAATTTAATGAACTTTCCAAAAAAAAAAAAAAAAAAAAAAATGGCCATAATGTGTGATAAGCTGATTTTCAGTTTTTCTGAGGAAAAAACTGAGCTACTTACACAAAAAGTTTAGAAGAAAACAAAAAATAAATAGTGACTGTAAAAAGGGAAGCACAATTATTGTAAGATAAAATTGTATATTTAATTTAAAAATTCATAAATAAAAGAATATATATATATATATATATATATATATATATATATATATATATTTAAGTTTTTTTATTTTTAAAATAAAAATAATATTTCAGAAATACTCAAGTGAAGGTTTAATAAAGAAAAGTTTAATCCTGCACTTTTAAAATATAAAGGTTCCAAAAAGGTGTTTTCATTGAGATTCAATAGAACTACCATTCCCACTTTATATTAAGTGGCCTTAACTACTATGCACTTACATTGAAATTAATCATTTGATACAATGCATTTATTGTGTACATACATGTTTTTACATTGTACTTATATTTTAAAAAACAAAATACCTGTATGTTAATAATTTCTGTAATTACATTTATAATTACACTGTTGACCCATCCCTTAAACCTTAATCCACACTTAAACCTACCCATACCACCAAACCTGTCTCTAACCTACCCGTATCCCTCCTCAATATAAGCGAAAGTGTTTTACAATATAATATGAAGACAATAAGTACATTGGGCATATTTTTTGGTGTAAATACATAGTAGTTAATGCCACCTAATATAAAGTGGGACCGAACTACCATTTTGGGTTCGTCAAAGAAGCTTTCAGTGAACAATTCTTAAAAGAACCAACTTTTTCTTAGTGTGAAGAACAATTAAATAATCATCTAAACCTTTTTTCCACTATAAAGAACCTTTTCTGCATTGGAAAGATTCCATTGATGTCAAATGTTCCTCATGGAACCTTTATTTTTAAGAGTGTATGATCATTTTTTTTTTAAGTGTCCCTGGGGACTGAAATGTAGATGAATCACAATAATTCTGAACTCCATTTGTGAGATCGTGAAATTTATGCTATCTCAACAAGATCTGACAAAGTCGGGTGTGGCGCTGAAACATCTCATGGAGGAGTGTGATTTTTGATGACAGCATATTTCAGCTCTAAATTTCTATTATATTAGTAATCCGGGGGCATGTTGATTTCAGAACATCTGTGGTGTACTGTCAACACAACCGTTGGTAAAATGATCACAGACTTCAAGAACTTGTGTCTCTGTGAACATGTATCAAAAAGGAGGACTGGGAGTGGAGGAGGACAGGAGTGTGTGTGGTGGAAATGGAGATTAGCACTCCTAGTAATACTAACTGCCCTGTGTTTGGGTGAACAGTAAACACTCTGAGAGCAGATGACTGTGCTTCACTGTGGATTCATCCTCAGTAGATAACATAGAGGATTAGTATAGACTACAGATTTTAAATTGAATAAAATTTTCCTCTGTTCTAGACTATCTAAAATTGTCTCAAATCTGTTGAGGGATTGATAGACATTCACTTTCTCTTTCTTCTTTGAACCCAAAAGGAGACATTGTACTCTCATGCCTTCCTCTGCACTACAGGGGCCGTGTGAATGACCGAGTGCCAGCTATGACTTGATCATTTCTTTCTCTTTCATTCTCAAAAATGTTCTCTCTCACTTCTCTGTTCCCAGGATCACATGTCTGTCTTTTGATCCATGCAACTCAGGAAAAACAACAAAACAAAGTAATTCTAGATTCAACGCTTCAGAAGCCTGTTATGTGACATGACTCTCTGTCATTAATGTCCCTCTCTCATTAAATCTGAACGCCTGGCTCATTAACAGTGTCTGCGTGATAGAGTACAGCTGAGAGATGGATAGAAAGCATTTATCTGAACTGAACTGAGCTGGACGATGACATCACAGAATCAATGATGAACTGACTTTAACTGAAAAATGAGTGTTTACTATTGTCCTCTTGCATTATCAACACACTATTTTTTTATTTAATAATGTAAAGCTGCTTTGACACAATCTGTATTGTAAAAAGGGCTATATAAATAAAGGTGCCTTGACTTGACATAGAAAGTAGGCAAAGATATCTATATCTATATCTATATATATCTATATCTATATACAGTATATATATATATATATATATATATATATATATATATATATATATATATATATATATATACATACATATATATATGTATTTGCATGTGTAACACTTTATTTTAAGGTCAAATTCTCACTATTAACAAACCATTAACTACGACGTTTGCCTTAATAAACTACTAATTTGTTGCTTATTAATAGTTAGTTAGGTAGTTGTTAAGTTTAGCAACTAATTAATAGTGAGAATTGGTCCCTATACTAAAATGTTACCAAATATAAATATATAAAGAAGTCAAATAGCAGTAAAAATATAAAATAAATGTACACTAAAGGAATATTCTGGGGTAAAATCTGAGGTCTGCTGTCAATTATACAAAAAAAAAAAATAATGTTGACTCATCCCTCAGTTTGTAAAACATGTCTACAATGGCCATGGTTGTTGCAAATGTATAACCATAGCACTTGTTTTCATGGAGTGTTATTGTTAACAGTTTTAAATTTTAACCAACAGTAGGCCACAGACTCTGTCAATGGAGTCTAATCTGCAATATTCCTTACTGTAAATCCTAGAACTCTTGTTAGTGGTGTTTATGGAAGAGACAGTACATTAGAGTGTGCCCTATTATATCTGCATGTGTCTGTATATGTGTGTGTTTGTCTGCTCATCTCACTGCCCCAGATTACTGGCAACAGCCCCAATGTCTGTGCTAAAAGTCACGTCGCGAAGAGAGAGAGATGTGGAGAGAAACGGGGCAGCTTGAAAGAGGGGGCGTGAGAGGGCACGGGGTGCAAGACACAGGAAGTGGAGAAAGATGAAGAGACCAGAGACAATGAGATGTACAAGGGTGCTGAGGCAGAGGAAGGGAGAGAAGGAAACGCAAGCAGAGAAGAGAGAGAAGAACAGAGGAGAGAGGGAGAGGAGGAACGTGGGAAGAGCAGGAGGGTCCAAGGCGTGTGTGTATGTGTGTGCGTCTGGCACTCGCAGGCGGAGAGATAGCTTGGGTCAGGCTGGCCGGACGTGTGTGTTTGTGTTTGGCTGAAGAGGGATGTGAAACCAAGAAAGCCCTCACTGGCTAAAGCTGAGAGTTGGAACCCAGCCATCGCTAAGATGGACGAGAACGCACACATTATACAGTCAAGAACGTCTCCCTCAGAAACAAACACATGCGGTGTAAAGTATCAGAGCTTGGTGTGGGGTTCAAACACGACACTGGAATGATAACAGCTGACTGTTTTGGAGAGATGCAGGAAAGCCAAAACGCTCAAGGTTATAGCAGAATCCCAAAACAGGATGGGCCCTGCTTAAGTTTAGCCCGCTATCTAGGGGGTTCTTGAGCAGCGATACCCTCTGTGTGGCACCAGGAAGTAAGCAGACATCTATCCTGAAGTACTGATGCGAGTGACTCATCCGTGACCTATTTATAAAAATCCATTAGGTGGAACAACATAAACGTGTTCTGCACGCTGTCGATGGCACATCACGACATAGTTGCCTTTCCGAAAATGTCAACCTTTCCCTCGGACCACCGCCGTCTGAGAATTCCTACACTCTGAGAGTCACTTCCTGTCCCTGTATTCCAGTGCGCAGTGTCCTTGCGGCTACAGGCGCGCTACAGACCCCCCTTCCTTACTGCACTCTTGAGAGGCCGGCGGTCGCAGGGAGAAGGAGTCATTATGGCAGGGGATGCAGAGGTGCTGCGTTACATGATGAAGGTGCTGCTCCACATTGTTTCGAGTCTGAAAGGCTGGACTGTCACACCCAGGGTGAGGAGGAGCACTAGAAGAGACTAAAATTAGAAAGAAAATGCCAAACATTCTTATGAGGACTTGTGTTTGTTCCTGTGATTATGGATACATGAATGCTACAATGTGCTATTGCATAATACATTACCGTTCAAAAGTGTGAGGTGACTAAGCCTTTTATTCAACAAGGATGTGTTAAATTGGCAAAAAGGACAGTAGAACTGTTCTTTTGAACTTCCTATTCATCCAAGAATCCTGAAAAAAATAGCATATTAGAATGATTTCTGAAGGATCATGTGATACTGAAGATTGGAGGAATGGCTGCTGAAAATTCAGTTTTGCATCACAGGAAAAAATTACATTTTAAAATACATTAAAATAGAAAACAGTCATTTAAATTGTAGTTAGGGTTATTATCGTTAACTAAAATACCTAAAAATAAAGGCAGCATTTTTCTTTTTCATTTCATTTCTTTTTTCAATTGAAGTACTACAATAACTAAAACTAATAAATAAAAAATAATAAAATATTATATAGACATTTTAAAAAACTAATAAAAATGACAAAAACAACAAAATCACTAAAACTTAAACTAAAATTAAAGCAAAATACAGAATATAAAAATCAAATATTAACCAAAATATTAACAAAAACTATAATAGTATATTATTGATACTAAAATAACTGATTGTAAAAATCTTTCAAATAATTACTGTTTTTACTGTATTTCTGATTAAAAAAAAAAAAAAGCCTTGGTGAGTATAAGAGATTTGTTTAAAAAAAAATTTAAATCCCAAACATTTGAACAAAATAAAGAAAGTCATACAAATTTAAAACAACATGAAGGTGAGAAAATGATGACAGAATTATCATTTTTGGGGTGAACTATCCCTTTAACACTACATGTATCATAAACAAAACATAGCATTAGCTATGCACTGTAGCTCAGTTGGAAAGAGTTGGAGTTTGGAGTCTCAGTTCCGGCAACAGTAAGAGCGCGGCCAAGCTGGCAGGTCAAGGGTTAAGTCCCCCTGCACTGGGCCAGAATGTCTTGGCCGTTTCCTGTGGGCTGCCCAACCCTGACCTGCTGGCCCAGGCCCGGCTGCACTCACACGTAGACAGTTGACCCGTGCATCCTGTCAGACAGTGACACCCCCGCGACTCCTCACAAACTTACATAAAAACACGTGCATTAAGTGTCTCCATGAGTTTTCCTGATATAGAATTCTCCCTGCATGGGATAACAAGGGATTCATCTGATCAGAGGCTACAGGCAGTGTTACACTAATAGCATCACACACACCAGGTCAACAAGAAGTCCTTTACCTCTCCTTGGCCACATATGAGCGTCTATACCTCTCTATTTGGATCTGGACAGGCAGAGTGGGCGCACTTGTTCCTGTACATCCATGGCCATCTGTGTGCGAGCCCAAACGGAAGGTGTCAGGAAACAAGGCCAGAGTCCAGAGGCCAGAACAATGAAGGTGCACCATTCTATTTTACCGCACAGGACTGACTGTTAGCATTTTCCTCTCGCAAGAATGTAGATGTGTGTGTGGTGGTCTGGTTTGTCCATCAAGCCCGTGCCGCTGTGTCTCTTGGTTTCCCGGCGGCACGGTGTGCGTCGTACATGTCGAGGGTTGCATCTCGCATGTTGCGTGTGGCGGGACCTGCCACATTTCCGGCTTTAGCTTGTACTCTGATGTCATGCTCTGTGGGGGGGCTCAGGCAGAATGCCGGGGGGGACGGACACTAGATGTAACGCGACCCAACTCATTATAGTAGGATTAGACTGTTAGAGGGGGTTGCATTTGAAGACCAAGTTCATGGAGAACTCAATTCGTCTCTCATTCATTAAAGATGTTTAGAGTACATACAATGGAGCTACAGATAGATTTACAGATCTGTAAGACTTTTATAGTTATAAATTTGTTATACTATTTCTTTTAATTCATTTTAATCCTATTTCAGCTTTGCACTGCAATTCCAGGTCTTGTTTCCACCTGAATTTAATTTCAAGACTTGAACCGAAACTTAAAATTACACATAACACAATTACTGTATCTCCTCCCAGTTTCAATCCATTGCTGTGCATTAAGGTCTTCAGTACATAAAGTGCAGGGCAGCATGTTTAAGTCTCTGATTCCACTGGCGTGTTTACTGGCTTCACATATTAACACTCCTGTTAAATCAGCAAGCGGTAGCCCTTGGCTAACAAGCATAACAGAAGGAATATTCTCATCCGATGTGCCACATTTTGCTTTTAAGACAGCTGAAACATGACCTAGTTTACTGCCGCAAAACGATGGCTGATCAAATCTCTATTCAGTTCTGCAAAAACAGAGGTCTCTTCCAAGTATTCCTCAAAAAAGGCATAAACGTTTCAGAAACACCTCTTTTACCCCAGCATTTGGAATGTACTTGTTGGTTCACTCTTTTTTTGCTAATAAACCCCTCCACTTTTCACGTCTGCGACCCATATGAGTTGTTCGTTTAAAAGTTTACTGTAGCAGGCTGCTCCCTTTGATGAATCGGCCCAGATAATATGTTGCAATTACCAGGCCAGGACCAACCTGTGTGAATAAAACATGTCAAGTGTAAATCTAGCTCCGTGTTCTAGATGACACCTGGCCCTGGAGTCGCCCCGTGTGTAATTAGAACCAAATGCTGGGGTGTGTGAGTGGATGCATGAGTGTTTGCACTCGCCCTCTCTTCTCCATCTCTAATCAGAGAGCCCCTCCAGGATGGAGTGAGAGCTCAGGGGCCGTTCATAAATCAGGACCGGCCTGGAAGGACCTGCACAGGCAAGCAGGAACAACTATATGGATACGACTATGCCAAGTCTGTGCTCTCTGGGATAGGCCATGTTCCAGTCCACTGAGATCATGAGAACAGACTTGATTGCACTGACTTTTTGAAGAAGGCACAGTCTGGTGTCATTGATCCTCTGATTTGGAACCATCCGGAGATGAATTGGAAGCCATTGTGACACCTTTCCATTCCTTGTCCACCTTTTACTTAAAGACCCTGGGAACAAATTCAGACTTCCCCTTGACATCTCTCCATCTTCCTCTTTTTCTCTCTCTCTCTCGCTCTGTCTTGGTTCTCTTTTTGCTCCATTCTCTCTGGAGCCCTTTTCTGTTTCAGGCCCTCATCCCCTGTTGGACCTTGCCTCTCCTTCTCTCCCACATCTGGACAGACAGCTGGGGCTGGCTGGGTTTCAGCGCTGGGGGTGGGGGTGGCCGTTTGGAGCAGGAGGGTGGGGGAAAGCTATCCATTGCAAAGCCCAGGGCACTGTAAAAAAATGGCTAGCTTACAAAAAAATAAAGGATTTCACACATACACACACACAGTGTACGACCAAAAGTGCGAGGAGTTAAAAAAAAAAAGAAACCAAATCTCCTCTGTCTATCTCAGTCGATCTATCAAAGTGTTTCCCCACACACTATTAAAGTGCATTAAAGAGGGCAGAAAGAAAGAAAGGGAAGGAGAGAAAAAAAGAGTAAGTGAGAAACAAGGAAACCTGGAAGAGAGTTGGTGATCTATCCATCCATCCATCTGACCTATAAATCCATCTATTTACAAATTAATTACATGTATTTCTTTGAATTTCATGTTTTTATATTGGCCCTATACAAATATACTAATACAAAATCAATTTGAATTGCAATTCAGCATGTGGTTTTCTACCTAAATTCAAATTCAGGAATTCACTTAGAATTTGAAAGGCATTCTCATTCAGTTCTGACTGGCGCACAACTCTGATTTCCACATCTTAAATACATTAATCTATTTAACCCAAGCGTTTCTTAAGAGTCCAATGTGCGGAAGAAAAATACAAAAGTAGGTTGGAATAACATGCTTCACAGTCTCACGGTCATTGTTTTACGTCCTAAGAGGTGAGCTTTATCACCCTTCCGTCTATATGTGCGCTGCATTAATGATGCATGCCCTCTTCTTTACAGTGGAGCTGTTATTTTGATATAGATGTTTGCCTTGACGTCACAGCTGTGCGGCCGACAGTTATAAGCGAGTCCAAGTCATTGTGTGAGAAAGTTCAGGATGTGTGTACTGGCTATAAGTTGCACCTCCCTGTTGTGCCAGGATGACGGTAAAGAGGTCTTTTGTTTCAATTAGCGCTCTGTGGGCCACTTTCTCCATTCTAACCAAAGGTCGCGACCTCTGCCGGAGTTCACAGAGGGACAACCCGGTCAGACCTCGCCTTGGCCAGCAGACATGGAGCGGGTGGGGAGCCTGCATGAATATGGAAAAGATTTCCCTCACTGTTTTGCATTTTCCAACTCATTTTGTGGAATGCAGAGACGGCTAGAGAATCCTGCACGGTGAGTTCACCGCACTGCGGAGGGAGATTGTAGAACAGGCCCAGGAAGTCAGAAAGGGAAGTGAGCCAGTCATAGCGAGGGGTGTGTGAGAGAATGGCTAAGTTTGGCATACTAGCTTATTATTATACACTGTACGCTGCATACTATTCTTCAAAATAGTAAGTGAGTAGCAGCATTAAGCCTAAAGTTATACTTTGGTTTTAACATTTACAAGGTGTGCATACATTGCGCAATGTAAATGTCATCATTGCATACGTGCACCCAGATTTTTCTGAATGTGCATGCTCTGTACATTCAGCTTGCCTTAAAGGGATAGTTGAAAATGAAAATTCTGTCATTAATTACTCACCCTCAAGACCTTCGTTCATCTTCAGAACACAAATTAAGATATTTTTGATGAAATCCGAGAGCTTTCTGACTCTGCATAGACAGCAACACAACTACCACATTCAAGGCCCAGAAAGGTAGTAAGGACATCGTTAAAATAGTCCATGTGACATCAATGGTTCATGAAGCTACGAGAATACATTTTGTGTGCAAAGAAAATAAAAACAACGACTTTATTCAATAATTTCTTCTCTTCCAGGTCAGTCTCTGCCACCATTCACGAGAGTCCTATGATTAATCAGACCTATAGGCCTATACCACATAAGCTAAAATGTTAATGTTAATAAAGTAGACTAAAATGAATGTTAACAGGACATTAGAAACACTGAATACATTTTAAGGATATTTTCATCAAGACAAAAACTGTGAACTGTTTGCATGCTAAACTGCTGTCACATGACCTCATTACACACTAACTGTCATTTAAATTGTTATTTTGCCTCTTTACAGGAAATTGTAAAAGTGTAAAAATGTCTTAAGTAAAATTTATTTGCATTATTAGTATTTTTAATGATACACATCGTTTCAAAGCAGATTTGCAGAAGGTCGTACTGTGATGTCAGTAATGTCTTAGTGCTTTACCATAGAGCAAGTGCTTAGCAAGCATTTATTATTTAAACAAATGATAAAAAAAGATTAAAATCGATTTTTAAGTCTGTAATAATTTCCATTTCATTCCTCTCACTGGAAATGTAAGGTCAAGTGCAATGCTTTACGGGATATATCATTCTGTTTAAGATTTGTTTGATATCCGTAGTAGCAAACAAATATTCTGCATACTTTGTCCAGTATATACACTACATACTGCACCAATAGTAATACTAGAGTGCTAGCATGTTATTCCGAACATAGCATATGTTTCTGTGTAACCCTAGGAGAGTTAGAGTGGGTGTGTGCGTGTTTGTGTATAAAGGAGAGGCAGAGAGTGTGCTGTTCGCAGGGCTTGGGAAGGTGAACCCAGGCTTCTCTCGGTACAGGAAGCCCTTGATTAGTGCTAACGAGAATTGCAGGCCGTATTAATGCAACCACACACCTCTCCTTACCTCCTGCCATCTGCAGCACAACCACTCTCTGCCAGACACCATAAACCCACACATACAGTCACACAGCACAGACCAGACACACACACTCTTTACATTCATCTTACACATTCATATCGCACATTCCCACCGTCCATGCAACAATAAACAGAAACAACTGACAACACACTCAGGTATAACACAGACAATCAGGTGCACACAATCCAGAACAAAAGCTTCAGGGTCAAACTCACAAACCCCATTGCATTATGGGCCATATGTGGTGTCGACCCCCATAGATGAGGTGCCGAACACCATTTGCATGGAGAATAGCCGGATGGGGATCAAAGTATGTGAGAAGATGGTGCAATGGAAAAGATGTAGACGGAGAAAAGCTCTGTGACACACACACACACACACTATTAACTATTCCTGCAGATGGTAGAGTGGGGTGTTCTCACACACTGAGACATGGATACCCTCACATATTCTCCTCACACTCCCACCCACACATCAACATGTGTTTCACATTCAGATTCAGGCCATGTGGAAATCTCTAGCTACCTCTCTCTTTCTCTCTCTCTCTCACACACACACACACACACACACACACACACACACACACACACACACACACACACACACCTACACACATGTATGTTAATAAAGGATGGTATGTCAGCCCAGATGAGATGTTTTTAAACTGGATGACCACTACCCTGCCACACACGACTGTATGGGCACGGATTGCAAATATTGTAATGACAGAAACATAGAAGTACATGCAACTAACCAAGAATGTAAATCTGAAAGGACTAATCAGGTGAGATTGAGGTGAGTCGTTGTAATCTTATAGGATGTGTTACTAGTTTATTACTAGTTTATAAACTAGTTTATTAATTTCTTGCCACACATATAACCTCTCTTTTTTTCTTTTTTTTTTGGCATTTTTGCCATTTTAATTGACAGTACAGTGAACATTGGACTAGATTGCACTAATATTTTAATTATTTTATTTCATAATAAAAAATATTTATTTTATGAAACTATTAATATTTCTCCAATAATATCTAAAAGTCTAACACTGATTTAAAAAAAAACAAACTAGTTTACAAGTGAATTTAGGCATCCTAACTTTATGTAGAATTAAAAAATGGAAATTCATTGTAAGATTTGCTCACATTAACAAATTAAAAACTAATTACAAGTCAAACTTTATAAACACTAATAACTTAATAATAGTTAAATGCAATCTTTCTATTATTACATTATTAACCTTGAACCTTATTAGTGTTTTAAAGATTAACTTTAAGTGAGTTTAGATTAATATATTGGCCAATACTGATATGTATATATTTATATTTTTTAATTCTAAGATCAACTGAACTGATATGGCACATATTGTACATCCCAAACAATATTTCTATGTAATTTTAATTTATTGGATGACCCTCTAAAAATTTTAAAAACAACATGAAATAAAATTGACCAAATTGACTTTCTTAATTCATGTTTCTGGTTACAACAATTCACTGGTCAGCATTATTCCAAAGAATAGTAATGTAATCCTTAGTCATACTTGGTAATTTAATACTTTAATACACCTGAAGTGACTTATCTTTTTTTGACTGACAAGCCCTCTTACTTTCCTCATATAAAGACCACTTCCACAAACCAGTCAATTCTGACTAATAAAATCAAGTCCAGCCATATTTTCCCCACATTGAATATCTTGTTTCACTCAGATATATGGCATTACAGAGGTAAATTGGATTGTGAAAGCTGTTTCATGTTTACTTTAGGGCCTCATGGCGGAACTGACTTCGTAACTGATGTAGCTATCTGATTCTTGTCATGCTGTCTAACATCAAGCGTAATCTTCCTCCAAAAGTCTTCAGTTCAGCATCAGCCGACAAACTCTCCACATCTTGAACAGTTCTGCTGTACATTTCTCTGTCACTGACAGACTCAACGTGCAAATGTGCTAATGTTATGGGAAATAGAGAGTGCAAACGTGTGTGTATGTATCTTTCTATGTGTGGTCAGTGCAAACATGTGTCTGCTTGAGAATGAGGTCACATGTCTGAGTAAATGAGCGTCTGTTTTCCTGTGTGTGCTGTACATAATGCATGACAGGCAGTGAGAGTGTGTGTGTGTGTGGGCAGTATGGGTGGACAGTGGGCAGACAGCGGTGTGTGTGTGAGCCCCTGAGGGGGGCAGATTGAAAGAATGAGCTGTGAGAAATCTGACGGGAGATGAGATGAGAAAACACATGGCATGGAGAGCATTATATCTCTAATTACAAAAGAAGAGAAAAACGGAGTGAGTGGAGAGTGAGAGACAATAATAGAGGGGGTCTCATTCTGATTTATCCAGATGGAAAGCTATGCGACCCAGACAGCGCTCTGATGTCACCCCCTGTTTTCCCGGCCTGCCCAATAACTCCTGCACTTCCTGTCCCCAGTGCAGTGATGTCACAGGACAGCTGGGGATGTCACGTCCACTTGCCCGGTCTCCCCAGCGCCCTCTCTCTCTCACTGTCTTTCTTCCATTCTTCAGTCAGTTCAATTCCTCTGAGACCAGAGACTGTTACAGAAGCACGTACCACAAACACACACACATGCACACATACTCTAGGGTTGTGCTCCATTCAGAATTTAATTAAGATTGGCAATTCAACTGAATTACAATTAACTGAATTTAAATTGAGTAACAAACAAGATACAGAACTAATCTTAAGTTGAATATAAAGAAATTGAATTAAATAAATAAATAAATAAATAATGAATACATTTTTTGTATAAAATGGCCATTAAAATCAATGCACAATACTTATGACACACCATACCACATAACATGATATTAATGAATGAAAAAGAATTTAATTGAAATAGAAATGTAAACATTTATTTATGCTATAGAAATATTATATCATAAATGAATAAAAATTTAAATGAAAATTTGAATTAATTTTATGGACCATAGATCAAGAGAGAGGGTTTCCCAGAGGGCTTTAATTTAACTTCAAAATGGAGCCAAACATCATGATTCAGCTCACAAGTTGAAAACAGAAAACATAAGAAGTGATCTGTTCTAGCATATTTTATTGTTTTGTTGGACAAATGACAATTTCCTCTTGTGCGACTATTAATTTCTTTGAAATGTAATAAAATAAATTCCCTTTCTTTTGCTTCCAATTCAAATTTCATTTAAATTTAATTCAAATCCAATTTGTGATTTGAAAGGGCTTTTTTTTTTTGTAAATTCTGAACTG
Source organism: Spinibarbus caldwelli (assembly GCA_039654775.1). NCBI lineage: Eukaryota > Metazoa > Chordata > Actinopteri > Cypriniformes > Cyprinidae > Spinibarbus > Spinibarbus caldwelli. The sequence goes on along the minus strand of CM077253.1, from coordinate 12,916,890 downwards.
AGCACAAACCTAACACACACACACACACACACACACACACACACACACACACACACTTGTTTCGCTATCCTTGTGGGGATTTCCATAGGCGTAATGGTTTTTCTACTGTACAGACCGTATATTCTACACCTAAACTTAGCCCTCACAGGAGACTTTTTGCATTTTTCGATTTTCAAAAAACTTTCTGTGTGATTTATAAGCTTCTTTACCTGTGGGGACCTTAATTTAGGTCCCCACCATGACACGAGTCCCCATGAGTCTGTGTGTATTCAGTTTTAAGACCCCACGTGGATAGAAAAACAGGTATACACACATACACACACACACACACGCACACACATTTTTTGTTTTTTAGAAAAATATCATTTGTATTTTGAGTATTTTTTCCCCCTCGTGGGGACCACTGGCTAGTCCCTGCAATGTCAAAAATTTCAACTTTTACTATTCTTGTTGGGACATTTGGTGGAAGATAAATCTGTACACACACCTGGAGGAAAAAAAAAAAAAAAGAAAAACACACACACATGAACACTTATGAACACTCTTCAATCAAACATGCATACATGGTTAACTGCATAAAAACTTGCACACACATGTCTAAACTATAACATATCTGATTTACTGAGGTTTGAAGTAGTTAAAAGCCAAATAAATGAACTGAATGGTCTAATGTCATCAATGAGTCCATTCTGTTTATGGCAGCCTGATTAAACATCTGTGATGGGCTTGAGGATACAATAGCTGCAGTGTCTGTCCTTACTGTACATACTGTCTCAGTCACACATTATGAGGCTCATTTTAATGGCTTTCAAATGCTCCTTTAGTTCTAGCAGAGAGCATGAGTCTGTCCCTCTCCGAGTTTGATCAGAAGTGGCATGTTTGCTTTGCTCATTAGAGCTGAATGACAGTGAACTCCGCTTGGGCTGAGACAAGACTATGGGTTTTGGACTGAGATAGAGATTGGGCTGGCTCTGAGACAAGAATGAGACCAGCACTGAGAGAGAAACAAGACTAGCATTGAGATAAAATGATTCTGCCACAGAAAAATGGGACTGACACTGAGACAAAAAATGAGTCCAGCACTGATCCGAAAATGAGACAAAATTAGACTGGCATTTAGACAAAATGGTACTGCCCCAGAAAAAAATGGACTGGCACTGACAAAATGAGAAAAGCAGAAAAACAAAAATGAGACAGATGAAACTGGCCGAGAGAAACGAGACTAGCATTGAGACAGAAACCCAACTGGCACTGAGATACAGATGAGACTGGCACTGAGACAAAAATTAGACTAGCTCTGATTCGAAAATAAGACCAAATGAGACAAAAATTAAACTGGCATTAGGACAAAATTATACTGCCCCAGAAAAATGGACTGGCACTGAGAAAGAAACGAGACTGGATTGTAGATAGAGCTGGGACTGGCATTGAGACAAAATGAGAATAGCAGAAAGAGAAAAATGAGACAGATGAAACTGGCCCAGAGAAACAATACTAGCACTGAAACGACAAACCCAACTGGCACTGAGATACAGATGTGACTGGCACTGAGACAAAACGAGACTAGCACAGAGCTGATAATGAGCCCAACACTGAGACACTGGCAATGAGATAAAATGAGACTGCCACAGAAAGATGGGACTGACACGGAGAAAAATGGGACTGGAACTGAGACAGAAACCCGACTAGCACTGAGAAAGAAATGTGAGACAGAGATGAGACTGGCACGGAAAGATGAGACTAGTACTGAGAAAGAAATGAGACAATCACTTAGATAGAGATGTGGTTGGCACTGAGACAAAATGAGACCAGCACTGAGAGAGAAACAAGACACTGAGACAAGCACTGAGATAAAATGAGACAGCCACGGAAATATGGGACTGACACTGAAACAAAAATGAGTCTAACACTGATCCGAAAATGCTAAACTAAAATTAGACTGGCATTAAGACAAAATGAGACTGCCCTAGAAAAATGGGACTGGAACTGAGATATAGTTGGGACTGGCACTGAGACAAAAAGAGAACAGCAGAAAGACAAAAATGAGATGAAACTGGCCCAGAGAAAGGAGACTAGCACTGACACAGAGCCTCGACTAGCACTGAGACAAAATGAGACCAGCACTGAGCTGATAATGAGTCCAACACTGAGAAAGAAACAAGACTGGCACTGCAATAAAATGAGACTGCCACAGAAAGATGGGACTGACACTGAGACAAAAATGAGACTGGCACAGAAAAATGGGACTAGCACTGAGACAGAAACCGTGAGATGTGAGACAGAGGTGAGATTCCATGTAGAATGGAGCAGAAATAGAGATGAAACTGAGAAAGAGATGAGACTGGGACTGAGACAGTGAGGAGACACACTAAGACACCCTCTTGTATTTTACCACACTGTCACATTTATCTAAACCCTCATGTACTAGATGGGACTGGCACTGAGTCAAAAATGAGACAGAGATACCGATGTGAGACAGAGATGAGATTCCAAAAGAAGTGGAGCAGAAATAGAGATGAAACTGAGAAAGAGATGAGAATGACACTTGACAGCAGCTGAGGGAGAACCAGCACCCCCTGTTTGTTCCTCACTGTCAGTCTCTAACTTTCATCTAAACCCTCACGTACTTCTCCAAATTCCATCACCGCATTCACTGACTCACCAACTCTTTTATTTATAAACAAATCACTCTCATAAACCTGCAATCCGAGAGAGTACAAACCATAGACCGCACTCCTGTTCCTGTCCCGCCTTCCTCACCTCATAATTGTTCAACAGACTGTGACAAAATAACTAGGAGAGACTCATTAGAAACAGCTGTCCCCTGATCTGATGTTAAACTCCAATATGATTTCCAGCTCCTCGCTCAACTCTCACACTCCCACAACCCCATTCATTCACCATCATCTCTTAGCCACACATAATTCACTCCAAAAACCATTCATTCTCCTGCTGAAAGAATGAGAGAGGTGGGAGGAGAGCGCGCTGAGGAGAAAAGAGGTGTGTTTGTCCATGTGTGTATGTGTGTGTGTGTATTCAAAAGGGATTGAAGGAAAGAAAGTGCCCCCCCCACCTAAACACACTGTACGTGCAGGACAGCAGGACACCCCTCGTGGAAAATGAATACCCTGATCTCCTTCTCCTAACTCTTCCCCTGCCCTGAACCCACCCTGTCCCCTGCTGGCCACTGTCCTTACCCAAACACACGCTCAGCGACACTTTCTCTCTCTCACACAAACACATGCTGATGTAGGATTGGGTTTCACTAACCAGCCCACATCAACCCAGCCACACACACGAAACACATACCACAGACTTCTACTGTTTATTAAACCTCAATATAAAAATTAATCATCTTAAATAATGTTCAAAAGTTGAGGTCAGTAAGATTTTTAAAAAATGAATTAAATACTTTTATTCTGCAAGAATACGTTAAATTAGTCAAAAGTAACAGTAAAGAGATTTATAATGTTACAAAAGATTTCTAATTAAAATAAATGCTGTTCTTTGAATTTTCTATTCATCAAAGAATCCTGACATCTTCCAAAAATATTTTAAGCAGCACAACTGTTTTCAACATTGATAAAAAATGTTTCTTGAGCATCAAATTAGCATATTAGAATTATTTCTGGAGGATCATGTGACACTGAAGACTGGAGTAATAGCTTTTGATTGCTATATGTGTATATATCAGGATTTACTTTTTTTTTTACCTATTTGTTTTCTTATAATAGATATTCCTGGTCTTATTGTCAACGATACATCAAGTCCACACTAAAAATATCTTCGTAATCAAAATTCAAGAACTTTTTTCTAAAAACCTTTTCTCTTTCTCTAAAATAATTTTTCATGATAACACTTTAGTATTGGGATCAACTCTCTCACTATTAACTAGTTGCTTATTAGCATGCCTATTAATAACATATTGGCTGTTTATTAGTAATTCTACATCCCTAATCCTACCCAATACCTAAACCTAACAACTGCCTTACTACTAACTATTAATAAGCAGCAAATTAGGAGTTTATTGAGGCAAAAGTTGTAGCTAATGGTTTGTTAATGGCGAGAATTCGACTTTAAAATAAAGTATGACCCTTTTCATCGGCCAAACAATTTCCCTTGGATAAAATCAATGCTTTTCCTACTTTGTTTAATCTAGAAATATGTCATATTTTGGAGATTGTGAATGGCAATTTGCATTGTCGACACAGCGACTTCTAATACATATATAAATACATATTTCTCTCTCTGCCTTCGGCCTAAAAAATTCTCTCATTCTCTTTAAGAGCAAAAGCCAACCAGGTTTCACAGGTGTAGCTGTGGTTGCATAAATAGTGAATAGGTACAGGAAATAAATAAAACAGTAAAATAAAAGCACAGTAAATAAAACTGCACAAAATACGACAAGACAACTATTTGACTCCTTATTTTTCTTTCACCTCTACCTGATTGTCTGCTTGTTTTCCCTTGCGACTCCCTGCTTCCGTTCCCAGGCTGAGAGGTGGGACTGCGGCCACAGAGCGCATACTTTCCAGTCCTGAAGGCCAGCAGCGGCTCCTCCTGTCCACACGGGCCTGCAAGAAACCTTGCGTTGATCACAGCTCAGTTCACCAGCCACCTGCAGCAGGCACATCGAACCTGGAGACATCTACAGTCAGACAATTACTTAGGTATTCAAGGACAAAATATAGTTGTCTATAGTTTTTAGTTTACAGCAAATTACTATTGACTAACTCAAATCACAATCCTTTCCATAAAAGTAAAATTTTTATATTAGAAAAAGTCTATTTGTTTTACTTATTCTTTTAATTTAATATACATTTTAATTTTTTTTAAAGATTTAGCTAGCTTCTGTGGGTACATTTATCCCCAAATTATAGCTAAGTGCTGGCGCTCAGATTGACTACACTTTATCCAAGATTTGCCATTTATAATATGCTTGATTTATGCATTTAGTGCTGCTTCGTCAAATCCTGCCCTCAGCATAAACCCCATAAACAACCTGAGAGCTGTGGACCTCCAAAAACCGCTGTTAATGAGATAGGAGAAGCCAGAGATGACTAAGTTTGTGTTTATGCACAGCCTCTGGCTTTCTATAAGACGGCTCTGCCAGCTTTCCTCTATTCTGCCAGCGGATTACCACACTGATCATCAACACGGGTGAAACTAAACAATGGCTGGCTGACCGTCGTGTTTCTCCTGTTTTATATGATGTGTGTGTAACAGTAAACCACTCTGATCTCATAATGTTACCCAGCGCCCCAATCATCTATAGAGAGCCGGAGCCGTGTGCCACTCTACTTAAGCTCTAAAGCAGCTGTGCGGGTCAGGGGTAACAAAGAGAGATGTGTTATCAGCTGCTAGGAGTCCTGCTGCCCTGTGCTGGTACAGACTGGGGATTGGATCAGATCAGTGCTTTGAAACAAACACAGTAATCAGTGCAGTGGAGTCTGGAAAACAAAGAATCTATTTACAGCTGAGATGTGTGCTGAAGCAGTGAGGAGGAGCAGGTGATTTATGTAATACCTGTATTCAGCAGACAAAAGAGATATAGATGATCATGCTGCATTTAATCTAATTTAAGGAGTTTTTTCTTGTGTTTTTTTGTCTTTAAATTGATTCTAAAAAACAGAGGTGAGACCAGCACTGGGGTTGAGATAAAGACAAGACTGAGATAGATATGGGACTGAGAAAGAAATAAGACCAAGACAGAGTTGAGACTGGCACTGAGGAAGAGATGATACAGGCAGAAATGACACTAGGACTGAGACAAAAAATGGGACTGAGAGATTAGACTAGACTAGACTAGACTAAAATAAAATAAAATAAAATAAAGATAAAATAAAATAAAAATAACAATATAATCATTGAAAAACTAAAATAAATAAAAATGGCCACAAATTAGTTTAGTTTCTGTAGTACAATATATTAAATTTATTATTGTATAGTATAGTATATTAAATATCTTACAAGTATATAATATTGCATAGTATATTCAATAAAATTTTTACAACACACCTGCTTTAAATCTATTTGGCATCCCAAAATTACTAAAACTAAAATAAAAGTTAAAAACCCCCCCAAAACCTTATACTACAAAACTGAAAAAAATAAATAAATAAATAAATAAATAAATCAAAACTAACAAACTGAAACTAACAATAATGCAGTGAAAACTACTGTAAATTAAACTAAATAGAAAACAAAATAGAAACACCTGCATCAAAATGTCAAAAATTAATTAAAAATAAATGCCATTAAACTTTTTCAGCTTTTAAATTACATGAATTAGTGCATAATCTTTCTCAGCACCACTGAAAAATTAAAAGCTAAATCAAAATTAATAATCCAACGACTGAAAGAACTAAATACATTGAAAAAACTAAGATACAATGAAAAATGGCCACAAATTCATTTTAGTTCTTGATATATGGCATACTATAAAACTTTTACAACACACCTGCATTCAAATGCCATAAAATGTAATGCTATAAAACATATTTCAATTACATGAATTAGTGGATTAACATTGGTAGCACTATTGAAACATTAAAAGCCCAAATCAACTGACAAAAGAAAACAAATTAATTAAATTAAATTAACAAAATTAGTAATGATACCATGAAAACTGGTGTAAAATAAACTAAACTGAAAACAAATTAGGAAAAAATGTGCGGTGGAGACTGACATGGAAGAGAAGAATTGTTGAATAAAGTCGTTATTTTTGTTTTCTTTGCACACAAAAAGTATTCTCGTAGCTTCATAAAATTACGGTTGAAACACTGATGTGACATGGACTATTTTAATGATGTCCTTACTACCTTTCTGGGCCTTGAACGTGGTATAGTAGTTCCCTTGCTGTCTATGCAGGGTCAGAAAGCTCTCAGATTTCATCAAAAATATCTTAATTTGTGTTCTTAAGATAAACGAAGGTCTTACAGGTTTGGAATGACATGAGGGTGAGTAATTAATGACAGAATTTTAATTTTTGGGTGAACTATCCCTTTAAGATCTTTCTTTCTGGTATTGATATGAATATCTGTGGTGTGGGCTCATCCAAGTATTGCAGTTCTGAATAGGCATCAGTGGCTCTGTTGCAAGCAGGCCTGATGAGAAGGTGTGAGTCAGTGTTCTTGTGGTTCATGGGCTGGTGAGTGCAGTTGGAGTTTGACTCATGGAGGTCAGAGGGAGATGTCAGGTTCTTATTGAATTACGCTCGGAGCGCAGGCAGGGAGAGCGTGGGGCCGTCAGACAGGACAGAGAGCTCTCTGTGCCATGCTCTCCAGACAGGAAACTGCCAGTCTCTTACAGATTAAGCCTGTTTCCTCTCTCCGCTCTCACCTCTCCACGACCCGCAGACCTTGTGACCTTCACTCTGAAGAAGAATGGCACGGGTCCAGTGGGCATAAAAAACACACTGACACAAACACACACACACACTAAAAACAGTTACATTCTTCCCTTTTGGAGCGATATCTAAATCTGATTCAAAAACAGTATGGGCACTGCTCTGGAATGCATCGCTAAAGCATTCAACAGACAGAGAGAGAGAGAGATCGTGAATTAAAATGTCAATACTCCATCCATATACAGAGAACTCCCCAGATCCCTGCTCACTCTTTCCCTCCCAAACAAATAGTGGCAGTAATTTTTCCCTCTCACTGAGTTTTACGAGCAGTAATGTGAAGCACCTGTAACCACACTGAACCCAGACCAATGCTGCAGGAGGCTGTCTGTGACCTGAACCCCACATCGCCCTACACACGCATAAACATGCACATACGTACACAAACACAAAGACAAACAACAACAAACACAGATATACATGCGCTGTTGGCCGTACAGTAGGAAAACAAAGCAGTATAATCAGTCTATGTTAGCGCTCTGCCACATCTAGCGAAAGAGTGTAATCATATGTGAGTAGTATGACTTGAATCTCAACACTATATTTAACCTCAATTTTAACATTTTTTTATTAATTAGAACCACTGGACTTATTTTTCATCTTTAATTAATATTAGGCCTTTTAATTAATATATATTTTTTTATTTTAAATATTTGTATAGTTTTTTTAATGTATTTTCTAAAAATTGTTACAACTTATTTCAATAATGTTTTTATTTTTAACAACAACAACAACAACAACAATAATAATAATAATATTATTATTTACTTAAATATTTAAAAATCTATTTTCCATTACTGATATTTTTATTGACTTGTTAATATTACCTGATTATTTGAAATAATAATAATAATAATAATAATTTACTTAAATATTTAAAAACTTATTTTCCATTACTGATATTTTTTAATGAACTTTTTAATATTACCTGATTGTTTTCAATAGTCTAGTTTTGTTTTTGTTTTCAATTTAATTTAAATTTTTGTCATTGCAATAATGCATACTGCAATGTATTTCAAATGTTATATTAAATTAAATAATTATGTGAAAATAATTTAATTATTATTGCTATTATTATTACTACTATTAGTAGTAGTATTAATAACGTAATTAATAATAATAATAATAATAATAATAATAATAATAATATTTACTTAAAAGCCTATTTTCCATTACTGCTACTTTTAACTGTCTTGTTAATATTACCAGATTATTTGCAATACTGTTTTTTTATTTAATTTTTTGTCATGTCAATAAAGCATACTATAATGTATTTCAAATATCTCATTAAATTAAATAATTACGTGAAAATAATGAAATTAATATTGCTATTATTATTATTATTATTATTACTCCTATTAGTAGTAGTAGTATTAATAACAACAACATAATAATGATAAAATTAATAATACTTTTAAAATGAATAAAATGACATGTTTTAAATATTTAAAAAATAATAATTCTATTAAAATAATTTGATTGCTATATATATTATATATATATATATATATATATATATATATATATATATATATATATTTTATATAATATAGAATTTATTTGTTATTATTAATTTAAGTAAATTTACATAAATTTATGTAAACTATAGGCCTGTTAGACCTTATTTTGCAAATGTGTTATTTTCCTGGAAAACAGGTGGTAAACAAAAGTTTGCTGTATTGTTTGCGATTCGGGTGCTGAAACTGCATTGTGCAGAAATAAATGACACTATCGGTGGGTGCAGTTCGGTCTTAGTGAATTCCCCCCAGAGTGAGTGAAAGCAGAATAATAAACAGCTGGTGTGTGGGGACATGACCTAACCTCATGACTTACTGGTGAGAGCACTGGGAGTGTCGTGCTGCCGGTCACAAGGGAGTTGGGAGTGAGAAGACACACCGCCACAGTCATCACCCATCACAGCCTCCACCTCCCCGTCTCACCCTCTTCAGAACCTCCTATCACCTCCATCTGTTATTAGATAGAGAAACTGCACATCAGCAAATGTCCAATAAGATAACTACGGAGAACAAGGAAGTTATGGTCGATAACCATCTCTATATGAGTCCAGCGTTTCTTCGCAGGCTCGTGTGCACTTTTGCAATGTTACCCGTGATAACCTGCGTTTGATTTCAAGCTGCATTTCTGAGATCCTGCTATGAAACCAGCTGAGCTGGTGTAACGCCAAAAACACAGACATACTAATTATTTGCAGGGCCGTATTTGCCTTAATTGTTTTAGTCAGGGCTATTTCTCTCTGTAAAGCTGTTGGCCAATGTGTTATTTCCTGTGCATTTTTGGACTTTGTTAAAGCAGGAAACAGCAATCAAAATATTTCACAACCCTGCTTTAATGCACTTGCAGATGAGTAAATAAAAGCATGTGAAATATCACAGTCCTTGTTTGGCAAATCATATATCGTGGTGTTAAACGGAGGGTTGGTTTCCTTTCATCTCGTAGTGCGGTTGGACCGCTGTCCTATATTAAGGCCACATGTAATGCCCAGCACTCTGCCTACAATAAAAACAGTGGTTTATTAGGAACAGTGAGAGCTCTTCTGGATTGGGTTTCAGGGTCATGAGCCTTCCATTAGCCATAGGGTTAACTGGGTGTTAGGTTAGTACCAGCAAGTCAGTTTAACCCCACCTTGTTCTCTCACACACATATGGAAACACACATAAGCACACACATTTGTTTTTTATATCATAGATGGAGCTTTACCTTATTTCCATTGACTTTACCTATTTATTTTATACTGAACTGATGATAATTGTAGACACAACGCCCAAACATAACCCTTACAGAAAACTTTCTTAATTAGGTATTTTTATTGTGCCATTTTTATGTGTTAATGTAATATAAGGTAATATAATAATACTTATTATTTTACTTTTTTATTACTTTATATTACTATAATTTTTTTTAACAAGTCGGTTCTATATAAGACATCTAAAACATTTTTTTATTTGATGGTACTACATTTAGTAGAATAATATTATCTTTAAGAAACCAGAACTTAAATATGAAAACACACACAAGCACATGCATTTGTTTTTATATCAGAGGAGCTTTATCTAATGTTTTTGAAAGTAGTATCTTACGCTCACCCAGGATGCATTTATTTGATCAAAAACACAGTAAAAAAGTACAATTTTGAAATTTTATTACAATTTAAAATAACTGCTTTCTACTTTAATATATTTATAATGTATTCTTGTGATGGAAAAGTTCAAAAGAACAACATATTTGAAATAGAAACCTTTTGCAGCATTATCTTTACTGTCACTTTTGATCAAATTTAATGTAGGCTATCCTTGCTGAACTGACCCTTCGCAAAGACCCGCACTCCTTCATTACTGTTGTTATGTCCGACAAGCCAGATGCTCTCACGTAGTGAAAAATACACCGCGAAGCAAAGAGGACACTGACAAAACGCCAACAGGCAAGGCAGAGCAGGTTACTTTAGGTAAGAAACAAAGGCACAGCTTTCAAATTATTATTATTATTTTTTTTTTAAAGAAATTTAAACAATAAATAGCATTTTGTGGCTTGTGTCATGACAGATCCATGTAGCGCCTCAGTTTAAGTGGCACGTGAACTGATCATCACTTCCTCTTTACTGGTTAAAGCGCAAAATATACGTGAATGAACAAAAGAAGGTATCTTGTTTCAACTGCGAAAAGATGTCCATTCACACCATTTTTCAAGTTCAAATCCACCAACGTTAATCTACTCTTCAGTCTGGTTTGTTTGTCGGACAAAAATGGCAGATTCGGTGTTATGATTTGTCAGATCGCCAATCAAACTCCTTGCAAAGGGTTAATAGAAGTATTCTATTCTTTCAACAAACAAACAAACAATCTGACCCCGAACTTTTTATTTTTAAAACTAGATGGTAAATTTTAATAGTGCTTGCCCTTTTAAAAATAGTTACTATTTCAAGTCAAAACAGCCACTTGAAATATCTATGACATCCTGATAAACTACATATGTGTGACTTCTTTTAAAGTGCCCCTATAATGGGTAATGAACCCAGCAGGCACAAAACAGGCACACAACGTCATAAGACGTTGATATTTGGTTAAATTTCGGTTGCGACGTCGGGTGACCAAATTTCAATGTAAATTCAACGTCTAATGTCATTATTAAATTGATGTCCAATACCGACGTCAGCTGATGTTGAGATTTTGTTGTTTTTAGGTTGTGCAACCAAAATCCAACATTAAGTCAACGTCAAATTGACGTCAAATATTGAGGTCAACCCGATTTTGATTTTCAACCAAAATGCAACGTCTGTCCGACGTCATGTCCAACATCAACCTGACGTTACATAGACGTCTGGTGTCTGCTGGGAAAGGTTCATATTTTGGTTTTGGGAGTCCCCAACAACAGGTTGACATGCATGCAAGGTCAAAAAACACTTTCGTTTTCTTATAATGTGCATTTATTTATTTATTTATTTTTTCACCTTATTTGCTCAACGACTCCCAAACGATTCGCACAATGATTCATTTTTCCAAACCCCTTCTTTGCTGAAGCTAATCTGCGGTGATTGGTCGATTTCACTTAAAGCAGTGTTTGTGAGCTTTTAACGCTCCAAAAGTGGCACCTAGTGGCAAAGAATGAATTTGCATTTTCATTCAGACCAACGCGAAAATCAAGTTTGCCCAGGTCTGCGCGCGCAACAAGTGGGCGGGCAATATGCGTTACATTTTAACTTCAACATGAAACGGCTTGGGATTCGTTTTAAAAACGACTCATTTCAATGATTCAGAGTCGACTCCTTTTTTAAGAGACAATAACTTTATACACGGTGCACTTTCAGATTTAAAAGTTTGCAGTATGTTTTCATTCACTTAGCGCTGTGTTACACACTGCATGAAAGTTAATTTTCAAAAATCCATAATAGCGGCACTTTAAATCATTTTGAGTCTTTTTCCATCTGGAAAGCAAAACAGTATGTCCCATCGAAATGTACTAGCATACCTTTCCTCAACAAGTTGCACAATTTGAGGTATCATCAAGGTCCTTTAAGACAAATTACTTCACTCAGTGGCCATATTCATTCCACACATGAGCAGCTACTTCCTGCCAAGTACACAGCTCCATCTACTTGAATAGGGAAAGACCCGAAAATTCAATTACTGAGCTTTGAACAAGTCCTAACACTAAGAATGAACAATACTAAAGCTTTCCTAAACAAATGCTAGTAAAACAAATGTGGTGTTTGATTTCCTCAAACACCACACAGCAATTTTAGTTACCATGTTAAATTGTATGTGGAAATATTTACAAAAAAACTTAACTATAAAATAAAATGACTTGAGGTTTTCAGAATTTGAGACTTATTTAACAAAAATTATGAGCCGTCAGAGCTACCACGTGCAATCAAGGCTTCATTTTTTATTTATGAAACATGAAATTTTCTCAGACTTCACATAGGATGACCCTAGTTCATTTCATGCGAAACTCTTTCTCACAATCCATATCTAATGATTTTCCAAGTAATTGCCGTTAATTACTCAACCGACTTGTGAGTGCACAGACTCCCATTTTTACTCTCTTAATTAAAGCATGCCTGTCGATTGACTTGCCATCTCAGCGAACACATAATCATCATAAAAAGCCACTGACCACAGTTATGCTGCTACATTATAACCCAAAACAGACAGAGACCATTAACACAAAGTATGATAGTAAAGGAGCAGGATGGGACAAACTGTCGGAGAAGCCGTTCACAGTAGTGTGGGAACCACAAGATCCGTTGAGGCAGAAATGAAAATGACAGTACGAGAGGGGAGGGGCACTAATGAAAAGAACGTTTCACACATTCACGCATGGTGGAAATCTAGAGTAATAACTAAAAGGGGTTATGAAGTCATATGAAGAGGTGGTGCTCCAATATAGCAGCCAGTTAACCCACATTTCCTCTGATCGGTTGATTTTGAGTCATATGCCTTTCACCTAAAGGGAATCTTTCGTCTCTGTGTCCCACCTGGGCCAGGCCCTGGGGTTAGTGTGGATATCAGTGTCTCTCTCTCCAGGGCTCATAAAAAACCCCCCTGTCTGATCCATCTCCAGAAAGGAACAAGTTTAGTCAGCTGAGCAAATGCTTGGAGCAGCAGACTACCTTTGAAATACAAATGAGCAGGTATATTTTCAGAAACACAAGCAGCATTCATTCACTGGGTTGAATGAGAGAGGAAAACATTCCATTGACATAATAAAAGGAAGAAAAACAAATTAGTCATATTAGTGGAAATGCTAATAAATGGCACCAGTAATTGCTATAACATGCTTTGCTCTTATAAAATTGCAAATGGATCCCGGGCCTGCTGTAAAGTGTTTAATATTTGCAGAGAAGCCAGCGATCGGTGTGGGAGGTGCATGAATGCAAATGTGTAGCTGATAAACTCTGAAAGTGATACCTGCACACACCTGTTTGCTGTTCAAAAACACTTAAATCACTTTAAATGGATCTCAAAGCTGCTTTGAGGTGAACTGATACGATCTAGATGGGGGGAAAAAAAGCCAAAGGCTGGAGGGTGTGGGGATGTCCCTACTTTACCTCTCTCTCTCTCTGTTCATTAAGCCAGAGTCGTTTAATCAGAGTCTGTTGCTGACAGTAATGCATGCCCACCCATGTAGCTGCACACAGTCACACACATGCACTGCCAGCCTGGCTGAGGATCACTGGTAGCTCTGGTCTGATTTATTAGGACCTCCTCTGGATTTACAGTGATTCTCCTTTATGACTAAACAGTGGGCGGAGCTTGTGGAGCCAGGGGGAAAAGAGTGACAGCTCACCCACAGCAAATGACACGCTTGCTGCCAAGAGGCACAACTCATTCTCCCACTGAGCTCTGTGTTCATCTCTCTAAAATGCACACAGATTTATATCTGTGACTGGTGCACTGTTTAGTGCCACGAATAAAGGTACTGTATTAATTTCTTCCTTTACCCATGTATTTGTCATTAAACAGGATGTATTAGCTAGTTGTGAACACATAGGCTGCATCCAAAATCTCATACTCTCAGTCTGAATAAGGACTTACTTCTGGTTTCTATACACTAATCAGCCACAATATTAAAACCACCTGCCTATTGTGGTGTAGGTGACCCTTATGCTGCCAAAACAGGCATGGACTCCACAAAACCTCTGATTGTGTCCAGTGGTGCATTAGCAGCAGATCCTTTAAGTCAGGTGTGTCCAAACTCGGTCCTGGAGGGCCACTGTCCTGCAGAGCTCCAACTTCCCTCAACACACCTGCCTGGAAGTTTGCCTATAAGACCTTGATTAGCTGGTTCAGGTGTGTTTAATTAGGGTTGGAGCTAAACTCTGCAGGACAGTGGCCCTCCAGGAGCAAGCTTGGACACCCCTGCTTTAAGCCCTACAAGTTACGAGGTGGGACCTCCATGGATGAGATATGCTGGTCCAGCACATCCCATAGTTGCTGGGGAATTTGTAGGCCAAAGCAACACCTTAAACTATTTGTCAAGTTTCTAAAACCCTTCCTGAACAATTGTGTGTGAAAGGGTGCATTAAATTGCTTAAAGAGGCCACTGTATCTGGGAACACCAGTGCTGTGAAGGGGTGTACGTCAGGGGTGTCCAAACTCAGTCCTGGCAGGCCTGCCTGGAAGTTTCTAGTATGCCTAGTAAGATCTTGATTAGCTGTTGAGGTGTGTTTAATTGGGGTTGGGGCTAAACTCTACAGGACAGTGGTCCTCTAGGAGCAGGATTGGACAGCCCTGGTGTATGTGGTTTGCAACAATCTTTAGGTAAGTGGTATGTGTCAACGTAACATCCACATGAATGCCAGGACCCAAGGATTCCCAGCAGAACATTGCCCAGAGCATAAAACAATGCACATGCACCCAGCCATCCACTTGATCTAAAAGAAACTGATTCATCAGAGCAGACGAGCTTCTTCCTTTGCTCTATATTCCAGTTATGACACTCACCTACCCATTGTAGGTCATTAGGGGCTTTCGCACCAGAGGAACCCTTTCATAGTTCCTAGAACTACTGGCAGAAGTACCCGCTTTTTGGCATTCGCATTGCAGGAACTAGGAACGGTTTTAATTCTAGGAACTCCGTTTGGGGGAACTAAATTAGCTCCTACTTCAGAGATTAACATCCCGTGGTAACTGGGAATTACACAAGCTTCAGTCTGGATTCAACCCTTAAATGATCTGAGATGACCAAACACCTGAGAAGAGATGATGCCAACCCCTCAGAGGACCTCAGATGATGCTAACCTTCAGACAACATACAGAATTACCAAATTTTTCCATATGTTAAATATATTAAGTTTCTACAATATATAAATATTGTAGAAACTTAATTTCCTGTAAAGCTGCTTTGCAACGATTTGTAACGTTAAAAAGCGCTATAAAAATAAACTTCAGTTGAATTATATTGCATTGTCCTTCTTTGCACCACTTTTGTTACTCAGACCCAGTCATCTAGCCATCGCTGTTTGGCCCTTGTCAAAGTCCCTTGCCCATTTTTCTAGCTTCCAAAACATAAAACTCAAGAAACGACTGTTTACTTATTGCCTAATATATCCCACCCCTTGGTAGATGCCATTGTACTAAAATAATCATTACAATCATGATAATCATTACATATAATTGTAAATCTGATCAATTCTTCATGAAGGTTGGAAAGTAAGTACTTAAAAAGTACCAATCACAGTACTTTCAGACACAATAATCATATAACTTTTTTTGATTGGCTGTTATTGTGCCACATTACGTAGTATTTTCACTTTCAGTGTGACCTGAAAAATGACTTCTAGTTGCTATCTTGTTGTGTTGCACCTGATTAAGATGTGGTGTAATTGTGGTAAGTGTATGTACTGTACACAGGTCATCCAGTTTTGAGTGTTGCCTGCCCTCAAAACAACATGCCCTGACCTTGCTCCTCTTTCCCTTTCATTTCCTGTCTCTCTCTGCTGTATCTATCCAGAATGTCTTTAAAAAAAGAAAAAGAAAAAAGAAGGTAATTATGTTCACAACACAAATGGATCTTATGTCCTAAATGATGTAGTACATAAATGTGTATGTGCTGAGGGGAGAAAAGGACCAGAGCAGGGATACCAGAGAGCCCTGTTCGCTGGGGACATACAGATGGAAATAGATCCGCCAGCCACTTTATGACTTTTTCTTATGCCCTTCAGCGGAGAGAGAAAAAAGGTCTCTACCTCTTCTCTCTTTCACCCTTTTTCAGATTCACATAAAGTCTGAGATATTTGATGATTTATGGGGAGAGGAAGAGAGGAAGAAATGGAGAGAAGGAGGGAGGGGGCGCAGTGGCAAGGGGGTTCAAACATGATGCAAACCATTTGGAGGAGAGAGAGGAGGCTGCCAGCACAGCCTGCTCTGTTTAAACTGGGGAGGAAGTGACCGTATATACAGCATGCCAGCAACCTCGCTCTCCCCTCGAACGCACACACACTATCAGTGCTGAGGTCAGTCGCTGGCCATTGGCTGCGGAGTGTGTTTGTTATTGTTATATTGTGTTTCTTTACATCACCGCTGAGGCCACCGCCGCCGTTATTATCGTTGTTCTTATTATTACAATCTATGAGGCTTGGGGGCAAACATGAGGGCAAGGATAAAGGAGCACAAGGAGATGAGGGAGACGAGGAAGAAGAAGACAGGACAGAAAAATACAAGACGGAGCACAAGGGAGGATGAGAGGTCAGCGTTTTCCCTCAACACATTAACATGACTTAATCTTATAGAGCTCTGAGACGGAGACCTTCCCAGGGACACGACCGCACTACGACAGAGGAGGATGAGAGAGGGGAAGAAAAAGGACAGGCAGATTACGGTCCTGCAAGGCCCCGGGGCACCAGCCTTTTTGGAGGTCCCCTTTTGTAGCAGTGACACGTAATGAAAAATAATACAGCAAATGAGAAATAAAGTCGCAGTTGCAAGAATTAACACACTGTGCAAATAACAATTGATAGTAAACATCAAGACTGGTAAAAGGTGTTCAGATGGAACTATTAGTGCTGAGGAGGAGTTGTTCTTATTCCTTTATTTATTTCACATTGTGCCAATAGTTGCTGATGCACATTCAACTGCTTTTCATCTGTTCGCACCAGTCCTGGCTCACTTGTTTTCCTAAGCAACACAAAACATGAACAAAGAACAAAGCAACTTTTTAGGAGACCTGGATTCAAATCTTGTTATTTTTTAGATAAAACAAATTAATGTATATAATTATACGTATATGTATACATTAGGGCTGGTAAGCGATCAAAATTTTTGAATCTAATTAATTACATGATGTGGCGATTAATTAATCTAATTAATCGCAAATTAATCACACATCACATTTGGCTGAGAAATTACTCACAAAAGATCATTTAAAGTACTGTGTGTAAAGCATCAAACAGACATTACAAAAGTAGCTTCAGCAAGAAATATTTTGTTTGATAAAATTTATTACATATACTCTTTTGGACCATGAGGGTGAGTAAATGATGACACAATTGTCATTTTTGGGTGGGTGAACTATACCTTTAATAATTTATTTTATTATTATTACTATGGAAATATGAAATGATTTCTTTAATGAAATGATACTCTAAATAATAAACTAAAACGGCTAGTAGGAGGGGGTAAATGTCTTAATGATTAAGTCATCATTTGATTCGTTCAATTGGCTGATTCATTCAGGAGTGAAGTAAATGGTTCTTTATGAATGGTTCATTGAATCATTAAGCTTGTTCGACTTGAAGCGGACCATCACCATCAGACCGATCGGTGAGTGACTTCAAAGTACCGCAAGAGCTAAAGAGAGCAGACGCCTCTGCATGCTTTTGAACCGCTCTGGCGGTACTTTGATGTCATACACCGATCGATCTGTGCAAATCCAACGCGCCTATGACCAATGGTTCAACGCGCCAAAATGGTTCATCCAATTCGTTCAAAACATGCATTAAGAAATGAAATGCCGCTGTGTGTTCCTCGGAGACGAATAGTTCTACTCTGTGTTTATGTTTTCGTTGGCAAAACTGAGCAAAACATACAACTTTGTGTCTAAAATAACACAATATTAACTTCTTACTTACTGAACTGTTGTATAAGATCAGTCTCACATTTGCACTCGTGTGATATTGCACTTATTGCAATATGCAATATTATTGCAGCCTATTGCTCCTGTGATTGCTTAACTAGGCCTATATGATGTAAATATGAGACAAAAACTCAAACGGGCATTTTTGCACCATATCTTGAATTTTAGGGACATTCTAACTACGTTCTCTAGGCTCCATCACGCAGTGAGTTGTTGCCCTGCCTCATATTTGTCATCAATCAGCTGTATGAAATGTCAGATGACCCACATAGGTCTGGAGCGGGGCAAGTGCGTTAAATGCGTTAAAGGGGTCCTATTATGCTCTTTTACAAAGTCTCTAGGTGTACTAGAACATGCTCTCATGCTTGGGGGTTCGAAAATTGCATTATTTTTCACATAACTTACATTATTACAATACCTTCCTCCCCAGCCTGGCACAAATGACTCTATTAGTTCCGGGTTTGATGAAGAAAAACTAAATGTGATTTGATTGGTTAGCTGTCCCAGTGCGCTGTGATTGGCAAACAGCATAGATAGTGTTTCAGTACTGCCCCGCCCCTTGACAAAGCAGCAAGTTCGTCAATATTGCCATATCAATTCAGACACCGAGAATATTGAACAAGAGGATCCCGCAGAACCTGTGCATGCATGGATATTGCAAGACATATTAAAGTGGTAAGGATATTGTTTTTTTTTTTTTTTTGGCTAAATCACCTTAGATAGGATGTCAACAACAGCTTAAAAATAACTGCATTTACTATGTACAGATAAGTGCAACGGTAATATGTATTATGTTTATTATTCTTTAATTCTAACATTATAACATGAATTGCAGTGAAATTGTTATACAGTTGAATTTATTTATACAATAGTACCACAGAGTTACACTATTTGTGGCGGCATATATATGCAAATTAATTCTCTGCCAGCGGGAGGCGCTGTGGGAGCGGGAGAGAGCGAGTTTTCCCCGGTAACGCTGTACACAAAGCAGAGCTCCGCTCACAAACACTGCTTTATCAGACATTACATGCAAGATGAAATGAAAATGACATCCAAAATTTTCTGAAGACAGTCGGTTTCCATCAAAAATACAGTGATATAAAAACACCTGCACCAGTGCTCAACCAAGCATTCTCCCCACCCGCCAACCATTCGAATTTCCGGAGGCGGGATTTATTTTAATGATATTCTAATGGACCGCTTTGTGATGTCACAAATACAGGAAAACAACTTTATAGTCCAAACAAGCTGTTCGTTGTAGTTCTTGAAAAGGGATTTTTTAAAAAACTAAATATCTCCCTTTGGAGTGGACTTTGAGATTTGTAACTTTGTAGATCTTTTTTATGCCCAAACATACACACTACACACTGACTAAAATTCAAAAAGTGAAAAAGCATAATAGGACCCCTTTAATAATTTTAACGCGTTATTTTTCACCGTAATTAATCTAATTAATGCGTTAAATTACCAGCCCTAGTATAGGCCTATATATAATTCAATATTTGGAACAACCTACTACTTAATCTACTAATTAATCTTTTTATTATTTATTAAAACATACATGTCCCCACTTGGTTTCTGACAACAAATCTTGTCATTTTAAAGATTTTTTTCTTTTTTTTTCCTTTTTCTTTTTTTTCCATTTTGTCTCTATATCTAAACATCACTAATTAATATGCTAAATTGTTGTGGCTAAGCAGTAAGTGCACATGCTCCAACGTATTGGGTTATAGTGCTCATACAAGTGATACAAGTTTAAATCTGACCTGGTCTTGAATCCTGATCCCATTCCCTCACTCTCTCTCTCCCAATTTCCTGTGCTTTCTCAGTAAAAAGTGGCAAAAAGCCCAGAAAGAAATGTACTGGATTGCTTGCATTAAATATTCACACAGACCTCAATATACAGCAGAATAACAAACTAAACAAATTGTTTTAAGAAAATATTGCCAGGTTGGTTGTCAGGGCTTTGCTATGTGGCTGCTAAGGCATTCTTAGCAGTTTTTAGCATTTCTAAGCAGTTTCTAGAGTATTCTGAATAGCTGCGAAGCAGTTGCTTAAATTAAAACAGCAAACTTTAAAGTCTGTATGATATTCTGGTGCCTTTATATCACTTTCCCCCTTCTTTTCTATCAAACAAAAATGAACACAAAATTTTTCTCAGTCGAACCTCTTTAACCCAAAACATTGTCTTGAAATCTTGAGATTTTTAAGCATATTGATGATTAATTTAACAACACTTTTGCAGATTCACAGTTTTCTGATGTTGGTTAAGAGCCACATGGCATGCAGGTAGACAAATAAAATATTTATTTTATATTGACTGTTTTTGTTTTAAAATGACTTATTTATTGCTTTTTTATGACAATTATTAGCTTTTCATCAACTCACAAATCCCAGCTTGTGAAACGCTGTCATAAAGTAATAGCACACCTCTCCAAAACAAGCTGAATGATTTGAGGAATCATTCATATTAGGTTCATATTAAAATACGCATTAGAGTTTATTACTTGAAGTTCAAATCCAAATGAGCCTTAGCAAGCATCATTAATTATACTGAAGCATTTAAAAATCAGCTGAATAAGTTGTTGGCACTTCAGAATACCTCAAAAAATAAGTGTCACAGAACATCGGCAGGTGAACCAGCCCTTGGGCTCCTTCTGTGGAAATCGACCAAATTAATTGGCATCTCTTTTCCGGAAACAGAATAATATGGGTAAAAAAAAAAATCCATTTGTGATGAATGTCTCAGGGCGCTGATAGCAGGCTCTGGCAGTGGGTCTTGTATAATGTGGTGAGACCGGAGTTGGTATGCCTCTCCCATCATACCCCTGGGCGCCCACTCCTTTGCAGAGTCAGCTGGTTTCACTCCACAGCTGGTGGGAACGGGGAGGGTTTGCGAGTGAAGACAGGGCACTTTTCTGGGAGAAAGAGCCTGGCAGAGAAGCACGTAAAGTACCGGAAAACAGCTCAAGAATGTTTTATGATATGCAGAGAGTCCCAACAGGCTGGCTGGATGTTGGGCAGGGCGAGATTACAGAGAGGACGTGTGATTGATGGACCGCTCTCCTAGCGAGCTGGCACTCGCAAGTGGGTTAGCCAACCGCTCACACTGCCACATGTACAGAAACTCACTGCCAGACGCATGCACACACACACACACTCCCAGGTCATATCTCACCACCCACACACACTCTTACCCTCCTGCTTCCCCAGGTTTCTGGCAAAGGGAGTCACACACACACTAGAAGGGATGCAGAGGCTCATCTGATTTCACAAGAGCAGCATTCGGAGGAGGCCAGGGTGGCACTGGGGATCAGTCATGTGTTTGTGAATCTAGATGGACTGGTCAGGATATAACCTATGTTTTTGATTTACGGAAATGAATTGATTTATAAGAGTCATTTCTTCGTAAATCAAGCAACACTGGTCATGCTGTAAAAAAAAAGATAAACAGTCATTTGTTGTCAATAGAGTTAAATTGGTTGCACTATATGTTTTTGAATTACTATAAGTAACTGGCTCATAAGAGTCATTTGTTTATGAATCCCACAACATCTGGTCACACTTTACATTTTTGACTAAATAAAAATAACTAGCTCAAAGTAATTTGTTTGCAAACAGAGCTGGTTGCGCCATTCGTTTTTAGATTTAATAAAAGGGATCAGCTCCTAAGAGTAATTTATTCGTGAAACTAGCTACATTCGTTGCGCTGTACCGTACGTTTATTTTATTTACTAAAAAGAACTGACTCATAAGAGTCATTTGTTTGTGAATCGAGCTAGACTGGTTGAAAACTGGTTGCAGACTGGTTGAAAGAATCAACTCCAAAGAGTAATTTATTCGTGAATCTAGCTAGATTCGTTGCGCTATACTGTACGTTTTTTTGATTTACTCAATTTGTTTGTGAATCGAGCTAAACTAGTTGTGCCGTACGTTTTTTGATTCATTGAAAAAACTGACTCAGAGTCATTTCTTCGTGAATCTAGCTACATCGGTTGTGCTGTAGCTTTTTTTTGATTCACTAAAATAAAGCAATTCAAAAAAGTAATTTGTTTGTAAATTGAGCTACACAAGTTGCATTGTACATTTTTTGATTCACTAAAAAGAACAAACTTATAAGAATCATTTGTTTCTGTATCAAGCCACACTAAAAAGAACCAGATCTTAAGAGTCCTTGGTTTGTAAATCAAACTACCCTAGTTACTCTGTACATTTCTGACTCACTAAAAATAACATCTCAAAAGATTCATTTGTCTGCAAATTGAGCTACTTCTGTCATGCAGTACCTGTTTGATTCACCAAAAAGAACAAACTTATAAGAGTCATTTGTTTGTGAATTAAGCTACACTGGTTGCGCTATATGTTTTTGATTCACTAAAAAGAACCAGATCTCATGAGTCTTTTGTTTGTGAATCAAACTACACTTGTTATGCTGTACATTTTTGGATTCGCTAAAAATATCCATCTCATAAGATTCATTTGTCTGCAAATTAAGCTACTTCTGTCGCACAGTACCGGTTTGATTCACTTAAAAGAACAAACTTATAAGAATCATTTGTTTCTGAATCAAGCTACAATATTTGCGCTATATGTTTTCGATTCACTAAAAAGAACTGGATCTTAAGAATCCTTTGTTTGTGAATCAAGCTACACTAGTTATGCTGTAAATTTTTGATTCACTAAAAAATAACCATTTCATAAGACTCATTTGTTTGCAAATCGAGCTACTCTGTTGTGCTGTATGCTTATGATTCACTAAAAATAACTGGCTCATAAGAGTCATCGTTCATGAATCAAACTACTCAAATTGTAGAGAAGCGATCGGAGGAGGCCAGGGTGGCACTGGGGATCACTAACTAGACGGCAGGACCCATCTGATCCTGTTTAACCACGCTAACACACACACGTGCTCCAAAACGCTCACATTTCCAATTTAGAAGTGATCTTCTGGCATGTACGTGCAAAAAGTACACATTACTTGAACAAATATGAACATCCATGAACCTATATGTGTGTGCGACAGAGCGGAGCGACAACAGACATCTGCATGAGAGCATCTGTTGGAGCGCGCGTGCATCGCCGCCTGCATGTGCGTGTGTGAAAACGGCTGTGCGCGATGGATCCCGCTCATGCACGTGTGTGTGTTTGTGTGTGGCTGGGCTTCAAGATTGTGTCGAGGGCGTGTGTAATAAATGTGCCCGAGCGCGAGGGCCCGAAAGATATATCACAGGCGGAGGGAGAGCAGAGAAAGTGCAGTGGGGAGGGAAGGGGGGCAGAGAGAAGGATAGATTGGTGAGGAAAAAAAAAAGAGGAGGTTGTTGAGTGGGGAAGGGGGGACTGGTTTCTCCTGGGTCCTGCTATGTTTCCCATTATGTAAGCCATGGTCACCGGCAGCATGCCAGCAGGCAAAATAAAAGAGTCTCTCTGGCTTGGCACGGCTCGTATTTTCCTATCCTCGGCGCGGGGTCAGAGAGGGGTCAGGCAGCTGGATGGGGCGCTGGGGGGATTGTGGGGTCTGGGCTGGCCTCCAAAATCCAAAAGGCCCAGGGTTCAAGTACCAGCTGAAAGCAATCGGGGGAAATCTGGGAGTGCCACAGCTGCTCCGCGCGGTGCTGTTCTGTAGCTCAACTCACATTTTCTTTCTTTCTTTCTTTCTTTTTCTCTCTCTCTCTCTCTCTCTCTTGTCTTCCCTCCTTCCTTTTCTTTCTCTCTCTCTATCACTCTCAATTGTTTTTCCCCTTGTCTTGCTCTCCCTCAGCCGACACAAAAGGCAAAAACAGCATACTTTTAACATGAAGCCAGCCGTGTGCATATGTATATGCGAGAGTTTGTGTTTGTGTGTGTGTGAGGTCAAGAGGAAGACAAAATGGAAAAGAAAAACACCACTACAATCTGCCTAAACCACAGTGAATGGTACACTGTGTATGTCTGACCACCTATTATGTTTGAGGGGTCTGCGTGCTCGCTGTCAGACACCGTCATAGCGTTAATGTCTTCTTATGGCTTTCTGATAGACTGCAGAAAACATCCACTACTGTGAATTTAATTATAAAAGTGTGTGTCTGGTCGTTTGTAATGACTGAACCTCATCCACACTGAACTCGGGTGTCACTTTGAGAATGGAAATCTTTAATATTTAATGCAAAATGAGCGGTTATAAGCTTCAATACAGATATCTGATTCATAAGTTACTTATGAAAATGTTAATGATTACAAAGGGGGTTACATCTGAATATTTTCACACACATACAGATTTGATTGATTTCTTTCCCAGATTGCACTGGCTGCTCTAAAATATGAGACACCAATGTTTCAGGAGTTTAGGACACAGAATAGGACACATGCTTAATCGATAACGGTTTTATTTCCTGTTTGGGTATATGTACAGGTATATGCTTTATTTTTTTAAGATTAACTGTTTTCCAAAGCATTGTTAAATGCCAGTGTTTCCTGTCATAGCTATGCAAAGATTTGATTTCAAAAACAGTATCATAAATATTAAACTCTATCTTGTTATGATTTTAAATCTGTATTTAACCTCAGAATGATCTCAAAGTAAGAAGAGGTGCTAAAGTCTGATTTTGTGGTAGCTGTGCTTCAAGTGATGAAGGATTTTGAGAAGTCTGATAGTAATCAGTATTGATTCCTACTGTAAGGTTAACCATTTGTGGTTTAAATGTTTCAAAATGATTGAAAACAGTTGAAAACATTTGTTAGATATTTAGAAAAGTAATCAAAACGTAATCAGCTATATTATTTAATAAAGTAATTGAAATAGTTACACTACTTATTACATTTTAAATAGGGTAACTTGTAATCTGTAACATTTTACATTTCCAAAGTAACCTTCCCAACTCTGGTTTCAGATATAATACTGATTCAAGCACCTCATCCTTTTGAGCCATTCAGCTCCAAAGGAGTCATTAACTTTAGGAATCAGGCTACACTGGTTATACAATGTTCAGACTGCAGACTAAAGATTTTTTATTGGTTATGTCAATCACAGTGCTGACTGCCTACATAATAACCTCCTACCAGCTCATAAGAGTCATTTGTTTGTGAATTGATTACACTGTAGGTTTTTGATTCACTAAAAAGAACCGGCTCACAAGAGTCATTTGTTCATGATTTAAGCTGTACTGGTCTTATTAGCAGGTTCTTTAAGCGAATCAAAAACATACAGCATATGTATGGTGAAGTATCGCAGGAGTGTTACATTTTCATTGCATCTTTCACTTACAGTTTTGATGTTTGACAGTTATTTGCACTGAAAAAACAACTTAAAGTCATTCATTTTAACAACAGGTGCACCTACCAACAGCCAACACTACAGTGGTTTGGCAACCTATAGCAATAAAATCCCTGTCAGTGTGAAAGCACCTATAGAGGGTTCGTGAGCCCTCTACTTAATCTGACTAAGCATTTACCCAGACGTGACCTCTCTGCTGGCCAACTGGGGTCAATTACACGCGCACCCTCTCACAAACACCTCTCACTCACCATTAACTCACACTCTCAGTGTTAAGGGGTTGACAGTGACCGATGTGTAAACCTTGGAGTTGCCATGACCTCTAAAAGAGCGCAGCACCGTTAATCCCACTGTAGGACAGGAGAGCTGTGACCCGACACGGAAAGTGACCACAGCAGCGCGAAAGTGAGGGGGCCATGACAGAATTCACATGTAATGAATCCCAAAGCGTACCCACGTAGTAATTTAACGGAGACAGACGAAAGGTCGAGTAAGCGGCCAGGCAGACTGCATCTCCCCATATACATGAAGAGGGAAACCACTGTTATCATGAATTATACACAATACTCAATACTAATACTAATAATACAGTTTGGTGGAATTACAATACGCCACAATTCACATTCCATACACACACTTTTCAGCCTGACAGGACTGTACACTTACAATAGCGCACAATCCACACCACTGTATAGCCTATACAACTAAACTACAGCAGAAAAACCTGGAAAAAAATCTCATAAACACATAATTCACAGTTATTTAGTAATATCTGTTAACATTAATAAAATTCATGGAAAGAACAATCAGATATGATTTTAAATTTTACAGAAGAATGTCAAAGTTGTGTTTTGATAGATTTAGGGACAATTTAAATGAGTTCCATGTCTTGTTGCATTGTTTCTATGAATTTATGAATTAATCATGAAACTCAATATATATTTTGAATGATTTAATACTCAAGATTTAATATCTGAACACTAAAACACTACTTTTTTTTAATTTATTTTTTTTAAATTGACTAGTAAGTGGACTAGTTAAATAATCAGTCTGAAGTAAGCCTGTATAATTAGATTGGTTTCAGTTTACCTGATCACATGTGTTTCTTATAGGGTGTTTATATAAGAAACGTCCTTGCATTCAAACAGCTGGATGGAGAACAATGGAATAAAACAGAATACAGAGGTTCTTAAAAAGCTTCTTAAAAAAGCTAAAAAGACGTGTTTTTAAAGGCTGAACTGTTTTTACCTTGATAGGCTGTCTTAAAAATGTAAGGCTTTTGGCGTGAGATGCACTGCAATAGCCAATGATTAGAAGAAAGCAGAAATTTTATTTAGAATATAAGCATTGCATTAAGTTTATCAAAAGTGACAGTAAACCTATACATTGTTACAATCTATTTATTTAATTACCTATGCATTGTTAAAATCTATGTCATGACAATGAAGACTGGAGTAATGATGCCGAAAATTAAGCTTTGCCACCACAAGAATAAATTACATTTTACAATATACTTAAATAGAAACCAGTTATTTAAATTGTAATGATATTTCACAATATTACTGTTGACTCTCTCTCACTAGACTGAGGGGAGTGGATGGTGTGTGTGAGAGGAAGATGGGAACGAGACAGTAAAAGACAGACAAGCGATATGCTAGTTATCAAGGGGGTGAGAGAGTGGGGTAGAAAAAACAAAGGAAGTCATATAGACAGAGCCAGAGAGAAGCAGACACAAAGGGTTGAGGTGACACACACACACACACACACACACACACACAGTCTGTATTCCCAGTATATCTGCATGCGTGTGTGTGAATGTATCAGGCTGGCAACAATGCGGGCCAGGCTGAAGCAGGAAGTGTGTTGGGGATAAGGCAGCCATGTGGCAGGATGTTATGGATTTCTAATTAGAGCAATTCATCTGTCAGCAACGCTAAGCTTTCACTGGCTGCCCGAGCAGACCCTCGACACTCCTGCACTGACCACACGCTCCACAGCTGCTGTTACACCTATCACAGCCTGTGACTAATACACTCAATCAGTGTGCAAATTACATAACGCCTTTCAGGGGGGGTCGATTTTCTGCTGTCATTTTGGGGTGCAGCCTGTTGTGCTTCATCTTATGCAACCAAAGTTGTCTTTGGCGCCTATAGCACAGTTAGCCAAACATCAAATATCTTTAAGACTTTAAAGGACGAATTAGATAAACACTTGTGCCACTTTCATGCAAAAAGTGTCTTTTTTACTTGCCAACATCTAATTGCGCTGATCATTGCTCACCATGTATTTCAAAATCTGTAAGAATTTCTTTCGTCTGTTGAACACAAAAGAAGATATTTTAAAGAATGTTTGTAACCAATGGTAGCCATTCATTTCTATAGTATGGAAAAATATTATGGAAGTCAATGGCTACCAGCAACTGTTTGGTTACCAACATTCTTCAAAATATCTTCTTTTGTGTTCAACAGAAGAAAGTAAGTTTTGGAGCAAATTATGACAAAATGTTCATTTTTGGGTCAACTGTTCATTTAAATGTATGACTATTATAAAAGACCTTTCTACTGTCAGGTGAAAATATGCACTATGTCTAACTTGTAATGTAATTTTAGTGGTTATTGAAGCCTTTTAACTTATATACACTACCCTTAAAATGTTTGGGGTCAGTTGTGTTTTTAATTAGTATTTTTTAAAAATCAAGAAAATGATAAATTTTTTCAGCAATGATGCATTAATTTGATCAAAAGTGACAGTAAAGACATTTATAATGCTAGAAAAGATTTCTATCTCATATAAATACTGTTCTTTTGAACTTTCTATTCATCAAAGAATCCTGAAAAAAAAGTATCACATTTTCACAAATAAAGAAATAAATAAACAAACAAACGGGTTTCAGTACATAATAATAATAATAAATGTTTCTTGAGCACCAAATCAGCATGTTAAAATGATTTCTGAAGAATCATGTGACACTGAAGACTGGAATAATGATGCTAAAATTATTGCTTTGCCATCACAAGAATAAATTGCATTTTAAAATATATTAAATTGAATTATAATAATATTTCACAATATTACTGATTTTATTGTATTTTTAATTAAATAAATGCAGCCTTGGTGTGCATTAGAGACTTCCTTATGATTTGACGTCCTTTGGGGGATTCAAGTTCTAATTAAGAGGTGAGACCCCACCAAACCCTTCCATAATTCATTGCCTTGACTGTGATTATTACATACTCACATGTATACTTATAATGCACTGGTTTGTCTGCGTGTAAAGCTTTGTGTTTCTCATGTTCTAGCTCACTTCGCTTGAGTTAAACAGGCTCTGACAGGTATTGTTCCTCACACACACATTGTTTTCACATTCATCCAATGCTTGAATGGCATTTTAATCAAACACCGTGTTGTTGGAACTCAAAGCAGTGAATGTGTTTGCTGTAATCATTCACTTATCGATCAATGTCACGTACTGATTTCATTACGGCTCTCTCTCTCTTTCTGGAGCTGACCGAGGAGCTTCCATTACTAAACACTCTCTTATACTGCCAAACAGCATG
Organism: Spinibarbus caldwelli; assembly: GCA_039654775.1. NCBI lineage: Eukaryota > Metazoa > Chordata > Actinopteri > Cypriniformes > Cyprinidae > Spinibarbus > Spinibarbus caldwelli. Next base: position 12,887,588 of record CM077253.1, on the reverse strand, counting down.
CCGAGCTATTGTATTACACCCAGGATGCTGCATCATTCTGATCTATATAAGTAGACAATCATATCAAACACACAAACAACTGATCTGGGATGCGTGTGTGATTGTGTACAAATATATATTTATGCTTGCATGTGTGTATGGGTTTCTCTGAGTGTATATGTGGGTTTATGTAGGCTAAATAAATAAATAAATAAATGAATGAATGAATGAATGAATGAATGAATGAATGAATACTAAAGAATAGGTCACACTTTATTCTAAGGTCCGATTCTCGCTATTAATATACCATTAACTACAACTTTTGCCTTATTAAACTCCTAATTTGCTGATTACTAATAGTTAGTAAGGCAGTTGTTCAGTTTAAATATTGTGTAGGATTGGGGATGTAGAATATGATCATGCAGAATATGTGCTTTATGAGCCAATATGTTAATATTAGGCATGAAAATAAGCAGCCAATATGTTAATATTAGGCATGAAAATAAGCAACTAGTTAACAGTGAGAATTGGTCCATATACTAAAGTATTTCTGTTCAGTAAAAATATTTTTTAAAAATCTTTCTTTATATATATAAAAAGCTAAAAATCTGTGAAATATTTAATATAAAATTAATATTTTAGAATAAATAAATAAATCATATCAAATAATTTTTAAGGACGTTTAGACAACAGTACAGATGAAGACAATGTCTTTTTGCATATTTTTATGCAAACACAGTTTCCTCAGAAGTTATCTAAATCTGACAGAAACTCCCCTTTGAGAGATCCAGGAACTTCCTTCAAGGAAAAAATGATTCATACATAAAAATAATATATATTTTTCTTTCTAAATATGCAAAAGGAGAAGGGTTAAGATTTGGTTTAATACGTGGTCTAAATAAAGAAATAATACAGATTGTTCATCAAAAACAAACCACCAACACTACAACTAGGAAAGTTTTTTGAATAAACTTGATTGATTTAAAATAATTTTTTACACTTGGTTTCTCTGAGTGTAGTGACCTAAAACTGTCTGTTACAGAACAGATTGTAATCTAATAGACCCAGTTTAACTCAATTTTGAGTTATGTGTAGTTACTTCATCTTTCTTTTGAAGAACTGTACACTTCGTCCACTTAAATAACAAGCTGAATATGTGTGTGTATGTGCAACAACAGTCTGCTGAAGTCAGAGTTCGGAGAATCTCAGGAACTCTCCATTCAGAAATAGAGGGATGCAACATGTAATGGAAAAGAGCGGAATGTCCGCATGTGAAAAACTCTTTTTCCGTCTCTTTCTTCTCAGTCATCTTCTCCGATGCATTCTAGCCCAGAGTGGAGCAGAGCGCGGTGCGAGAAGAAGGAGAGAGGGAGGCCGTGCGAGGCCGGGAACACAGAGCAGCGGCCGGAGGGATGTTTAGATAGGTGCAGGCTGCCACTAGGAAGTCCGGGCTCCAATATAAACATGCAGCCACACAGCCCAGCGCTCACGACTGTGGGAGAAACCTGCCCCCAGCCGCCTGAAAGAGAGAGAGCGATAGAGGGAGGATGGGTACACGGCCACTTTCAAATCCTTGTGGAGTATACACACAGCTGACTAGCCGCACTGTAGCAATTTCCTCTCTCTCTCTCGCTTTCGCTCTCTCTCTCTCTCTCTCACCCCAGGCCGGGCTCTAGAGGCCAAAAGTAATAAGCATATCTAGATGTGATCTCACTAACAAACAAACACGCTTATGCGCACACACTCTCACTCGCTCCCACACGCACACCCACCCACACAGGTCACAGTTCATCTCTTCAAACTTGTCATTTCGATGAGAGATAGGAAGGGGAACGCGGCTGTAATTCCAGTTAATTTACACAATCATTAAACATGTGCATCAGCATGATGCTTTAAAAGGGAAAGGAACTCCCAAATATACAAATGGGAAATAATTCAGCAACAGATTTATTTAGAAAAATCACAGTCTTATTCTGAAGAAAAATGCTTAAACCAACAGGAATTGTGATGCTGGTACAGCCAGCAAAATGTAAAAATCCTTTTTTTAAAGACATTTAGACAAAGATATTGATTGTTTTCCATACTCGTTTCTTCTGAATCATAACGGAAATAAGCCACAACACAACAAAATTAGCGCAACACAACAGAAACAAGTAGCAACAATGAAATTCGCACAACACATTGGAAACAAGCCACAACACAATGAAATTAGTGAAACACAATTGAAACAAGTCCCAAAACATAAGGAAATTAGCACAACACATTGGAAACAAGCCACAACACAACGAAATTAGTGAAACACAACAGAAACAAGTCGCAACACAACGAAATTAGCACAACACATCGAAAACAAGCCACAACACAACAAAATTTCCACAACACAATGGAAAAAAGTCGCAACACAACGAAATTAGCACAACAAATTGGAAACAAACAATGAAATTAGCAAAACACAATGGAAACAAGTCGCAACACAATGGAAATAAGCTGCAACACACAACAAAATCTTTTTCAGCTAAATATTTGGCTTTTTGATCTGACCCATAGTCTAAGTGACCTAATTTCACTAAAAACTCAATTTCGAGTTATGTTTAGATATGTATATGGATCAGTCCATGAGGAATAGCATCTGAAACATAACATACGGTGACCCCAAAAAGTATTTGGACACTTAAGCCACACATAAAATGTATGAATGTCACTGCATTAAATAAATATCAAACCAAGAGTCATTTATTTTAAGACAGACAGCACAGGTGCACTTTTGAAGCAAAACATTTCACAAAAAGGCTTTAAAGGATAAGACAAAAGAAATACTGTTCAAATGAAGACAAAGTGTTTGCATGCTTTCTGGTTGTCAAACCTAGTGGAACATTTCCATAGTTAATGTCTCTGCTAGGACACCTGTGTGAACCTGAGGGCCAAGCTGGTTAAAAGTAATAGCAAAACTGCCATTATTTATTTAAATTCACTTATTATTGGAGTGACATTCATACATTTTAAGTGTGGCTTAAATTTAAAGTTCATTTAAAAATTAAAATTGCCATCATTTTACTCGCCCAGGGCAAAAAGAATGTTTTTACAGTGAAAGTCAATGGGGTCCAAAACAACACTGAACCAACTGACTTTTGTTGTATGGACAAAAAACAAACTGAGAATCTTCTTTTGTGTTCTGCAGAAGAAAGAAAGTCATACAGGTTTGGAATGATGTGAATAATTATAATTTTTGGGTGAAGTCTTCCTTTAAGTGTCCAAATATATTTTGGGATCAGTGTATGGTGTCAACCATCGTTTCTATGACTAGGTCTGCAATTACTAACTGAAGAGGCACATGTTTCTGAAGGTACAGTATGCAGCTTATCATGCAGTTGTATCATGGAGAGTAATGACGTGATGTATGTCGCTGGCTGTGATGGGTTCTGTAGAAGAGGCCTGCAGACACTCAGACAATTTGTCTCCTAGACAAGTGTGTGCAGACACCTCTAATTCGGGTAAAGATGGAAAAAGACCAGCCTATGCATGTTTAGTCTGTTCAGCGGTGATAAGTCCCATGAGCAGCAAGTGTCTCTCTCACTGCACTTAGAAAGAGACCGAAATATTTTTTGTTGAACTGTCCTGCAACTCTTTAGTGAAAAGCAGTATTAACACTATAAACAGTGCTGTGGCTCATTCCCCATCTCTTTCCTAAAAAGCTTCCTGTTTGTCTTTATTACTATTTTGTTAATTTAAATAGTAATTTAAAGTTAATTTATTATTATTTTATTTTTAAATTAATTTTATTTTATAGAAAAGAAAATATACTTTTCAGAATTCAGAATTTAAAAAAGAAAAAAAATATATATAAAAAGAAAAAAATGTTTATAAAATATATTCATTAAAAATTATATAAAAACATTTGTATAATGTTACTTATTCTATTCTATTCTTTTCTATTCTATTCTATTCTATTTCCTTATCCTATACAACTAGGTTAATTAGTGTTAAAAATATGAAGAGAAAAATGTTTATATATACATAAAAAAATCAAGAAAATATTTATGCAATATTATGAAATATTTCACAAGTAAAATATATTTATATATTTATATAAAATAAATGTAATAATATATGTAATAAATATATTATATAAAATTAAACATAAATAAAATAAAATAATTTGAAGTTTGAAATGTAGAGGTACACGAATGTGTAAAACAAAGAATCAGAAAGTGCCCTTATTACTTAGTAAAGAAAAAAGCCAGTGTTTTGACCAGAACAGTCGCTGTATTCATACCCTGTTCACCCTGAGGCTTTTGGAGGCACGAGGCCCTGAGGCGCTGGTCAGGTCCATAATGCAGCCCTGGTTCTGTCATATAAAGGAATTAAAAGATCAAAAATAAAATAACAAAGAACACAAATGAGAGAAAGAAGGACTCATTATTAGAGACTGGCATTTCTGCTGCCCAACACACAATGCAATTCAGCCTAGATGACACACTGGCCATATGGAGAAGGAATGGACCCACCCGAGCACACGGACACACAAACAGGCCTTGACACATCTCTGCCAGTAAACACACGCACATCCAGCTCTTCCTGGAACAGCACCACGATACAGCTGCGAAGCCCATGAGCAGCACCAACACCAACAGCGGGATGCACGCAAACACACACCCTGTGATAAACAAGATTGCAGTGTTACTGTCATCAACAAGACATCCTCAACATTATCGTTTCACATAAAGTGTGAAGATGACACAAAAGCGAACGGCCCACATACTAATAAAACACTCATTTTTGTTACTCCCATACACATAAAATGTCAATTTCAAAACGGGGAAATGGGCTGAATAGGAGCGTCAGCACATCTACAACATCTCTGCTTGGTGTGGCGATCGGTTATATGTATTTCCCCTGAAAAATTCACCATCGAGATTGGGTTCCTAGACACACCAACAGATTCTTCCTTTGACACACTTTCTCTGTGCTGTAGTTTTGCAAAAATGGCCTGTGGTTTCATTGTGTGTGAATGTGGGAGCAGCTCAGTTCCCGAGCTCGAGCTTCGATCAGCTGATCACCTTATCAGCACAAAGACAGTCACACCTTTAAAAAATATTTCATATTTCACATTCATTTATGATGTGGTTTTGTGGGACTGTCAGCCTTTGCTGACACATGTGCTGATTAATAATGCCGCACTAACAGCAGGCTGCTTCCAGGAACATTTTTTGGAGATTCCAAATCAAGGTTAGTGATCTGTAAGAAAGGACTTTGCAGATGTGATGGATGGAATGCTTAACTGCAGCCACACTGTGTGCCCTATCTCTTTTTCTATCCAATCAGTTTGTATATTTACAAACACAATTAATATGTTTGGGTTTCACAACTGTATAGACTAATAATTATGATAGTGAAAAGACTTTGAACTGTGAAATAATTAACAATCTCACAACTGTTTTACGTTTTGGTGAAAACTGTGGCTGAATTTGAATAATCAAATTCATACATTTTCATACAATCCACTGACATCCCAGTGATAGTTATGTTGAGGATTGGGCTAAGGAGTGAACCTTCATGTTTATTTTTTTCCTAAATATCATATGTTGGTAACACTTTACTGAAAGCCTTTATGTATAATGCATTATAAAGAGTAATTTACGGTGGCCCAGTAGTGCACAACACAATGGAAACAAGCCGCAACACAACAAAATCTCCACAAAACAACAACATCTCCACAACACAACAAAAACAAGTCGCAACACAAAGAAACTAGCACAACACAACGCAAACAAGCCGCAACACAACAAAATCTCCACAACACAATGGAAACAAGTCGCAACACAACAAAATTAGTATAACACAATGGAAACAAGTCACAACACAATGGAAACATACCACAACACAACGAAATTAGCACATAACGGAAACAAGCCACAACACGGCGAAATTAGAACAACACAACAAAATTAGTCCTATGTGTTGTATTGTGGCGATTTTGTTGTGTTGTGCATTACTGTGCCACCGTAGTTATTAAAGGCTAAAATGTATTACAATTATTCATAATGTGCGTTGTAATACATTATATCTTGTCATAAATAAAATATAACCAAATGTAAAATGCATAGTATAACAATGAATTGATAATAAAGCTCAACTTGACTTGACTTGACTTGATAAGTGTTATAATGAATTGTGGTTACATTTATTCGTGACATTGTACAGTGCATTATAAGGTGCATTACAAGGCTTAATTAATGCATTAAAACTACTTTTACAATGCATTATACATAAAGGCTTTAAGTTAAGTGTGGGTAATATGGTTAATATGTTTTATGTGTTTAATATTCATACAAAATCGCAACCTTGTGAAGTAGTTATGTTTTGTACTGAGATTGGGTTGGAAAATACAGTAATTTCAAGAAATGTCCCAGTTGTCCCAGGCTGCGTGCAAAAACAAACACTCATCATGACCAGTGTAAACGGATTCATTAACCAACATTTGAATCAGAAACTTACAGCATGGTCACTGTAGCCAGTTTCCTGAAATGAAAGGAAATAAGGCAGCTCTTTTATCGAATAGTTAAATTGATATCGAATAGAAAAAAAGCTGTATCATTTTAAATCAGTCTGAAACACTTCCTGTATAATTTGCAGCATTAACAGAAAGAGAATTTCCTACATATGTAAGCAAAATAGGCATTAACAGAAGTATAACAAAATTAATCGGAATCAAAATGTGAACTTGTGGATTGTAAATGATTCGGAAAATCGTTTGTTTTATTTTTACCTGAATTTAAAGAGCAGCATTTGGGTCACACCACGACCACAAAACCAATGTTCATATCTCCATCTCTGTGAGCTACTGGAAGATATGCATGCGAAAGGTATACAGTGACTTTCGCATTGTATGGTGTGACAGATTAACACTGCACAGGTTTACTGTAAATGCAGTTTGAGTCCTGAAAATTTAAGGGATATCATATTATATAACTATATTCAGGATTATAAAAAAGGACTGACAACTGTATTTTTTTTTTTACTGTGTAAACATGCAATCTATGCTGGTCACTTTAAAGCTGGTCAACATCTTTGTTGACTTGGAATAACATAAAAAAAACACTAATAATACAATAACACTGTTAAATGTAATCGCTAGCTAATCTCAAAATGAATATCTGTTTTCATACTGCATTATAATGTTGTGAGATTTAAATTCATTTTCTAGCATTCATGACAATTGATTTTAGTTTTTATCCTCATTGTAATGTATTACCAAAATTTCATTATTGGCCATATCATAAAAATAATTAGTAATCTGTATCAGCCAGATATTTTAATATCGGTGCATCCCTAATAAAAATTACATTTATTTGACAGGAATTATATTCCAGGACCAATAACCAATCTTCGTGTTAAACAAAAGAACATGTACCCAGCTGATAACATATGTGACCCTGGACCACAAAACCAGTCATAAGAGTCATTCATTTTTAAAATGCATCATTTGAAAGCTGAATAAATAAGCATTCCATTGATGTATGGTTTGTTAGGATAGGACAATA